>OX465581.1:120424195-121024195 GCA_950022655.1 Alentia gelatinosa | reverse complement strand
TTTCCTCCTCTCTAACCTCTCAAAGGGTGATAAATCAGACAGCTGGAAAGGTCATTAACACCCCCTATCGCCTGTAGTGATACCCTACACCATACCACATTCCTTGGGTGCCTTTAGGACGAGATCTCATGGGATGAATGGGTGGTAAATTCAAATGTGTAGGGCGGCCGTTTTTGGGCGGATTGGACACTGCAGTGTGGCTCCAGACAGGCCGGTTTTGGGCGGATTGAACAGCTGGGGGTGCGGCTGGTTTTGGGCGGATTGATGGTAGCCTTAAAGGTTGTTAAATCATACCTATATTTCCTAGATGGTAGCTTTAAAGGTTCCTCAAGCATACCTTTATTTCATAGATGGCAGTTTTCCACTTTTCCAATGAAGTCCATGTTTGTTCTTTATTTCGTATATGAAACTCTTTTTCCCTTGTGTAAAACAAACAGCCTCATTCACATCAATAAAACAGTAGTTTGAACCTCCCCACACACCCTCAGTCCCACTCCAAGGCTGAAACTGAGACATCATCTTGATCTCTCTGAGACAGCAAATTCCACATGAAAAATATTTCCACCTTTTTTTCCTGACCCAAACTGACATCCCTGTAATATGTTTATATGTATTCTAAATAATGTTTTCTCACCACGAACCTATCTCGTGCTGACTATGCTCATATTGTTGGTGCTTACAGAAGCAGTAAAGAACATCATCCAGTTCATGGGCATGCAGCCATGTGAGCGGTCGGACAAGGTGTCTGAAGGGAAAAGCTCGCACACGCTTTACCTGGCCGGGGTGTTCCGGGGTGGCCATGAGGTGCTCGTTCGCGCCAAGCTCGCCCTCAGTGACGGTGTCACCATGCAGCTCACCGTCCGCAGCGTTGACCCCTACGTCTCCGAGATCATCGCTGGTGCTGTCGGCTAACCTGATGTCACCACATGACGTCACATGAGGCACAGCGTCTGTCATCAAGTCGGATGGAGTGAAACTGTGATGTCACACACTGCGCGGCGTCATAGTAACTGTATTAAGAGTATGGGGTGTTTTGAGACTGATGTCACATTGACAGATGCCGTGACACATGTGACGTCTTAAAAAGATGAAAGGACGGTATGAGAAAGTGAGGTACTGTGAGCCGTGACGTCATGAGTGGGACACGGTTATTGGTACGGGTTGGGAGTGAAGCAGCGGGAGACAGCGGTGAGCGCACAGACAGGCGTGGGCGATTATAGGAAAAACACTCAATGTTAAACACATGTTATGGGGATTTCACTCCAAGTACAGTAATGTCAGGTCTGCTTTATGTTTGAGTACAGTATATATATGCGGAGGTGTCTGCGAGCTGACCGCTGTCTGGCGCTGCGCTGGTTACTGGGCGGTTGACTGTATATATAATATACGCGTGTAATCTGAAATTTAGAATTCTCTCACAATTTACTGTGAATTAATTATGTCAAAAGTGGATTGTTGCTTTGAACTAGTTCTCTCTCTCACATTCCCCATACATGACTAAACAAAATCATTTATTTAAAAACCAGCTCTGCGTAAATGAGACTCTCTCGTCATGTTGTACACATCTCCGATAGAGAGTGATTATTACTGCCCATAGATAAATAAAGATGCACCACCACAACGGTGCGTGCCAGGTCCATGTAAATGAGGTTTCCGTCAGTGCTGTACACAATACTGATAGTCTCTGGTTACTACTGCCCTGAGATAAATAAAGACACATAACGACAATAGTGTATACCTGGTCTAAGTATGCAAGGTTTTAGATATCTCCGATAGAAAGTCTGATAATTACTGCCCATAGATAGATAAAAATTCACCGGCAACAAAGTGATTGTCGGTTCAGCGTTAAGATGTTTTTACAGTATTGTACACATCTCTCATAGAGTAATTATTACTTTGCATCGATAAAGACGCACCATGACAGCGGTGTGTGTTGGGTCTAAGTAAATGAGGCTATCTGTCAGTGTTGTACACATTCCCGATAGAGAGTGATTGTTACTGCCGGCATGTAAATTAAGACGCACCAAGAAAGCTGTGCATGTCAGGTAAATGCTACACAAGGTACACTATCCCTTTACATAACAGACTTGCATATTCTATAAAACAAACCTGACAATAATGAATGAGACTCATAGGGAGAGGTTAGTTTGACGGTTGATCTTTGCGTCAGGTCTGACATGTGATACCACAATATATAATGCGGAACGAGAACTATAAACATGATGAATAAACTCTATCCACTACACATGACTTCTTTGTTTTTAATAATATAATAACGTGAACCAATACTTGTAATTTACATTGATTCCATCCGATAATACTTACATGGATGCCAGTTTTCAATGTTTCCATTGAAATTCATGTTTTCATTTTCAAGAAAGAAGATTATTTTTCCTCCTCTAATATTGACATACCAACTGCTAAATAGCCAAATTCAGCCACAGCCATGATCCCCCACTGAACCTCCCCACTGACCCCTCTAAAAGCTTTCCCTTGATCTTTTGATTTCCTACTGTAGTAGGAAGTATGCAATGCGTTAACCCTGTATTGCAATGGAAAGTATTTCAATGTATTATTTCTGACCCTAACTGGCATCCCTGATACTTATTAAGAGAGGCAGATAGAGTTTGTCATAGGCGGATAGATGCAACTGAGTGGGGAAGGTGCACACCACAGACTGGACTATCCATGACGATTACTCGATACCAGATGTGACGCCCGGTCAGAGTGGGGGAGGTGCACACCACAGACTAGACTATCCATAACGATCACTCGATACCAGATGTGACGCCCGGTCAGAGTGGGGGAGGTGCACACCACAGACTAGACTATCCATAACAATTGCTCGATACCAGATGTGACGCGCGGTCAGAGTGGGGGAGGTGCACACCACAGACTAGACTATCCATAACGATCACTCGATACCGGATGTGACGCCCGGTCAGAGTGGGGGAGGTGCACACCACAGACTGGACTATCCATGACGATTACTCGATACCAGATGTGACGCCCGGTCAGAGTAGGGGAGGCGCACACTACAGACTGGACTATCCATAACGATCACTCGATACCAGACGTGACGCCCGGTCAGAGTAGGGGAGGCGCACACTACAGACTGGACTATCCATAACGATCACTCGATACCAGACGTGACGCCCGGTCAGAGTGGGGGAGGCGCACACCACAGACTGGACTATCCATAACGATTACTCGATACCAGATGTGACGCCCAGTCAGAGTGGGGGAGGTGCACACCACAGACTGGACTATCCATAACGATTACTCGATACCAGACGTGACGCCCGGTCAGAGTGGGGGAAGTGCACACCACAGACTGGACTATCCATAACGATTACTCGATACCAGACGTGACGCCCAGTCAGAGTGGGGGAGGTGCACACCACAGACTGGACTATCCACGACGATTACTCGATGCCAGATGTGACGCCCGGTCAGAGTGGGGGAGGCGCACATCACAGACTGGACTATCCATGACGATTACTCGATACCAGATGTGACGCCCGGTCAGAGTGGGGGAGGTGCACACCACAGACTGGACTATCGATAACGATTATTCGATACCTGGTGGTAGACTGGTTCCCTGCCCAAATGAAATAAGGGACTGGTAATTACTTCCAAGGATACTTCTAAGAATAAGATACAGGGACCGAGGCCAGTCAATGCTATAAAGTCTCAGCATGCCAATGTGGCACTTTCCCAGCATTTCTTTTGCGGAAGTAGATTACAGGATCTCTGTTAGGAGAGTGCAAGAAATGGAGGCGTTACCCATAGTGCACCAAAAAACGTTACCTAGCCTATAATGTGACTAGGCCAGGCTTCCGGGCTAACCTGCTGGCCGCTGTCGACGCGCCACCTTGAGGACGAGCAGGGAACCAGCGTGGAAGACGCTGTGCAGGTGGCGCCGCCTGGTGGCCGCTGTCGACGCGCCACCTGGCGGGGGTTTACAGACCTGGTTCTGGTGAGATCCGCCAGGTGGCAGTGTTCACAGTGTGTCGTTTGGCAGGTTTGCGTTGGCGGCGTATACGTTTTAGTACAGGATACTCTCCTTGTTTGTCAATGGATTGAAGACAACTGTATTTTCAATACATTTCCTATATAAGTAAAACAAATAGTACCTATAGTGTGAGGATAAACTGAACAAGACGTAAAGTCTTGACTCATCTAGAATTAGAATGACTTACGATGTGCTAGGAAACGATTTGAGCTGATAATCAATATTTAGAAATCACCAGTTGGCGCCACTGTGCGCTGTAAGGATTTACAGTGCACCAAGCCTAGGCCTGGGAGCTGTTTCAAAAGCCGGGGGGAGTAAACGGGAATGGCCACCGCCAAAGCGAGAACAATCAACGGCATTAAAAGCGAGAGTTCTAAGGTCTCGTTTCAGAACTGGCGTCGCTGTTAAGATCCCAGTGCTGTTAGCTATGCCACCATAACAAACGAGACATTTAATAAATCACTATATATTGAATGATTTAATAATTCCAAATTACTCCTTGTATTATTCCCCACATTTCAGTTTTTATTTGACGCTTCTATATGAATTCTTAGCGGAGTTACAGAGCCTAACTATTGAAACGGGTACTACCACTGTTGGTGCCACTTTGGTCGAAAGTGTCGCTCGCTGTTAGCGAGGTGCCGCTATTTGGTTAGTGAGAGCAACTACGAGAGTTTTTTCAACTAATGAAACAGTTCCCTGCATGTTCACTCTGGGTGCCCCTTCATTTGAGGTGCCTCTTGAAACAGGGTGTTCCTCTACGCAGGGTGTTCCCTTACACAGGTTGTCCCTTCCTACAGGGTGCCCCTCAACCCTTTAAAGAGGGTCTTTGGCAGAGCCCTGCCGGTCGGGGCAGGTACGTGGGACTGGTTTAACTTCAGGGGACATGCCGATTTTTGTCGAAACCAGTATTCTGTTATTTGATCACCTGATATGACACATCATTTTTGTTTATATTATTTGTTTTACCAAATATTATTAAATACTATATCATAGATATATTCTCAGAAAATTTAAGATTTATTGATCAGTTATTTTTTCATAAAACATTTTATAGATAATCCCTCAAGGCATTATCTGTCCTGAAAAGTTTAAGCCATTTATCTCACCCCAGATATTTTTTCTCCATAGACTTAACATTGGAAACTCGTATCTAACACCCATTAGATATTTAGGAAAAATATCCAATGGGGGATAATGTCACAAATGTTAGCCCATTAGTCAATATTAAGGGTGAGATAAATTCAGAAACCCATTCAAGTTTAGGGTCAGAGCTCGATCCCATCTCATTTGAATCACATAGCAATTCATGCGGCTTCGCCTTGTGAATTACTACATGATTCAAACTCGATGGGATACAAGCTCAGACCCTAAACTTTCATGGGTTTCCTCTATAGTACCCCTTTACACAAGGTGTCACTTCACACCGGGTGTCCCTTTAAGGGGTGTCCTCTACACAGGGTGCCCCTTTACACAGAGTGTCCCTTTACATGGGGTGTCACTTTACGTGGGGTGTCACTTTCCACAGGGTGTCACTTTTTACAGAGAGCCGCTTTACACAGGGTTTCCCTTAAGCAGGGCTCTACTGTATCTCACACTGTAGATCACAAGCATGTTATAATCTAAATTAACCACCTAAAGCCCATAAGACAGCGACATTTTCCACAGATTCTCCCCGATCCGATCACCGATTATAATCGGGAACAAGAATGTTGCTGTCTTATACCCTTTGCCGATCACACATCTCCACTTTATGACCTTGTACAGCGACCCGATTGAGATCAAAGAGAGCCGCCAGGAGCCGAGCCGGGGTGAGCCACGGGCCGCTGGTGTGGATTCATAGAAAATAATTCAAAGTTTGATAACTTTGGATCTAATTAAGATATTCGGAAACAGTTTTCAGATTCATTATCACCTCTGTCTCCCCTACAAATAAGGCACTTGTAAATCGAACTAGAGGATAGGTAGCACCGATGTTCAAATGGCATTCTCAGAATCGGGAGCAGTCGGTGAAGTGCGTACAGCGACACGATTAAGGTTGGGCAGAGTCGGTCATTAGCCCCACGCTAGTAATGCCCAACCCGATTAAAATCGGGTCTGTGAAGTGCGTACAGCGACCCGATTCTGACCGACCCGACGGATTCGTCGGGCAAAGGTGTGATCGGGCACAATGGTCGGGTCGCTGTCTTATAGGCTTAACACATACTCGTCCAGTTTGTTCACGGTTTTAATGTGGTGGCGATGTGAGTTATGTTTCTGGATGACTCTACCTGTGTGGGGCCTGTTGAATAATCTAGGATCGTACATGAAGAACTTTTTCTGTACATCGTACAAGGGTTATCGTTTAATAATCTTAAACCTCGTTCGCTAAGACAGCCTTAGCCATCCATAAGGTTGTCCATAAGTGTTGAATAAAGTTGACTCACATCGTCCCGGTTCCCTATGGCATACTGAAAAGGGTCTACATGTACGATGCTAGATTATTAAACTACCCCCTGGTCGCGATAGGCCTTACGATTGACTTCCCAACAGGAAAAGGATTTTATCGAGAGGTCAGACAAAATCGTGGAAGTGGAACATATTGCTGCGATTGATTCTACGATAGCTCACGATTGGATTCTTTTAGGCTACGATTGATAACGACAATCGTAAAGCTCCTGGTAAGGCCACTCAAAAAAAAACTTGTTTCTCATCACCGAGAGCATCTGCAAAAACAATTTTTTTTGTTTGTTAAAATAAGATGAACCTCGATAGAAATTATGAAAAGTATGTGTTTTTGGTATCAAATTAAAGCTCCTCATGCCTGGGATGCTTTCAATGTATAAGTAGTATAAATCTGAAAACCCCGCGTACGCAGACACCCTGCATAAGCAGACATTTTGGCCTGGAACGGAGGGTGACTGCTTACGCAGGGTTTTACTGTATGTCTAAAGCCCATTTTATGACACTTTTAAGCCATCTTTGATCCAGCATAAAAAAAAAATCTAAAAAAAGCGCCCTCATCATATTTTTCATGGCTTGGTGATGAGAAACAAGTTTGTTTTTTTGAGTGACCTAAAATCCAACATGTTCTCGATTTTTCGTAGCCTATCATAGCCTATCTAGTGGAAAATATCTCTTGCGGGTAAAATACTAGGTAGAAAATTATGAAATTCTTGAATTAGGTAGGCCGTATATAGCTATCTGCCGTGAATATGATATTATTTGACTAAGTCTAAGTGTCTGAAAATAATATTTTCATATTGGAATTATGATTCTACCACAGTGGCATTTTCAATTTGATTATGTTGTAATATCATAATATGTTGTAAATACCTCTAGAAAATTATTATGATTCATTTATCATGTCTATATTTATAGTATATTTCAATATTAAAATTATGCCTGAGATCTACATTTAATCACGGATTGAATTGTAAGCCAAATCGTGGCTTACAAATGGTTTACGTTTTTTGTCCTCCAAAGCCGTTCCGACGGTTTCCGATTGACATCTAAGGCCCGTTTCCATTGGCCGACAAAGATTGCTTAGACTTTTTGAGTTACACAGAAAGTCTGCAGTGGTGCCACTGACTGTGCGTCAGTATAGAAAAATCGCTGAGGGTAGTAGATTCTCCTCACTGACCTAGCCTTCACTCAGTGGTAGGTGGTGCCACATTGCATAATCTAAACAGAAAAAGTCACGGATCATTTCATGACCATAGTTGTTTCCATTGACCGATATTGGGTCAGCATTTCCAAAAGTCCGTCAGTGGTTCCTGACTGTAGATCGATGACGGGAAATCGGCCAATGGAAACGGGCCTTATGGCCACAATTTGAATTATCTGGGACCTCCCGATAGGCTATTATTTTGCCATTTCGAATCGTAGCCCTTTGGGAGGTCTATCGCAGGCATTGGTGGCAGAACTCGGCAATGATTTCCGACTCTGATTTCTCCTGAATTAGAAATAAATCATTTGAATTTACTCTTAAATTCCCTCAAATTGATTTAATACATTCGCGTTCGATATGGAATCACGCAATTCAACAATCTGAAATCAATTTGAGACTAATTGACGCCGACCCGTGGACAGAGTAGACGAACGCCACGTCTGAGATACCATAAAAAACTAATATCATTATCATTCTCATCATTCCAGGTACGGTTTTACGGTTTTCTAAGGATTTCTCAGAAAATGAAAGGATCAGACATATTTGGGAAAAAAGCTGAGTTTAATTTGTAGCCTCCTGAGAAGACTTGTGTTCAAAATTGACTTTTTGATGGAGATTTGTTGGATGAAAATGGCAGCGATGATTCTTAGGCTTCTGTTTTTAGAAAAATATTGCCTCTAACTTTACCGCAGGCCACAGCCAGAGTCCCTGAAAGAAAATTTAAGATTACTATAGAGTAAACAGACAATAATCGAAGGTTTTGTGGACAGGCGGCCGTAAACCATGAAAGGTTGACGCGTAGTAATTCACGAGTGATAGCGAGTGTATTACGACGCCAACATCGAGTAGTTTACCACTCTCCTAGCAGATATTCTACGCTATACTTCCTGCGGCCACTTGTATCTCTGCACCGACCTGCCTGTTTTGGACAAAATCTGTCCCATCCGCCAGTTCTGGCGGCGGGCGGCGGGCGGGGGCGGGCGGCGTAGGGCGGGCGGCGGGCGGCGTAGGGCGGGCGGCGTAGGGCGGGCGGTGTAGGGCGGGCGGCGAGCGGCGTAGGGCGGGCGGCGAAGGGCGGGTGGCGAAGGGCGGGCGGCGCAGGGCGGGCGGCGGGCGGCGTAGGGCTGGCGGCGTAGGGCGGGCGGCGGGCGGCGTAGGGCGGGCGGCGTAGGGCGGCGTAGGGCGGGCGGCGGGCGGCGTATAGGGCGAGCGGCGGGCGGCGTATAGGGCGAGCGGCGGGCGGCGTAGGGCGGGCGGCGTAGGGCGGGCGGCGTAGGGCGGGCGGCGTAGGGCGGGCGGCGTAGGGCGGGCGGCAGGCGGCGTAGGGCGGGCGGAGGGTTGAGACGTCAGTGTAGCGGCGGGTAGCGGGCAGAGAGCCGGGAGAGGCTCTGAGAGACACACAGAGCCGCGGGGAGTGCGTGGGAGGCAGGTAGAATACGCGGAGAGAAGGCTGCTGACGGGGCGCGGGTAACGCTACCTCCCCGACACACACACACTGCCCGCCGTACACCGCCCTCCGTACACCTCCCGCTGCCCATCCTACTCCGTACACCGCCCGCCGTACACCATCTCCCGCCCTAACTGAGCCCGCCGCCCGTCAGTAACCCCAGGAGCAGCAGCAGCAGCAGCAGGAGGCGGAGAAGTTTTCGTCGCAGTTTTCGCTCAGTCGGTGGAGAGGGGCGGCTGGCGGCAGTTCCCGGTCAGGAGTTCCCGCTCAGTTGGAGAGAGGCAGTAAACGAGAGTTCCGCTCAGTCTAAGTAGCCTTGAGTTGTCACTGAGTTGTCGCTCAGTCGAGGGAGAGGTCGCATCTCTCGATCGTCGTCTTGCAGGCGGCGCCGTCTCCACGTTTCTCCACGTCTCTCCACACCTCTGCAACTCTCTACAAATCTCTCCACACCTCCACACACCTCCACACCCCCCTCACGATGCCCGTCCCGCCCGCTGGGGGGCGCGGCCTCCTCCTAGTCCTCCTCCTCCTCGCCGTCTTCTTCCACCTGTCAGCCGCGCGTTCCGTGTCCGACACGCCGCCGACGACACACCGCCGACACCACCACGACACGCCACACGACGACACACCTCACGACACGCCCCGGCTCCACGACCGCCTCAAGTGGCCGTCGGCTGAGGAGGAGGAGGACGGGCGGCCGTTGTCGGGGGCGCGGTGGGCGGCCGTGTCCCGGGCGGCCGTCAGTCTGGGGCGGACCGTGGCGCGACTCAAAGCCGACAACAAACACGCACCCGCCCCGCAACCCGCCGCCGCCACCCGGCGCCACCGTGACGACCATGATGACGTGTACACGCGTCATGATGACGATGACGATGACGTATACACGCCTGATGACGTCGACGATGACGTGTACCCGCCTCATGATGACGTCGACGAAGACGGGGTGCCCTTCCTGAAGAACCCTCACCACCAGGTGGAGTTAAACGACGATGAGGATGAGGATGGTGATGATGACGTCACTGGTGACGTGTTCCCAGACGACCAGACGCTGAGGCTGACGGGAACGCCGCGTCCCGCGCTCATCACCAGCGAGGACGACCCGTCCCAGCGTGCACCGCCACCGGAAACGGAAGTGAGTGACCAGCTCATGCGCAACGACTCGGCGGCGGCCGAGCGGATGTTGCGCACGGAAGGCGCGCGGCCCCGGAAGCAGTTCAAACCGGTGCGCATGCCCACGCACTTCGCGAGTTACGACGTGGATCCGCGAGACGGGCGCGTGACCTTACAGGAGCTGGTGAACGTGACCGGGGCCAAGGTCAACGTGGAGCGAGCCTTCAACGACTCCGACAAGAATGGTAAGTGACTGTCCTACACTCTCCAAGCGGAGGTTAAGCGCCCTGCTCGTATCCTAACCCTAACCCTTCAGTGACTCGCACAAGAATGGTGAGTGACTGTCCTACACTCTCTGGGCCGATATACCAAGCCCTGCTCATACCCTAACCCTAACCCTTCAACGACTGGGACAAAAACAGTGAGTCACTCTCCGAGCTTAGCTCCCAAGCCGAGCTCGTACCCTAACCCTTCAACGACTCGGACAAGAATGGTGAGTGACTCTCCTATACTCTCCAAGCCGAGCTCCCAAGCCCTGCGTGTACCCTAACCCTAACCCTTCAACGACTCAGACAAGAATGGTAAGTGACTGTCCTACACTCTCTGGGCTGATATCCCAAGCCCTGCTCATACCCTAACCCTAACCCTTCAACGACTCGGACAAGAACAGTGAGTAACTCTCCAAGCCGAGGTCCCAAGCCCTGCTCGTACCCTAACCCTAACCCTTCAGCGACTCGGACAAGAACGGAAAGTGACTCTCCTACACTCTCCAAGCCGAGCTCCCAAGCCCTGCTCCTATCCTAACCCTAACCCTTCAGCGACTCGGACAAGAATGGTGAGTCACTCTCCTATACTCTCCAAGCCCAGCTCCCAAGCCCTGCTGGTACCCTAACCCTAACCCTTCAGTGACTTGGACAAGAATGGTGAGTGACTCTCCTATACTCTCCAAGCCCAGCTCCCAAGCCCTGCTCGAACCCTAACCCTAACCCTTCAACGACTCGGACAAGAATGGAGAGTGACTCTCCTATACTCCCTGGGCCATATCCCAAGCCCTGCTCATACCCTAACCCTTCAAAGACTCAGACAAAAAATGTGAGTGCCTCTCCTACACTCTCCGAGCCGAGCTCCCGCGCTTAGCTTCCTGTGTCATGCCAGGTCTGGCCCAGAGGCTAAGATAATGGTACAACCACTGACATAGTGAAGGTGATATATTATAGCATTTATTACAGGACCGACGTTTCGACTATTACAGTCTCTATCAGGGTTGATTTATACATATATATGTATGGTCCGATCCCACGAAAGTCGAGCAATATCGACATTTTCTGTAGAACGTTACTTTTCAGGCTAAATCCTAACTGCAGGAAGACGTAACCTTTATCCTTAAACGTGCATCTATGTGGCTCCGTATTATGTTGTCTTGTAGCCCGAATGTAGTTTCAGCTTCTCTTCCGGTGTATCAAGTCTTTCCTGATGATTTACCCCTGCTGGACCCCAAGCAATGCCCCCCCCCCCCCCCCTGCACCTAGTCTTTGCGACCTCCTGCTGGACCCACAGTTATCTTTATCCTACCCCTAATAAAAACGGTCCATAGGCATAACATAGGCAAATTTTATGCGGCATGCCATGACATAAAGTGCGATATATGCCTCTAGGGGCATAAACAAAATTGACCAATCAGCGACTAGATTGTCAGCTGCTCCAAAAAAAGTTCCCGTTGGCCTCAAAAGTTCCGGTTGGACTTCAGTTGGTCATTCAATCGATATTTGTCTTTTAGTAATCCAAAAGCATAGAGACGGGGTAGGATAAATAGGAAACCAAACTCGAGTTAGACTTGTCAGTGTCTATGCCACTCTGGTCCAGGTAGTCTCAGGTCTTTTGTAAGTTGTTGATAATCTATTGATAATCGTGGGATGAGGCTAAAACTGAAGCTGAACAAGAAGAAGAGAAGTAACCCATTGATAACTGCACCCTCCACCTGGTGTTTTGTTTGGCGTCAGGGTCAAGATGGCTGTCTCCATAACCCAACAGCTATGTGCCCGCCAATAGGCAGCAGTGGCAGGTACCGCATTTTATCTCACCCCAGATATTTTTTCTCCATAGACTTAATATTGGAAACTCGTATCTAAACCCATTAGATATTTAGGAAAAATATCCAATGGGGGATAATGTCACAAATGTTAGCCCAGAAGTTAATATTAAGGGTGAGATAAATTCAGAAACCCATTCAAGTTTAGGGTCAGAGCTCGATCCCATCTCATTTGAATCACATAGCAATTCACGCGGCTTCGCCTTGTGAATTACTACGTGATTCAAACTCGATGGGATACGAGCTCAGACCCTAATCTTTCATGGGTTTCCTCTATAATACCTGGTTTAGCGTGTGAGAGGGCTCCCAGGTATAAAGATTAGGATACCTTTTATTATCATGTATTTTTTTATCACAACAACGTTTAATGACATACAGTAATAATCCATGGACGATGAAATTGAGTGATGTTTAGATTTTATCCTACCCCGTCATATGTTTTTAACGTCAGAGGTATAAATATTTTATAGCATAACCGTGGCATACAGTCACACCATATCAATTCTATGGAGATTTATATGAGGGGTAGGATAAGGACTTTTACTCCTCAGGCATACATTCAATTCTTTTCGAAGTTTTATCTCGCCCCTGGTACCCCCCCCCCCCCCCCCCCATCCCATAGACTCAACATTGGGAACTGGTACTCAACGCCCGTTTTGTATTTCTTTCATTTTAAAGAAGTGTAAATAGGTTGAATACCGTGATGTAGAGACGTTGTACTGGTTCTTCCCTCTGCTGCGAATGACTGGGGAACCAGTGAAAGTTCAAGGCCGCTCACACATACGCCCTTCAGAGGTTACTTAACTCCCGATTTTCGCCCAGGGTAAATACAAGTTCCGCTCGCGACTGGCTGGTCACACCACAACCATATGAACTATAGTTTTCCGATTTATATTTGGAGAACCTGAATATGATTTCGGATATACATGTAGAAATAGCTGAAATTTCCATTTCTGACATCGGATTTCCAATTTGAAGAATTATAAAAACCGTTAAACTGCAATAATTGTGGGTTACGGTTCAAGGGTATCACCGTACAACGTCGGCAACCAGCGAGCACTTGTTAACAAATTGAATTACACTCTCCTAGCAGATATCCTACGCTCTACTTCCTCCGGCCGCTTAGCGCTAGTGTCGCGAAAGATCTGGGAGGAGAGTGACTGAATTATGTGCTACCTTAATAGGCCTTTTTCCGTAGGCCGGTGTCGCACCTTATCTCCCTAGCTACGCCACGGCTGAAGCCAAACATTCAATTGGATCTATCAGTATATGAGCGTAATACGTTCATAAGACCCATGTATCTCATTTTCAGAGAAATAACAACGATTTCATCATATTCTATGGTATTCCAGCTACAATTTGATGTATCATACATGCATATCACCTCAATGATACTTTAGATATACCTTAGATAACACAGGGACACCAAAACTGCATACACACTAATACATTGGCAGGCCTAGCTATAATATGCTTATCTTTTTCCAAGTTAAAACCAAGATGATTATCAACTATAAAGTTTAGCCAGCCCAGACTCGTTGATACAATACCCTAGTTTGCTCCAACAATCTAATCTGTCAAAAAACAACACTTCTGTAATCACACCCACCGTTCACACTTTAGGTGTGATTACTGTGTGGCTCTATGGGCATGTGGCTGGAGTCGGCCGTGTTTGTCCGAGCGGCCGCGTTACTACACAGTGGGCCGTTAGGCGGCGCTGAACGGCAACACCTGTATAGGGCATATTGCTCTTGCTGGGCGTTACCTGTCCCGTTTATCATTCGGGCAGGGAACCAGTTTACCACAATGGCAGTAAAGAAAGGGACTATTTTCAAGGAGGGTCCTCCAAGATCAGACCATTACAAAAGAAGATCAGGTGTGGGTCATTATCTCACCCCGGTAATTTTCTCCATAGGCTTAACGTTAGGAACTCGTACTCCACGGCCGTGAAGGTAGTGTACCCAATACTTAATGGCTTAAATTGGGTGATTTATTCTATCAATTACCAATGTAATACGGGGTGAGATATTTCAAGATATTGACTGGTTTCTGATACAAGTGGTCCGAGGATTTGACGCGTAGTAATATCCGAGCGCATGCGAGGATATTGCGTAAAGGTAACTCCGAGAAGCGCACAACTGCTTTTATCTGAAACCAGTCTATATTGTATTTATTATCTGTATTTATTTTCTGGGCAAGTGGGGTACTGATATTGGCTCATTTAAGTGTATGATATTTTTGCACACGCACTATTTTTCCGTATGCACCGGATTTTGCAGCCCGGAGCATGCAACATATCTATATGCTCCGGGTATGTAGATACACGCTGCCAATGTGTTTTCAATGGACACTTTGTATTAGGTGGATAATAAAACCAGAAACCCACTCGATGAAAACAACTTAGTTTCCTTCTAAGAATTCCACTAAAAAGTCAAGTGCTTTACCCCCTGATCTAGTCAACTCAGTCAAGCTGCTGACTATGTTTTTGGACCAGCAAAGAAAGTAGATAGTGTCACATGAAGTGTGTAGAATTCATTGGGGCGTCCACCAACCACGACAAGGCTACGACAAGCGCCGACAAGAAAGTTTCAATCGGCGCTTGTCGCAGCCTTGTCGTAAGAAGGGGGGCTTTACGACAGCATTGTCGGGGCGTGTCGTAGACATTGCTGGTTCCTCATAAAAAAGAAGTCCATGGTACAGACACACTACGACAGTGATATCGAGGAAACCTCGCCACTCCATGACAAGAGTCCAGTCATGGGGAAAATCGAACAAAGTTTAATGTTGTCGTAGCCTTGTCGGAAGGCTCCAGACAAGCTTCCAATCGTGGCCTTGTCGTAGACTCTTGTCGGGAACTGGGGTCCACCAACCACGATAAGGCCTCCAATTGTAGGCCAATTGTGGACCTTGTCGGGAAGCCATTGTTGTAGCCTTGTCGTGGTTGGTGGACGCCCGCCTTTAAGCCCCTCTTCTCACGACAAGGCTGCGACAAGGCGCCGATTGGAACTTTCTTGTCGGAGCTTGTCGTAGCCTTGTCGTGGTTGGTGGACGCGCCCTTAAAGAGAGTGGAGAGTTGTAAGTTGTGTGCTGAGGAGACGGTTATTTCACCTGTGGCCCTGAACCTGTGTGTTGTATAGATTTACTCAGGTACTGTAAATATTGTGAGAGACACACGCCTTCTTGTCGTCTCATCCCCGTCTCATCGAGTAGAACTCACAGCGAGTAAAGGGAGGTGGGGATTTGTTGAACAGAAAGGAGGGCGGCCTGATTTGTTGAATCAGTTTACAAACACACAGATCCACAGTGATCCATCAGGGTCCTGGTGAAGGGGGGTCTTATACAGACAGACCACCACTGACCCGCCGTCCGCCGCCCGCCGCCCGCCGTACACCGCCCCCCGCCCGCCATACGCCATACGCCGTACACCGTACACCGTCAGCTACCCGCCGCCCGCCGCCCGCCGCCTTACACAGACAGGCCACCACTGACCCGCCGCCCGCCGCCCGCCCGCCGCCAGCCGCCCGCCGTACACGGCCCGCCGTACACGGCCCGCCGCCCGCCGCCCGCCCCCCGCCGCCCGCCGCCCGCCGCCCGCCCCCCGCCGCCCGCCGCCCGCCCCCCGCCGCCCGCCGCCCGCCGCCCGCCGCCCGCCGTACACCGCCCGCCGCCCGCCGCCCGCCGCCCGCCGCCCGCCGCCCGACGCCCGCCGCCCGCCGCCCGCCGCCCGCCGCCCGCACCCCACTCCCGCCCCCGTACTCACCCACACGGGGTCAGACAGACACAGATCTCAGCCTCCAGACTTACACCGTCTCCGTGAAGACGTCACTTTATCTCACCCCTGGTATTTTTGTCCCATAGACTTAACGTTGGAAACTCGTTCTCCATGCCCCCACGAGTATTGCAGTCCGTTCCCCATGGTCTATATCCTGTGTGTCGCCCATTCTTTTAGTGTATACAGGGGTGAGATAGATACAGAAAGAAACTCGGTTTGATCAAAGTTGTTGTTCTCCAACTCGTTTGAATGCTACATGATATTCACTCGGCTGTCACCTTGTTCATATAACTCTGTATCAAACTCGTGGAGAAGATGACTTTGACCAAAACTTGTTGGTTTCTTCTTTATACTCTCCATTCTCAGTGAGATGCCGCCAGTATTCCTGGTGGCTTTAGATCTACAGAAACTGAGAAAGAAACAGATAATCGTCCACTTTAAATATTATTATATACCTGTTGCTGTATGAACTATGTATACTACCCGCTCCTACCCATGCCGTATTTATACCTGTACGCCACACTGTGACGTACGGGGTATGAGATCACGTGACTAGATAAAATATCACCATTTTTAGGTATATAATAATACGAAAACAGGCTGACTGTCTTCGTACGTCAAAATACTTGGTAAAATTATTAGCATCGGGATGTATGTGATCAATGATTTCACCGCGTATTTTGGACGTACGAAGACAGTAAGCCAGTTTCCGTATAATATGACTCTCTGAAGATGTCCCCCCCCCCCCCCTTCCCTAGTGAACTGAGCTACAGAAACTGAGAGAGAAACAGATAATCGTCCACTTTAAATACTATGACTCTCTGAAGATGTCCCCCTCCTTCCCAGGGGGTCGTTGCTCCTGGAAAGCGTTGCTCCAGTAATATCGGATCGTATCGTGTAGTATCGCTATTTTCACGTTGTATCGCTATATTTTAAAACACCGCATTTTCAGTGTCATAGATTACAGGTTCATTGGGGTTTTAATTGGATATAGATAGCGACATAGTTATGATGCGATCCGCAAAATATCTGGAGCAACACTTTCGACCTCGGATCACTATTTTGCGATCCGCAAAACGTGGAGCAACGACCCCCTGGTGAACTGAGGCCGGTATCCCTGGTGGTTTTAGAGCCTCAGGAAGAAGCAGACGACAATCGTCCACTTCACATGTTGATGGCGCACACTCGTCTTGGAGTAAACTCCAGGCAGACGGCAGAGAGATACAACCATCGCCTGGTTAGTTTTTACCCGTAGACGAAAGGCGGTCAGACATCCAGCTCCGACCCCACATGGCAGAGCAGCTCCTTGTGATTATGACGGAGACCCAACTGCCATAATAATGTTTATATCACACATAAAATATTATTCAAGATAACAATTATCGTAAGCATGATTGAGTGCCTAAAACATGTGAATATAAAATGACATGTGAAAATAAAATTATTGTAATCATAATGGAGTAATTATAATACATGTGAACATCAACACAAAGGATGTGAGGCAATGTTAAAACACATTGATAAGTGAGATGGTGAAATATTATCAGTTATTAAAAATATTGTAAAACACGATAAGTGAAATAATGATAATGATAATAATAATAATAATGATAATGATAATAATAATGATGATAATAATAATAATAATAACAATAATAATAATGATAATGATAATAATAACAATAATGATATAAAAAGAAATATGTCAGTCACTTGTGGGCTTCTTTTAAGCAAGTTTTTATAGTCCTTGGTGTGGGTGGGTGGGAAAAGATTACGTGTAAACTGTCCCAAGGAAGAGAACAGACTGGCGGGAGTGCAGTAGTCACGTCGTGACGTTATAAAGTATGACTTAGTAGTAGAGTCCAGACGCGTTCGCGTTTCGATCGCTCATGGGTATGTTTGTGTTAGGGCAGTCAAAATTTATGATAATTTACCAATTATCTCCAATGTTTTTATTTCTAATTATGCACAGAAGTAGCCTGTTATGGCTTTCTGCCAGGGCGGATATTCTAAGTCAAGATCAACGAGCCCAGTTCATATTAACCAACCATTCAGCCTACGACATGTTACGTCCTGGCAGGTCAGATTACGGTGTGGTACGTCATACCCACATGGCAGGTCAGATTATGGCATGTTACATCATACCCACATGGCAGGCCAGCTTATGGCTTGTTACATCATACCCACATGGCAGGTCAGATTATGGCATGTTACATCATATCCATGTGGCAGGTCAGATTATGGCATGTTACGTCATACCCACATGGCAGGCCAGCTTATGGCATGTTACGTCATACCCTCTTGGCAGGTCAGATTACGGCATGTTACATCATACCCACATGGCAGGCCAGGTTATGATGTGTTATGTCATATCCACATGGCAGGTCAGATTATGGCATGTTACATCATACCTCCATGGCAGGTCAGATTATGGCATGTTATGTCATATCCACATGGCAGGTCAGATTATGGCATATTACGTCATACCCACATGGCAGGCCAGATTATGGCATGTCACATCATACCCACATGGCAGGTCAGCTTATGGCATGTCACATCATACCCACATGGCAGGCCAGATTATGGCATGTTACGTCATATCAATGTGGCAGGCCAGCTTATGGCATTTTATGTCATATCCATGTGGCAGGTCAGATTATGGCATGTTATGTCATACCTCCATAGCATGCTAGCTTATGGCATGTTATGTCATACCTCGATGGCAGGCCAGATTATCATTATGGCATGTCACATCATACCCACATGGCAGGCCAGATTATCATTATGGCATGTTATGTCATACCTCCATAGCAGGTCAGCTTATGGCATGTTACATCATACCCTCATGGCAGGCCAGCTTATGATGTTTTATGTCATATCCTCACAGAAGGGCAGATTACGGCATGTTTACGTCATACCCTCATAGTAGGTCAGATTATGGCATGTTACGTCATGCCTCCATGGCCGATCAGATTATGGCGTGTTACATCATACTGACATGACAGATCAGATTACGGCATGTTATGTTATACTCTTATGACAGGCCAGATAATGTGTGGTACGTCATACCCACATGGCAGGCCAGCTTATAGGCCAACAGGCGTGCTTCAGTCTCTGTCCTAGTCACAGTAACTTCCTCAGTCTCTGTCCTGGTCTCCTAGAGAAGGTTCCCTCCTGACACTGGGAGAAGGTTCCCTCCTGGCACTGGGAGAGGTTCCCTCCTGACACTGGGAGAGGTTCCCTCCTGGCACTGGGAGAAGGTTCCCTCCTGGCACTGGGAGAGGTTCCCTCCTGGCACTGGGAGAAGGTTCCCTCCTGGCACTGGGAGAAGGTTCCCTCCTGGCACTGGGAGAGGTTCCCTCCTGGCACTGGGAGAAGGTTCCCTCCTGGCACTGGGAGAAGGTTCCCTCCTGGCACTGGGAGAAGGTTCCCTCCTGGCACTGGGAGAGGTTCCATCCTCACACAAGGGGAAGGTTCCCTCCTGACACTGGGAGAAGGTTCCCTCCTGGCACTGGGAGAGGTTCCCTCCTGGCACTGGGAGAAGGTTCCCTCCTGGCACTGGGAGAGGTTCCCTCCTGGCACTGGGAGAAGGTTCCCTCCTGGCACTGGGAGAGGTTCCATCCTCACACAAGGGGAAGGTTCCCTCCTGGCACTGGGAGAGGTTCCCTCCTGGCACTGGGAGAAGGTTCCCTCCTGGCACTGGGAGAGGTTCCCTCCTGGCACTGGGAGAGGTTCCCTCCTGACACTAGGGGAGGTTTCCTCCTGGCACTGGGAGAGGTTCCCTCCTGGCACTGGGAGAAGGTTCCCTCCTGGCACTGGGAGAGGTTCCATCCTCACACAAGGGGAAGGTTCCCTCCTGGCACTGGGGAAGGTTCCCTCCTGACACAGGGAGAGGTTCCCTCCTGACACAGGGAGAGGTTCCCTCCTGACACAGGGAGAGGTTCCCTCCTGACACTAGGGGAGGTTTCCTCCTGGCACTGGGAGAGGTTCCCTCCTGGCACTGGGAGAAGGTTCCCTCCTGGCACTGGGAGAGGTTCCATCCTCACACAAGGGGAAGGTTCCCTCCTGGCACTGGGGAAGGTTCCCTCCTGAAACTGGGAGAGGTTCCCTCCTGACACAGGGAGAGGTTCCCTCCTGGCACTAGGGGAGGTTTCCTCCTGACACTGGGGGAAGGTTCCCTCCTCACACTGGGTTCCCTCCTCACACTGGGAGAGGTTCCCTCCTCACACTGGGTTCCCTCCTGACACTGGGGGAAGGTTCCTTCCTCACACTGGGTTCCCTCCTCACACTGGGGGAAGGTTCCCTCCTGACACTGGGGGAAGGTTCCCTCCTCACACTGGGTTCCCTCCTGACACTGGGGGAAGGTTCCCTCCTCACACTGGGTTCCCTCCTGACACTGGGGGAAGGTTCCCTCCTGACACTGGGTTCCCTCCTGACACTGGGGGAAGGTTCCCTCCTCACACTGGGTTCCCTCCTCACACTGGGGGAAGGTTCCCTCCTGGCACTGGGAGATTGGCGGACGCTGATGGTGGTAACCACTTCCGGTGAGTGTGGACTGACGGGAAGCTGTGGTCGCCCTCCGCTGTCTGCTACAAACAGATCTGTGTCAAGGATCAGTCGCCGGCCGCCCCACAGGACCTGCTGGGCGGTCCCCTCAGGACCTGCTGGTCGGTCCCCTCAGGACCTGCTGGGCGGTCCCCTCAGGACCTGCTGGTCGGTCCCTCAGGACCTGCTGGTCGTCCCTCACGTCCACCTGACCACCACGTGACCATCACCCAGTTAGATACCCGAGATCTTTCATAAGGCCCGTTTCCATTGGCCGACAAACACGGTGTAGATTTTCTGCGTTCTCCTAATAGCCTATTTCCATTTGCCATCGCCAATATACAGTCAGGAACCACCGACGGACCTTTAGCACTGCTGACCAGAAATGGAAATAGGCTATTAGGAGAACACAGAAAATCTACACCATGTGTGTCGGTCAATGGGAAAAGGCCTCTAGTGACCTTGACAATGACATCTAAATTATTTTGTGTTTAAATTATTTCTTATTGGGTACCATCCAGCCTTGTACCGCCCAGCAGTGTACTGCCCGGTCGTATACCGCCCGGCCGTGTACCACATAGCAGTGTACCGCCCGGCCTTTTATCCTACCCCTAATATAAAACCCCATAGGCTTAACATTGGGTATCCGTATGCCACGCTGACTGGCATACGGAGTTTTATATGCCACTAGTGGCATACAGCAATGTTATCACGTAATATTCCAAAATCGAGGAGATAGGGTAGGATAAAATCAAAACCTGATCCGTTTTAATCTTGTCTATCGCATTCTACTCCTGAAGTTTTGGCTCCGGACTTCACTCGGCTTCGCCTCATGAAGTCACTTTGCCAAACTCCAGTCGTGGAATACGGTGGACAAGATTAAACCTCATCCAGTTTTACGATATTACCCTACCCCTAATATAAAAACCCATAGGCTTAACATTAAGTTTCTGTATGCCACGCTGACTGGCATATGGAGTTCTGTATGCCACTAGTGGCATACAGAATTGTTATCACGTAATATTCCAAAATCGAGGAGACAGGGGAGGATAAAATCAAAATCTGATTAATTTTAATCTTGGCCACCGAATGCCACTCCTTGAGTTTTGGCTCCAGACTTCACTCGGCTTCGCCTCATGAAGTCACTATGCCAAACTCCAGTCGTGGCATATGGTGGCCAAGATTAAAACTCATCCAGTTTTACGATAGTACCGCCCAGCAGTGTACCGCCTGGCCAGGTACTGCCCTGCCATATACGGCATATAGCCTATGAGCCATTGGGGCCGCCATGACGCCCCCCGAGTATGTGTTCTTCACTAATGGAGGTGAAAAAGAAGGTGTTCTTCACTAATGGGGGTGAAAAAGAAGGTGTTCTTCACTAATGGAAGTGAAAAAGAAGGTGTTCTTCACTAATGGAGGTGCAAAAGAAGTGACTGATAATTGGGAAGTGTCACAACTTTAGCCTTGCTCACATATGTATATAAAGTGTTCCATCTGAAAAACCTCATGTTCTGGGGTTAATCATTATGTCATCCTGCTCTAAGATGGGTCTAGAGAGTCAAGGGAACAATGGTAAAACATTGAAAGGCAGTTGAATTTTGTAAGAACAAAGAGCCAGAATATAGATCTTTTCCCCCTAGGGCCCTGCCATAACGCTAGCCACCTAGTGACTGCTTTATGAACTAATAATGGCTCTGTCCTCAATACGGCATATAGCCTATGATCCATGGGCGCCGCCATGACTCCCCCCGAGTAGGTCTTCTTCACTAATGGAGGTGAAAAAGCAGGTGTTCTTCACTAAAGGAGGTGGAAAAGAAGTGAGTGATAATTGGGAATTGTCACAACTTAAGCCTTGCTCACATTTTTATATAAATTGTTCCATTTGGAAAATATCATGTTTTGGGTTTAATCATTACGTCGTCCTGTTTGGGATGGGTGTAGAGAGTCAAGGGAACCATGGTAAAATATTGAAAGGCAGTTGAATTTCGTAAGAACAAAGAGCCAGAATACAGGTTTGTCCCCCGACCACCTAGTGACTGCTTCATGAACTAACAATGACTCTGTCCCCTATACCACCTTGAGGCATCATTTATCTCACCCCTGGTACAAGTGTAGCCATAGGAATAACATTAGAAAAAAATACTCAACGATCACCCCCGTAAAGTGACAACACTACGCCATGGTCGTGGCGTAGTGAATACGAGATGACGTCATAGGCGATTGACCAATCAGCGGCCAGGATTTCCGAGAGATGACAAGACAAGACAAGAAATTTCAACTCTCCTAACCTTGAAAGGGGTGAGATAAATCCAGAACCGCACTCGAATCATAAAATAAACAATCATTTGCACTAGCCACGGGAGTGCCTTGAGACATCATTGGCAAGGAAAAGGGTTAAACGATTAACCCTTGCACGAGGTACAGAAATTGGTCTTCATGTACGATCCTAGATTATCAAACGGGCCCCTGGTCGTATAACCCTAGCGACGTGGTGGCGGAGAACGTGTACACGGGTGTCGCCCACTGACCTCATGTCAACAGCTTCGTCTCGGTGATAACCCGGCACCACGTCGCGAACACAACCACCCCGCCACCCCGCTTAAAAACCAGTAAACCTACACCACCCACCGCGCCCCGCCGCCTCCCTTTGTTCCCTATCAGAGGCGGTGTGCTGCCAAAAACGGTTACCCTGCGAAAAAATGGTAATTATCGCCCACTCTATACACGCATGCGTCTGAACACGTTCTTCCGTTCAGATATCACGGATTAAGACGGTAATATTAGGAAACGTCCTTACTGTGGGCGAAACGTTTATCGTTCGAGGTCAGTCGCCGATTTCATACGGCCTGACGCCATAGGCGGAAGGCCTTATGAAATCGGCGACTGACCAAGAACGATAAACTTTTCGTTCACAGTGAGGACGTTTGCTTATTATTATATACCTTAAGATAATTAAAAACTCTATTTTAATTACTTAGAAAGTTGCAGTCACAGCGGACACGAACATTATTGTTACTGCACCCCTAGCAGCGGGTATAGTATCTAATAGACATTCGGACACAGGTATATAATAATAGTTCCGACGTCATTTTGGTGCCAAACAGAATCCAACTGCAAAGCACTGCAAAGGCGTAGCATCGTTGCAGGTCTGCAGCCTACTTATAATGAATGTTTTTTGTGGTAATCCAGCTAAATTAAAGTAAGTGAAGAATCTATTTAGTAGAAAACATATTTTTGAGCTGAGCTTTGACTGGAATAGTGGTATATTTGCTGGTAAGGCTAAAGTCAGACCCATATTTGATTTCATAACAATGATCACCGAATGCTGTATTTATGAAGGGATTATCCCAATGTTTGGCACCAGAACGTAGGGAAACCCCGCTCTCGGCAGGTCAAATGACGTCACACTAATGCGGTTTATTGGATGTACTACTATTTTGAAATGATTTTAACGTAAATAAATGAAAAGAATAGTATATAGACATGACAATTTTTTTGGCAGGGTAACCTTTTTTTGCACTACAGTGGGCTGATAGAGCGTGTGTGAGCGGTCTATGAATACCGTGTCCTGATAAAGCGTGTGTGAGTGGTCTATGAATACCGTGCCCTGATAGAGCGTGTGTGAGCGGTCTATGAATACCGTGCCCTGATAGAGCGTGTGTGAGCGGTCTATGAATACTGTGTCCTGATAGAGTGTGTGTGAGCGGTCTATGAATACTGTGTCCTGATAGAGCGTGTGTGAGCGGTCTATTAAAGGCATATCGGTAACTTGGCTTGAAAATTAAAACCCATGTCAATTTCCTGAAAATTTGAGAAGATGATCTCTTAGAGTTATGGAACACATATCTAACTTTAAAATGGGGGGTCACCGTGCTAGTTTTTCGATTTATAGATCAATATCATGATAATTCTATATTAGAATGTATAGAAATTCTAAAAAGTACTTTTTTCACATAGTAAAACTCATGTTATTTTCCTCAAACTTTCACAGAGTATAGTACATATATAGTTCTACTAATTTAGGTCACCGTCTTTGTTTTTGAAAGAATTGAAGAACACCATATTTTAAGTACATTTTCTATGTAAATCAAGCAAATGTAAATTGGCCTATTTTACCTATTAAGATTTCATAAACCGGAGAAAATGTTAAATTTACTCATGTAGAATTAGAATGAATCCCAAGAAACCAGTTTTGACTGATAATTGACATTATTTTAAAATCACCAGGTGACGCCACTGTGAATTGTAGGATATGCCTTTAATAATGTGCCGTATAGGGAGCCAAAGTGAACCTGCTGCAACCACAGATAGCCGGTCACAAAATACCATTTCCGGGTATAGGCGCTCAGTACTTTTACTATATAGGTTCAAGATTATATGTGTCATTCTCTAATCTTTTAGATCCAAATTTTTAATAAACTTAACAACTGTCTTCGTAGTTTCGAAACAGAGTTATTCAGAGATGATAGTAGTAAACTACACTTCAAAAGTAATAAAAGAGACCAAAAACGAAAGTCTATCCTCAAACCCCCATAGGTTTAGCACTAAGCCTCGTTCTTGCAGGCCACCGGAAATGGTGTTTCGTAAACGGGTATCTGTGGTTTCAGCGGGTTCACTTTGGCTCCCTATAGAGCATGTGGGAGCGGTCTATTATTACAGCGATACGCCCTGATGAGAGACAACACGTTTCTGATCAGACCTCACAGCAGTCTCCCTTACACACAATCAGTTCACACCTCGGGGATTTAACTCCAAGATAGCACACCACTATAGGCCACGCAACCATATTGGGGACTGGAAACTAGTTATTTTTGACTTGAACTACAAATATGTTCATAACCTAAGCTGTAAAAAAGATACAGACTTGCAAAAGGTACCTTATTAAACCAGGGTTAATCCAGTTTAATCAAGTAGAGATTTCCTTCACAATCATTGTGATACCTTAACTTTTGTTGTACTTATATCAGAAGTCAAAATGGACTGTTTTGTTATCAAAATAGAAAAGTGGCAAAAAGCCCCTTTTTGTGATATCAGCCATATCAGTATCAGTACTGTCATGGTAGGCAGAAAATGGAGAAAAAAGGCTTGCTTGGAAATGATGCATTATTTGTATATTGTAATTTCAGAGAATGCTTTTCCTTTAGATATCATATATAAAGATATGCTTACTTAAACTAATTAGATATGCAGCACAAGTCAATATATTCATTTTTTAGGGAAACACTATTTGAATCTGGATCCCACCATAGTCCCTAATATGCCTTCCTGACCTATAGACTGGTCTCAGTCCCTGTAATCTCTCAGGCAAAGCTGAGTCGAATTATGTAGCAAACCAAAATGAAAGGCATATTTTCAGTGGCTACCGATCCAGTGCAGTTCAGATCTCACCTCTATTGCTGACTAATCGGCTAATGTTTGTATCATCATCGCCCATTGAGTTCACAGTACTCCAAGGCGTTGAGTATGAGTTCCCAATGTTAATTGTTTGAGGAAAAATATACTAGGGGCGAGATAATGTAGAGAAAACCTATGAAATTTACAGTCAGAGTTCATATTCCATCGAGTTTGAATAGCGTAGTAATTCACAAGACGACGCCACATGAATTACATAGCGATTGAATCTCCAATTGAGTATTTTTTCAAAATACTCCATGGGCGTTGAGTATGAGTTTCCAATGTTAAGTCTATGGGGGAAAATACCAGGGGTGAGATAAAAAAGTAACTAGGAGCAAATGGTATGTTCATCATTGATGAATGAGCGTGCAATCATACATGAATAACAATTAAAATGTTTGGGTTACATTCAGTCTATGGATAGTTTACTGTAGCCTAATGGAACCCAGTCAACCTGCTATTTCTGCAACTAGCAAAATACAATTCGACGAAGTCGCTAGTAATATATACAAATATAATGATATATTAAAGTTCAGAAAATGCCACCCGCTGGGATCTGTGACATTCACATAAATACCACATAAAATGGGGATAGGAAACCACCACTTGAAGTGTTAACAGATAATTGGGGGGCGATAACAGAAAAACTCGTAACACAAATCTGTCTCCTTCCTCTCAAAGACGATTGATCACCAACATCACTCCCCATCCACAAGTCTTATCACTATGGCTATATCCTAGTATGGAGGAGACTCTGCTGGGAGAGTGTGAGGTTCTGTGAGCTGGTTGCGGGCTGGTTTTGATCATGTCCTCACGCTTGTTCGCGACAGATCGTCTTGACACTGGCCCCCTGTGCTCTCTCTGAGACAGCGCCGAGCATTCTGTCACTGTCACAGACACTCAACCACATTCTCTGATCTTTATTTAATCAGGCTCCCTTGTATGATAGCTGGGAATGGAGGGGTTTTGTAGAGAGGGGAGATTGAGGTGGGGACTGAGCTGGCTGCCCTACTGCCCTTTCTACAGGCCACCCCAGTCACAGAAAACCTTATCCCTCTACCTCCTAAAGGTCGCCAATATTTAGTCCTGCTCCAACTGGCCTTTAGTGCGATCACAGTCAGTATAGACCCTATTGAGGTATCCCGTAATTCAGTTTGTTCACAAGTTCCGGTTTTCGCTGGTTACCGACGTGGCATGGTGATAGACCCTTGACCCGTAACCCAGAATTAATGCAGTTTAACGGTTTTCAGAAATCTTCAAATTGAAATTCTAATGCCAGAAATGGATATATCAGCTATTTCTACATGGAAATCTGAAATTATATTTAGTTTCTCCAATTATAAATCGGGAAACTGTGGTTCATGCGGTCGTCGTGTGGCCAGTCAGTCGGGAGCGGAACTTTGCCTTACCCGGGGCGATAATCGGGAGTTTAGTAACCTCTGGAGGCTATAGACCCTCTAGACGCTACTAAAGTGGGACCCACGTAGAGACCCACGTACCTGAGACTGGTGTACTTCTCCCTAGTCTCAGACAATTCTCGGTTGGTGCAAAATTCTCATGGCAAAGTGCTTTGATTAGTCTCAAGGAAAAATGGTGAATTTGATTCACATGTGAGGACACACCTGGTACATAATCTCAGACATAGTCACATTGAACAATCACCCTGAGACTCAAGAACCCTTGAGGTGAGGGGTGTTACAAACATATAATTATGATTGCTGGTCTCCTATTGGCTAGTTCAGGTACATAGTCGCAGCAGGTCCATTTGTCTCACCAAAATGCCCCTGTTAATTTAAGCCTGTTTAAAGTCAAAATCTCATGAGATTCCGTTTCTTGTATGAGGCGATTGTCGCCGACAATTCCAATGAAAAAAACTGGACTCAGCAAAATGGAACCATACAATTCAGACGAGGAGATTGTGTTCCAGTACCGAATATCAGCAGGATTTGTCTCAGACAAACGCTCTGTGAGGTACATGGATCCCCTCAGGTGAATCCCACTTAAACTCCATATTATCGCCCCAGGTAAGTAAAGGTTCTGCTCCTGACTGGCTGGCCACACCAGGACTGCATGAACCACAGTTTTCCGATTTATAATTGGAGAAAGTGAATATTTCAGATTTACATGTAGAAATAACTGAAATCTCCATTTCTGGCATTGGATTTCCAATTTTAAGATTTATGAAAACTGTTAAATTGTCAGAATTGTGGGTTATGGGTCAAGGGTCTATCACCATACAATGATGACAACCAGCGAACACCGGATCCGGTAAACAGACTGAATAATGGGATACCTCAATAGGGAGCCAAAGTGAACCCGCTGAAACCACAGATACCCACCTACAAAACACCATTTCCGGTAGCCAGCAAGAACGAGGCTTAGTGCTAAAGCTATGGGGGTTTGAGGCTAGACTTATGTTTTTGGTCTCATTTGTTACTTTTGAGGTGGAGTTTATTACTATCGTCTCTGAATAACTTTGTTTCAAAACTACGATGACAGTTGTTAAGTTTATTAAAAATTTGGATCTAAAAGATTGGTGAATGAGACATATAATCTTGAACCTACATAGTCAAAGTACTGAGTGCCTATACCCGGAAATAGTATTTTGTGACCGGCTATCTGTGGTTGCAACAAGTTCACTTTGGCTCCCTATAGGGTCTATATAAGCTCACCACTCACTGCCCACAGTATTCACAGTCATTATTATATACAAGGACCTCATTGAAAATATATGGGGATTTGTTTGTTTATTTGGGTAGTTTAACGTCCAATTTATTCAATTAGACTTACTTTGGGTTTGACTGAATCTATGAGATGAATGTAGGTAGAAATCTCACTCCTACACGTTTACCGAGGTGAGAGTTCTTTTACTTCCCACACCACATGGACATGGTATGAAAAGGATTGACCATTCATATATCAGTAAATCTACCACTGCTGGTGGTGAAGGAGAAAAGTGGCTGCAGTGGGACTCAAATCAACAGTGCTCTTTACCACTGAGATAACTCCCCACTCTAGTCCCTTTTGTAATGCTTGTGTGCACCATGAGGAGGCAAGGCAACCAAGAGGGTGAACAGATTGGTAATTGTTGTCCACCCCAGCAGACCAATGTATGGGGACTCAGTAAACCACGACCCATTAAATAAAACCTGTCAGCTACCATAACTGTGGTATGTGGATTCAAATCTGTGGTATACAGCTTCCAAGCCATGATATACTGGAAAATTGGCCCTTTGTGCTATAGAACAAAGAAATAGTCCCTACTGTTATACCTTTTAATATGGCAATTACTGGGTTTAATTCTTTCGAAAAGATGGATGATTTGTGCAAGAAGTAATGCTTATGTGGACAGGCGGCTCTGTAAACCAATCAAGGTTGACGCCGTAATACACTGGCTAGCACTCGTATATCACTATGTGTCAGCCTCATGGTTTACAGACACCTGTCCACAAAGCCAATGATTATTGTCTATTTATGTCAGCTCATCAACTTGCCCACAGTATTCACAATTGGCATATGTCAGCTCACCAACATGCACACAGTTTTCATAGTCAGCATTTGTCAGCTCACCAACATGCACACAGTTTTCATAGTCAGCATTTGTCAGCTCACCAACATGCACAGTTTTCATAGTCAGCATATGTCAGCTCACCAACATGTACACAGTATTCATAGTCAGCATATGTCAGCCCACCAACATGCACACAGTATTCATAGTCAGTATATATCAGCTCACCAACATGCACACAGTATTCACAGTCAACATATGTCAGCTAAATAAAGTTTGATAACTATATTTCAGCACTAGGCCTGTTTGACAACTATGGTTCCAGCAAGAGGCTAGTATAACTACTATAGTTGCAATAATAGGCCAGTTTGACAACTATAGTTCCAACAATAGGCTGGTATGACAACTATAATTTCAACAATAGGCCGGTATGACAACTACAGCTTCAGCAATAGGCCAGTGTGGCAACTATAATTTTAGCAAAAGGCCAGTATGACAACTACAGTTTCAGCAATAGGCCAGTTTGGCAACTATAGTTTCAGCAATAGGCCAGTTTGGCAACTATAGTTTCAGCAATAGGCCAGTTTGACTATTATAGTTCCAGAAATAAGCTGGAACTATAATAATATGAGAACTATAGCTCAAGCAATATGCCAGTGTACGGGCCTTATATCAACTAAACCTTTTTGCCTCACATATAGTGGTCAGTAACCTAGAACCTCACCAGTTGTCTGGGATCTCAGTAGTAGCTCGATATCTAAGTTAAAAACCTTACAGCTGATGATAGTTGACACAGTTTTCGTTGATGTCTTCTCCTGAGCTGTGCTGCACTGACAGTAAACTGTATTCCGTGCCTGGTCACGTAGCTGGCAGCGCGTTCAGAGACGGGTGTGGATAAACACAGACGTGTGTTTATGTTAGAAAAACGTGTGAGAAAAAAGACGTGAGGTCGACCTCCGTGACACGGGAAGGGCTTCAGTGTGACCTGTGACCTTCACGACACGAGCAGGTCTTCACTGTGACCTGTAAGTGACCTACGTGACACGGAGAGGTCTTCAGTGTGACCTCCGTGACCTTTGCGACAAGGGTAGTCTTTAAGTGTGACCTGTGTCTTCACGACATGGACAGGGCTTCAGTGTGACCTGTGACCGTGACCTTCACAACAAGGGCAGGTCTTCAGTGTGACCTGTGAGTGACCTTCACGACACTGGCAGGTCTAAAGTGTGACCTGTGACCGTGACCTTCACGACACGGGAAGGTCTTCATTGTGACCTGGGACCGTGACCTTCACGACACGGGAAGGTCTTCATTGTGACCTGGGACCGTGACCTTCACGACACGGGAAGGTCTTCATTGTGACCTGTGACCGTGACCTTCACGACACGGGCAGGTCTTCAGTGTGACCTGTGACCGTGACCTTCACGACACGGGCAGGTCTTCAGTGTGACCTGTGACCGTGACCTTCACGACACGGGCAGGTCTTCAGTGTGACCTGTGACCGTGACCTTCACGACATGGGCAGGTCGTCAGTGTGAGCTGTGAGTGCCAGGCGTCGCCACTGCCTCACACCTTAACAAACGCAGAGTACACAGACTTAGTGACGTAGTACTCATGACTTACTGACGTATTACACAGGCTTCGTGATGTATGACGCAGATTTACTGACTTAGTGATGTATTTCTCACAACTAACTGACGTAGTACACATACTTATTGATGTAGTAGGCCTACGGAGGCTTCGTGACGTATTGCATGAGCCGTATGACGTATTACACAGACCTACTAACGTATAACACAGACTCTGTGACATATTTCACAAATATTGACGTATTATACACGACTCAGTGACGTATTATACAGACCTTGTGACATATTAAACTAAATGATGTATCACACAGACTTATTGACGTATCACACATATTTAGTCACATTTTAGCCTCAGCCTCACGACACGGACAGGGCTTCATTATGACCTGTGAGTGACCTTCACAACACGTGCAGGTCTTCAGTGTGACCTGTGAGTGACCTTCACAACACGTGCAGGTCTTCAGTGTGACCTGTGAGTGACCTTCACAACACGTGCAGGTCTCCAGTGTGACCTCTGTGACCTTCACAACACGGGCAGGGCTTCATTGTGACCTGTGAGTGACCTTCACAACACGTGCAGGTCTTCAGTGTGACCTCTGTGACCTTCACAACACGGACAGGGCTTCATTGTGACCTGCGAGTGACCTTCACAACACGGGCAGGTCTTCAGTGTGACCTCTGTGACCTTCACGACACGGACAGGGCTTCATTGTGACCTCTGAGTGACCTTCACAACACGGGCAGGTCTTCAGTGTGACCTCTGTGACCTTCACAACACGGACAGGGCTTCATTGTGACCTGTGAGTGACCTTCACAACACGTGCAGGTCTTCAGTGTGACCTCTGTGACCTTCACAACACGTGCAGGTCTTCAGTGTGACCTGTGAGTGACCTTCACAACACGTGCAGGTCTTCAGTGTGACCTGTGAGTGACCTTCACAACACGTGCAGGTCTTCAGTGTGACCTCTGTGACCTTCACAACACGTGCAGGTCTTCAGTGTGACCTCTGTGACCTTCACAACACGTGCAGGTCTTCAGTGTGACCTGTGAGTGACCTTCACAACACGTGCAGGTCTTCAGTGTGACCTGTGAGTGACCTTCACAACACGTGCAGGTCTTCAGTGTGACCTCTGTGACCTTCACAACACGTGCAGGTCTTCAGTGTGACCTCTGTGACCTTCACAACACGTGCAGGTCTTCAGTGTGACCTCTGTGACCTTGACAACACGTGCAGGTCTTCAGTGTGACCTCTGTGACCTTGACAACACGTGCAGGTCTTCAGTGTGACCTCTGTGACCTTCACAACACGTGCAGGTCTTCAGTGTGACCTCTGTGACCTTCACAACACGTGCAGGTCTTCAGTGTGACCTGTGAGTGACCTTCACAACACGTGCAGGTCTTCAGTGTGACCTGTGAGTGACCTTCACAACACGTGCAGGTCTTCAGTGTGACCTCTGTGACCTTCACAACACGTGCAGGTCTTCAGTGTGACCTCTGTGACCTTCACAACACGTGCAGGTCTTCAGTGTGACCTCTGTGACCTTCACAACACGTGCAGATCTTCAGTGTGACCTCTGTGACCTTCACGACATGGGCAGGTCTTCAGCGTGACCTTATGACATATTACATTATTAAGTGACGTATTACACAGAGTTAGTGACATGTTACACATGACTCAGTGATGTAGAACTCAGGGTTACTCTTTAGCCTACAGAGACACATCCTTACGCAGACCTAGTGACGTATTACCCGGTACACAGACTTAGTGACATATCACACACGACTCAGTGACGTATTATACAGACCTTGTGACATATTACACTAAATGACGTATCACACAGACTTAGTGACATATCACACACGACTCAGTGACGTAATACACATAATATAGTGACGTTTTAGACTGTCCTCAGCCTACAGAGACACCTTACACCAAGCACATCTTTCACTTTGTGTCAGGTCCCTTACAGAAGCGACTTTCCAGATGGAGGTCATCCATTAAACAGCTGCTTTTCTTTTAAAAGCAGAACGCTGGAATGTGGTGCGTAGTTTCTAGCTTTTATAAAAGCGAGAACAACTCGCCGTGACAGAGTTCTGAAGGTAGCTGTGATATTGGCCTCTCGCTGACACTGTTGTAGCACATCATGCATAGTTTCCACATTCTAGTAATTTCTACATGTGATCTCTTTTATAAAAGAGAGAGAACCTCACTTTGACGTGGATCTGAAGGTAGCTGTGACACACTCTCCTAGCAGAGATCCTGCCTTCTACTTCCTGCAGTCGCTTGTATCTCTGTGCCGATGTGATGCGAAATTCGGTTACCCTGCGAAAAACTTGTTTTATCGCCCACCCAATATGCGCATGCTATTCCCGCGAAAGATCTGGGAGGAGAGTGTCAGATATCATGGACTATTGGACGTACTACTATTTTGATGTGATTTTAATGTAAATAAATGAAAAGAATAGTATTTAGACATAGGAATTACATGTCGTGATATGTCGCAATATGCTTAATTTCGGACTTTATCACTGCGCATGCGCATGGGCGATAAAACAAGTTTTTCGCAGGGTAACCGATTTTCGCACCACACCAACCTGCCTGTTTGGGACAGAATCTGTCCCATCTGCCAGTTTTTCAAATATCCTATATTCTCAGAAGGGAGTTATTTTGTGTTTCACTTGTAAATAGAGATGCATATATTTATATGGTAGATAATAAAAACTCCTTTCTGCTATTTGTTATTTCAAATCAGACATAGTCATAGGGATTACTTTCTCCAGTGGAAAGCACATCATGTGTTATTGGGTTTGGTTTTGTCAACATGACACATGTGCTCACTCACAGGGGCAATCTACTCAACTGTGGATTCACAATATAAAGGGGTTTAGAGCTGAAAAAGAAACAGCTGGATTCTCTGTGAAGCTCATTTAACAATTCCTACATTTCACAACTCATAATATATGAGTTATTTGAGTTTCATAACTTCTATAAGATCATAGAATATTCAAACAAGCACAACTCCACAACAGTCCATAGATGGTTTTAAGTAATAGTTTTATTCAGAAAAGCATTCTCCAACGTTTCGGCTTTTGTAGCAGCCTTTATCAAATCAGAAAGAAAAAGTGTATCTAAAATGCTGGCTGGGTCCCCTTGTCTTTAGTGGATACCCAGGGAACCAGTGTTGCGTTGAGGCAGAGATTAGTAAAGGCCTTTTTCCATTGACCGACAAATACTGTGTAGATTTTCTGTGTTCTCCTAATAGCCTATTTTCATTTGGCGTCAGTAGTGCTAAGATCCGTCGGTGGTTCCTGACTGTATATCGGTAATGGCCAATGGAAATAGGCTATTAAGAGAAAAACAAACAATCTACACAATGTTTGTCGGCCAATGGAAACGGGCCTTTAACCCTTTAAGGACGGCTGCCTGGGATTGAGCTAGTCCCATAAGGACGGGTGCTGGAGCCAGTTTGTCTGGCTAGAGGATGGGCACAAAATGGTTAAAACTGATAAGTCAAGTTTCTAATCATGCAATATGATACATGATCATAGATATTTTATTTCTTTTGAATAGAAATATTGACTACGATGTTACTTCTACATTTTCCGAAGATTTCATGAATATTGCTTTAATATTTCATTGTAAAAACATTTTTGTTATTATTAGAACAAGGCCTAAAGGCATCATGCGTCTTTAGTGTGGTGATGCCTCCAGGCATCATGCGTCCTTAAAGGGTTAAGCGCTAGCGCCGCGAGAGGTCTGCCGGGTTTTGTTGTAGCACGTCGTGCATAGTTTCCACATTGTAAGCGTGATCTCTTTTATAAAAGAGAGAACACCTCGCTGTGAGAGGACGGGGTTCTGAAGGTAGCGCCCTCTCACGGACACTCTCCTAACACTTCTCTGAGACTCTGAGACGGACACTCTCCTAACACTTCTCTGAGATAATGAACTTCCTTTGTTCTGCGGCTGGAGAAACTGCTTGTTAACGAATTCCCGGCATGCCTTGCGTCTGAGACTTTGTGAATAGCCGCACAAAGACGCGTTCATTAAAGGCATATCCTACAATTCACGGTGGCGCCATCTTGTGATCTTTAAATAATGTTAATCAACCGTTAAAACTGTTTTTTTTATTCCCTCTAATTCTAAATGAGTAAACTTAACGTTTTGCCCAGTTTATTCATTCTCTTTACCATTGCTTGATTTATATAGGAAATGTACTGGAAAATAGGGGTTTCTTCAATTCTTTCAAAAACAACCTTGGGCGGTGACCTATGTTTTTTCAAACTTAAATGTATAGTACTATACATCTCCTATACCGGTTTTTCAAACGCATAACCTCCTATGCTGGAGGCAAATACCCCTACCAGTGGGATTCATGTACCTCACAGGGTGGTTTGTCTGAGACAAATCCTGCTGAGATTCTGTACCCTGTAAAGTAGGATTCACACGGTGGGATTCATGTACCTCACAGGGTATTTGTTTGAGACAAATCGTGCTGATATTCTGTACCTTGTAAAGTGGAATTTACATGATGGTATTCATGTAACTCACAGGGTGTTTGTCTGAGACAAATCTGCTGAGATTCTGTACTCAAACATAATCTCTCCATCTGAATTGTATGGTTACATTACCCTCAGACAAGTTTTTCCTCCTGTAATTGTCAATGACACCTTCCCCTAAAGAGGTACCGAATGTCATGAGGTTTTGATTTTAAACATATTTAAAATCTTTATGGTCATTTTGGTGAGACAAATGGATCTGCTGCGGAGTCAATGACTAAGTATCTGCCCTAGCCAATAGGAGGCCAGCAAATATGATTACATGTTTGTCACACCCCTCACCTCAAGAGTACTTGAGTCCCAGGGTGGGTGTTTACACTGACTGTGTCTGAGATTATGTACCAGTTGTGCCCTTCCATGTGAATCAAATTCACCATTTTTCTTTAAGACGGGCAAAACCACTTTTCCATCAGCCTTTGTACCAAAGGAGAATTGTCTGAGACTAGGGGAAAGGAGTTAAATACCCCCATCTCAGGTACAGTAGTCTCTACATGTGAAACCCGCCTAAAGTGGGATTCATAGGTTGGGATTCATGTACCTCACAGGGTGTTTGTCTGAGACAAATCCTGCTCAGAATCTGTACCCTGTAAAGTGGAATTCACAGATGGGATTCATGTACCTCATAGCGTGTTGTCTGAGACAAATCCTGCTGAGATTCTGTACTCGAACACAATCTCTTCGTCTAAATTGTAGGATTCCATTTCCCTGAGACATGCTTTCCCCTGTAATTGTTGGCGACATTTATTCCTAAAAACGAAACAGAATCTCGTGAGATTTTGAACCCTGTGAGGTACATAAATCCCACCGTATGAATTCCGCTTTAGATTCAAGTCTCTCCTGGTTACTCTTTCATACCACAGCCAGCATTAGGTACATTAGAATGACACATATAATCTCGAACCTACATAGTCTAAGTACTGAACGCCTAATTCTGGAAATGGTGTTTTGTAAATGGGTATCTGTGGTTTCAGCGGGTTCACTTTGGCTCCCTATAACTTCAAGTCCGACTCTAGTGATGAACGAACAGAGTCGCACTACGTCTGACTATATGGCTGGGGAAACTGGGTGGAGAACGAACTCACGACGGAGTAGTCTCTTTCACATACTGTAACACCAGTCCTGCTGTGACTACCCATAAGTCATAGCGGGACGCGCGTGCTGCCACCTACTGGGCCGGATTGACTGCCCCAGTTCCGTGGAAATGTGAATTTCACATGAAACGCGGTAAATCCTGTCTCTTAGTAACGCGCCGACAGCATCCTGCGCCGTGAACGCCAATAAAAGACGCCCGCGCGGATTATTGGCAGTTTCCGGTCGCGGCGCATGCGTGGTGTCTGGTTTCCGGTGAAAAAGGTTAATGAAAAGCAGAGAGCTTGTTGCCGGCGCGTCCGGGTGTTATCAGTGTGGGGATGATGAGGACAGCGGAGTAAGGCGGTGTTAAATCTCACACCTGGTTTTTTTGTTCCATAGGATTAACATTAGGAACTCGTTCTCCATGCCCCTACGAGTATTGCAGTCCGTTCTCAATGTTCTATATCATGTGTATCGTCCATTCTTTTAGTGTGCACAGGGGTGAGATGAATACAGAAAGCAACTCGTTTTGGTAAAACTCGGTGTTTTAATGCTAAGTGTTACTATATGATATGGAGTGATATGAACGTGGCTGTCGCCTCGTTCATAACACTCACTAGAGCGCAGGATCTCTGCTAGGAGAGTGTTGCGGCAGGTGGAGGTCGGGGCTGGGTTCTGTTGACTTTAGGGAACACCCAGAAAGGCCGCTCAGTCTGGTTACGTGGGACTCTACCTGTCTGAGGGGTACGGGTGTGTTTGTCTGACAGCCCAGGCCCAGTTACCAAGGTAACGCACAGTGTATGCGGGGTTAACAGGATGAATGAAGCTTCAATCACTTGTCACTGCCCACAATGGGGGTTTTCCACTTAGCCGATGTACTTAATCCATTAAGTCATGTTTTGTTGTTTTAAAAAAAATCATTTCATTGACAGAAGGTTCTCACATACATAGACGAGATTTTCAACCAATCAGTCAAAACAGGCGACAATTCTATCTAACCAGGTAATCAGTGCCATTCTTGAGTTCAGATAAGCTCAGTAGTTATTCTCCAAAGGATGAGATTCATCAGTGGGGTCAAACGACCTCCCTGTTGATGGCATTGTTCTCTGATAAAATTGAGCAAGGAGCACTCACACTGAGATCAGTTTACTGGGGTCTTTCGACCTCCATAATAGGGGGCATGCAGCCCGATGCAGCCACAATCTGCCATATGGGGGCGTTTGCAGTTCATGCATTGACAGTTAACGGCTATGAAAACGTCGACAACTGTTCTGTACAGGATGTTTAAAACTTGAGATGTGAAAAGTGCTGAAAGATATGATAAACATTTTACTACTATTGCAGTGACACCAGCAATAAAGCTTGCAACAGGATGAAGTCTTTGAGTCACTCATTTAGTTTACTATTCACAAACGATAGTGACAGTGAGAGATGAGATCAATTCAGAAACCTTCTCAGGTTTACAGTCATGTGCTCGATCCCATCTCATTTGAATCGCTACACAATCCAAAACAGCTTTGCCTTGTGAATAACTACGCGATTCAAACTGGATGGGATACAAGCTCTAACCATAAATTTGTATCCCATCAAGTTTGAATCACGTAGTAATTGACAAGGCGAAGCCGCATGAATTAGGTAGCGATTCAAACGAGATAGGATCGAGCTCTGACCCTAAACTTGAATGGGATTCTGAATTTATCTCACCCTTCACATTGACTAATTAATGGGTCGGATTTTTGAAACCTGCTAAATTCCGCTTTGAACCTGGGATAAAACACGCAAATTTTTTTTTCCGAATAATACTTCTTTTTATATTTTATGTTACTCACCTACTAAGTACGTTCCAGAAAAACATTATTCCAATAAAATCAGATCAATGGTTTAGATTTGAGAGCCATTTGAAGTTGTGTATAATACTGCATGTTGTCCAACCCCCTAAATATCTGAAATTTCAAGAAATGTTATAAATGCTTATAACTTAAGAAAGACTAATATTATACGGTGACACACATTATATTTTATCCAAAATACCTTTTTCATATATTAGATTTAAAAGAAAAGCTCTAAACCATATTTGGGGTGTTGGGCAACACAGGGGTGTCGGACAACACGAGGGGTGTCGGACAACACGTTAATAGAATTACTCAGAACAATGAGAAAAATAATATTTGAGGCTATAATACTTTATATTTTTAATTAAATGATAATAAGCTATATTTCACAAAGCAAACCACTCAATTACTGATAAAAAACAACCCCAAAATCATAACTTGTAAAACAGCGTGTTGTCCGACACCCCGGGGTGTCGGACAACACATGTTCAGTTTTTGAACAATAAAAAGTATATTTTTTTATTTAGAAAAAAACCAACCTGAGTATTCAGGAGTGGTAGGGGTACTTAACATAACCAAGGATATTTGTTATTCTATTATGATTATTTTTTCTTTTACACATCCTTTAGAGATGTGTTGTCCAACAACCCATTTTTTTGGAAAAATATCATCATGGGATCATAATGTTCTGATATCAGAATGGATAATCCGATTGTGTTGACACTTTCAGGTATCACAGCCAGGATTCTGGTCAACATTGTACAATAAAGAAAAATTTATTTCTCACTATATATCTCATTAGTATTTTCCCCTGAAAGTCGGGGTCTGGAACAACATACTCTATGGGTCTCTATGTTGGAAAATTTGAAGGTCCTGGATAGTTTTTACCATTTTAATATTTTTTCAATCTTTTACCAATTTTCAAAATTATATTGTCTACACTTCTCATGACATATGCTTTAAACATGTTAATAAAAAACAATTTGCTCGAAATTGTGTCTCCCAGATTTTGAACAAAGCAAAAATCAATAGAAAATCTTAGTTTTTGTTGATTTTCGGAAGGAAAAATCCCTCAGAGCTCTACAAAACCCTATGTTGGAAAGAAAGACTATCAAAAGATGCACCAAATAATTTCATTTTTACATTCATGAGATACGTTTATACAACATGAACCTTGAATAAGCTTATTTTGGCAATTGAGCAGGTTTTAAAAATCCCACCCATTAATGCGCTAACCTTTATGACATAATCCCCCATCGGAATTTCTTCCTAAATACCTCATGGGCGTTGGATAGGAGTTTCCTATTGAGAAGAAATACCAGGGGTGTGATAATAGTGTACATAATGAGTCAGGAATGGCAGACTAAAGAAAAAACCAACAAGTTTTGGCCAAAGTTGTCATTCTCCACGAGTTTGATGTGGAGTGATACGAACGAGGCGACAGACGAGTGAATATCCATGTAGAATTCAAACAGGCTTGAGATCAACGACTTTGACCAAAACAAGTTGCTTTCTGTATCCATCCCACCCCTGTACACACTATAAGAATGGACAACACACAGGATATAGACCATGGAGAACAGCTTACAATACTCATAGGGGCATGGAGAACGGGTTCTCAATGTTAAGCCTATGGGATAATAATACTGGGTGTGACATAATGGTGTAGATATATCCTAGATACTGGACAGAGTCTGGTTGGCAGCATACATAGTAGAATGTAACCTTTATTGAAAGGTCGGTCTGGCCTGGTAGAAGGAGAGGGGTGGAGTTGTGCAGGGGGAGGCTGTATGTCTGGCAGCAGACGAGTTCACAGGATCTACAACTCCAAGCCAACCCTAACCAACCACTACTAGCGATAGGCCAACTCTATGTCCTGGGGTCCGTTGGATAACTTATGCCTATGAATTTACAGGGTACAAGTAGACTGCGCAGGAGGGTTATTGTTTGATAATACTCAAGATCGTTCGCTAAAACTGTCCTACCTGACCAAAGACCGCTTAAACGACATCGACTTTTGTTCCCGATTCATCCCGACCATCGGCTCGGTGAGAATCGGGAATAAAATGTCGATGTCTTATAATTGTAAGACAACGACATGATGACTGTTCCCGATCACACTTCCCTACTTTATAACCTTGTAAAACGACCCCATTGAGATCGAAGAGAGCGGGCACAGCTGAACCCGGCTGGGCCCCGGGCCGGGTGGGAGGACATTGTAGATATAAGGCAAACTTTAATAACTTCTGTTCTACTTAAGATTTTCAGGGTTTTCAGTTCTAATATCGCCTCTGTCTCCCCTACACAATGGTATAAAATACTTGGGTATAGGCTGAGGGGGTTTAAAGTATCGCTATATAAACGGCCTACTCAGGATCGGGAACGGCCTGTGAAGTGCGTACATCGAAATCTTAAAGTCGGGGAGAGTCGGTCATATCTGACATGGTAGTAATGCCCGACGCGTCGGGAAAAGCAATAAAATTGCGTACATCGACCCAACTGACGCAGATTCTCACCGACCCGACGGATCCGTCGGGAAAAGTTAGAATCGGGCACAGCCGTCGGGTCGATGTCTTATGTGCTTTATATAAGTGTTGAATTAAGTTGACCCACATCATCCCAGGTTGTTATTGGCGTATAGAAAGGGGTCTTCATGTACAATCTTGATCATTTTCAACAGAACCCTGGCTGGATACTTTTACTACAACAATCCAACTATGATCCATCTATACTAGCCATAAACCCACTTTAGGCCACTCAAAAAAACAAACTTGTTTCTCATCACCAAGCCATGAAAAATATGATGAGGGCGTTTTTTTTTTTTTTTTTTGTTTGTTGTTGCTGGATCAAAGATGGCTTAAAAGCGTCATAAAATGGGCTTTAGACATACAGTAAAACCCTGTGTAAGCAGTCACCCTCTGTTCCGGGCCAAAGTGTCCACTTATGCGGGGTGTCTGCATACGCGGGGTTTTCAGATTTATACTGTTTATACATTGGAAGCATCCCTGGCATCAGGAGCTTTAATTTGATTCTAAATACACATACTTTTCATAATTTCTATCAAGGTTCATCTTATTCTAACCCCCCCCAAAAAAAAGAAATCTTCTAAAATCGTTTTTGCAGATGCGCGCGGTGATGAGAAACAAGTTTTTTTTAGTAGCCTTATCTCGCCCCTGGTATTTTTGAATGAAAAATATCGCTCTAGTGGGATACACTTGACAAATGACGTCATTTGTTAATGTAGAAGTAATTTAGACAGGCGGGGTAGGATAAATTCTAAACCAAACTTGAGTTAGTCATGTTATTGTTCATTGCACTCCGGCAAGATCGCGCATTACTGCTCTCGGCTTTGCCTCGCGCAGTAATATCGCGATCTTGCCGTCGTGCAATAAACAACAACATGACTAACTCTTGTTTGGTTTCTCCATACTATTAGCGATAGGCCAACTCTATGTACTGGGGTCCGTTGAATAACTTATGCCTATGAAAGTGCAGTGTAGTTCGTACGAGGGTTATTGTTTGACAATACTCAAGATCGTTCGCTGCAGGCCGTCCATGAGTGTTGGATAAAGTTGACACATCCTCCCTGGGTTTCTATGGCATACAGAAAGGGGTCTTCACGTACAATCTTGATCATTTTCAACAGAACCCTGGCAGGATACTTTTACTACAACAATCTAACTATGATCTATCTCTATTAGCCATAAACCCACTTTATCTCACCCCTGGTATTTTTTCCCCATAGATTTAACACTAAACTCGTATCCAACGCCCATGAGATATTTAAGAAAAATATTCTATGGGGGATTATGTCACAAATGTTAACTCATTAGTCAATGTGAGGGGTGAGATAAATTCAGAAACCCATTCAAGTTTAGGGTCAGAGCTTGATCCCATCTCATTTGGGTTGCTACGTGATTCACGCAGTTTCGCCTTGTGAATTACTACGTTATTCAAACTCGATGGGATACGAGCTCTGCCCTCAAGTTTCATAGGTTTCCTGTATAACAACCAACCTCAACCAAAGATAAGCAACTATCACTCTGGCATACTTTACTATAGGAAGCCAGAAGGTATACAACTCTACTCTAGATAAGCCAATTATACGTCCAGACTTTGCTCTGGCAAGCCACCTATAATCTACCTCTGCTCTAGCTAAGCCAACTATAATCCACCTTTACTCTAGATAAGCCGACTACGATCCAACACAACTCTAGATAAGCCAACTATAATTTATCGGTATTCTAGATAAGTCAACTATTATCTACCTCTAGTTAAGCCAATTATATTCCAACACTATTCTAGATAAGCCAACTCTAAGCCAACTATTATCCACCTCTAGTTAAACCAATTATATTCCAACACTACTCTAGATAAGCCAACTCTAAGCCAACTATTATCCACCTCTAGTTAAGCCAATTATATTCCAACACTACTCTAGAAAAGCCAACTATTATCCACCTGTAGTTAAGCCAACTATACTCCACCTCTGCTCTAGATGCACCAACTTTAACCAAACTCTACTCTAGATAAACCAACTATGACCATAATGCCGTATTTTACTAGAGCAAGCCACCTGCAGCCAACCTCTACTGTGAATTAGCCAACTGTATCTCGAACAATCTTTTTTGTTTAAAGTTTACATCTTTCCCCTTGAAGTGATGGGTCGGGTAACTTCTATTCACTGCAGAAAACTGTAGCTGGAAATAACTATACATTACTCATTAGATAAGCCAGATTTCATTAGATTAGAGACATCCACCTGCTATTTTATGCACACACTTTAATACAAAATATTGAGTTACACGATAATAGGAAACTACCAACCCGGAGGAAAGCAGGGCTTAGGCTACTACAACCCCCTCTAAAAAATGCTCTGTATAATAATTGTTTCTATAACTGGGGTATTAAACGGTGGAATGATTTAAAAGAGGTATACACCATAATTCCCGAAAAAAGGCGCTTTAAAATATTGATAAAAAGATCATATCCAGACTGTTATATGTGATATCAGATTGTGTTACAACTGGTTACCCTTGTATGCTGAGTTGCTTGTGTTACAACAACTACCCATACTTACCCAAATCCACATGAACATATTGATGGTCGGAAGATTGTGTTACAACATTCCCCTGTGACTTTAGCGCTTGCGTTGCAATGCTATTAGGTAAACATCAAGAATGTTCAGACACGAATGGGTTATAATGAGTTGTTCAATAGTGTAATGATCATTCACTCATCTCATCTCATCATTATCTCTGTATGCGGTCACCCAAAACTCTATATTATTGTATTAGACATTACAGCCATGATATCAAGTTTTCTTCTTGTCTCAACATAAGGGACCGGGCGGAAGAACGGCATGCCGAGCCCGTGTATATCTGTATGATATTTGGAACCCTAATAAAAATGAGCAAAAAAAAAAAAAAAAAGAAGATGGGTGAAGCTAGCTCATCTTGGTAATTCTATTTCTTCTCTATGCATTACACATTAGATAGGTGAAGCTAATTCACATTGGTAACACTATTTCTTCTCTATGCATTACACATTAGATAGTCGAAGCTAGCCCATCTTGGTAATACTATTTCTCCTCTTCTTGTTCACCTGTCTACATCCATTCCGCATTATCTGACGTCCCACCATCCAGCTACGAATTGACCCAGGACTATTTGTAGAGAGGATTGAGTCAGAATGGGGTTCTTCTCATTTATCACTTGTTTACTTGTAAAGGGGGAGTTGCAAACGCGCCCGCCCAGAGAGAGAGAGAGAGAGAGAGAGAGAGGGAGGGAAAGAGAGAGGGGGGGAGAGAGAGAGGGAGAGAGATAGAGGGAGAGGGAGAGAAAAAGGGAGAGAGAGTCAGAGAGAGGGGAGAGAGAGGGAGAGAGAGGGGGAGAGAGGGGGAGAGACAGATAGGGAGACAGGGAGAGAGAGAGGGAGAGAGAGGGAGAGACAGATAGGGAGAGAGGGAGAGAGAGGGAGAGAGAGGGAGAGACAGATAGGGAGAGAGGGAGAGAGAGAGGGAGGGAGAGACAGATAGGGAGAGAGGGAGAGAGAGGGAGAGACAGATAGGGAGAGAGGGAGAGAGAGGGAGAGACAGATAGGGAGAGAGGGAGAGAGAGAGGGAGGGAGAGACAGATAGGGAGAGAGGAGAGAGAGAGAGGGAGGGAGGGAGAGGGAGAGAGAGGGAGAGACAGATAGGGAGAGAGGGAGAGAGAGAGAGAGGGAGGGAGAGGGAGAGAGAGGGAGAGACAGATAGGGAGAGAGGGAGAGAGAGGGAGAGACAGATAGGGAGAGAGGGAGAGAGAGAGGGAGGGAGAGACAGATAGGGAGAGAGGAGAGAGAGAGAGGGAGGGAGGGAGAGGGAGAGAGAGGGAGAGACAGATAGGGAGAGAGGGAGAGAGAGAGGGAGGGAGAGGGAGAGAGAGGGAGAGACAGATAGGGAGAGGGAGAGAGAGAGGGAGGGAGAGGGAGAGACCGATAGGGAGAGAGGAGAGAGAGAGAGGGAGGGAGGGAGGTAGGGAGAGGGGGCGGGAGGGAGAGAGAGAGTTTTTGTCGCATGCCGTGTGTATTCACCAGTCACCTTGACGACCACCAGCGCCGTCATTTCTCTGTCACTTACAGTTTAGTGAAGTTAAGGCCCAGTTTACACCTGCCGACAGATAACGCACCGATAAAATATCAGTAAGGGTGGCGTCCGTCGGTGGTGCTCCCAGAGAAAATATCGGTGGCGATAATCGGTGAAAGTGGTTGAGGCGTTTACAACTGACTACAGATAAAGCACCGATAATATATCAAGAAGCGTAGCGTCGGTCGGTGGTGTTCCCCAAGAAAATGTTGGTACCAGTAATCGGTGAAAGTTATTGAGACGTTTACACCTACCGACAGATAACGCACTGATAAAATATCAAGAAGGGTAGCGTCGGTCTGTGGTGCTCCCAGATAAAATATCGGTGCCGATAATCGGTGAAAGTTATTGAGGTGTTTACAACTGACGACAGATAATGCACTGATGAAATATCTGGAAGGGTAGGGTTGTGCTCCCTGCGAAAATATCGGTACCGATAATCGGTGGAGGTTGTTAAGGTGTTTATACTTGCCGACAGATAACACACCGATAGAATATCAGGAAGGGTAGCGTCGGTTGGTGGTGCTTCCTGAGAAAATATCGGCAGCAGTAATCAGTGAAAGTCGTTGAGGCGTTTACACCTGCCGACAGATAACGCAGGCTATAAGATATTGGGAAGGGTACAAGTCAGGCGTTTACACCTGGGAGCTGTTTCAAAAGTCGAATGAGGTCTCGCCAGCAGCAGTCACATTTTGAAAGCGAGAGGCCGGCAACAGCGAGCGGCACCTCAAATCAAAGCAGCAGCAAAACTACTACCAATATCCCATAGAGACGGCATCTCCACCTCGACAGCGTCGCCTCAAGTTCCATTGTTGGCCTCTCGCATTGGCGATGAGTACTCTCGTTTAGCACCCTCCCGACTTTTGAAACAGCTCCCTGATCATGAGGACTGGTTATGTTTATTCCTATATACCCATTATTGAACTAACTGGAGTTACATACCGCTGCTGGGGGGTGCATTAAAAATAAGTTATGTGTCGAGGTTGACGTTTTCGTCCCGCTCTCATGTTTTCGTCCCGCTCTGACGTTTTCGTCCCGCTCTGATCACGTGATACAATACAGCAGCGGGACGAAACAATAGCTGTTGTGGTTATTCGATAAGGGTGGCCATTTGCTTCGGAAGCGTTTCAGATAAATAATTAAGCATTTTTATCGATATTTGAAGGTATATAGGAATAGGAAAACCAAGTACCGGTTAGCAAAAGTCAAAGTTACTAAGGCTTGGAAAAATTACTACCCGCGGCTGATGCCTTGGGTAGTAATTTTTCCAAACCTTAACTCGTAACTTTGAAATTTTGCTCACCGGAACATAGTTTCCCTCTAAGCTGTACCGAGCGAATAATTCCTTAAACCTGCATTCCATCACCGAGTAATTCAACCCAGTTTGCTTTCATAGGTGGCCTCTGAAATCGATCAGTGGCGGCAGATTACGCAATTTTAGGTTGAATAATCATTGAGTAGGTTTTGACTGTTGCCGTCTACACTTTTTACACTGTTTACACTTTACTGCTATCTCATCGGAAACGTGTAGTAATCGTTCGGCGATGTACTATTTTATAATCAGTGGTGAAAATCGGTGAGTGTAAACTGGGCCTTACATCGAGGTGAGATGACACCAATCTTCCCACTTCCTTCAGAAATCTTCAGCTTTTAGCCCCGACCTAGACTGGCCTCAGCCCTGTATCCTACCCCTCCATCCCTACTGAGTGACACAGGGACTAGTCTCATCCTAGACTGGCCTCAGTCCCTGTGTCCTACCCCTCCACCCCTACTGAGTGACACAGGGACTGGTCTCATCCTAGACTGGCCTCAGTCCCTGTGTCCTACCCCTCCACCCCTACTGAGTGACACAGGGACTGGTCTCATCCTAGACTGGCCTCAGTCCCTGTGTCCTACCCCTCCACCCCTACTGAGTGACACAGGGACTAGTCTCATCCTAGACTGGCCTCAGTCCCTGTGTCCTACCCCTCCACCCCTACTGAGTGACACAGGGACTGGTCTCATCCTAGACTGGCCTCAGTCCCTGTGTCCTACCCCTCCACCCCTACTGAGTGACACAGGGACTGGTCTCATCCTAGACTGGCCTCAGTCCCTGTGTCCTACCCCTCCACCCCTACTGAGTGACACAGGGACTGGTCTCATCCTAGACTGGCCTCAGTCCCTGTGTCCTACCCCTCCACCCCTACTGAGTGACACAGGGACTGGTCTCATCCTAGACTGGCCTCAGCCCTGTATCCTACCCCTCCACCCCTACTGAGTGACACAGGGACTGGTCTCATCCTAGACTGGCCTCAGTCCCTGTGTCCTACCCCTCCACCCCTTCTGAGTGACACAGGGACTGGTCTCATCCTAGACTGGCCTCAGTCCCTGTACCCTACCCCTCCACCCCTACTGAGTGACACAGGGACTGGTCTCATCCTAGACTGGCCTCAGTCCCTGTGTCCTACCCCTCCACCCCTTCTGAGTGACACAGGGACTGGTCTCATCCTAGACTGGCCTCAGTCCCTGTACCCTACCCCTCCACCCCTACTGAGTGACACAGGGACTGGTCTCATCTGTAATCGGCCGGGTAGATTGGCGCGATTTTGCGCCACACTCCCCAAGCAGTGGTCTGGCTACTGGTCACGATATCTGCTGGGAGATTGATACCCTCTCACACAATTGATCTCAATTGAGACATAGTCAGGAGTAGGCGAAATATATTGCTATGACAACACAGGAGGCCAGGGAACTGCAGGAGGGGAGGGGGAGGGGTAGAGGGAGGTATAGGGTTACAGGGAGTGGCTTGGGGTCATAAGCAGGAGATTCTGGTCAGAGTGGACAAGTCTTTGATTCATGGGTAGTCAGAGAAGGACACATGCTATAATGAATTGTTAGGAGTAGAGGGAGGTATAGGGTTACAGGGAGGGGCTTGGGGTCATAAGCAGGAGATTCTGGTGACAGTGGACAAGTCTTTGATTCAGAGAAGGACACATGCTATAATGAATTGTATTCCGATTTTCTTTAATCATTCAATGAATGTTCATAGTCAAAGACTTGAGCAAGTCTACCCCGACCTTTCAGCGCGCAGTGGTCCGTGGCCCCTCCATCATGTTTACACCCACGTCTAGACAGATCGCCACCCGACTGGGTGTGAGGCACATATGACGGTGAAAAATCTCACCGTTTTATGTCATATGAGGGACACCACATCGCACCTCATGATGCAGCTGTTACTTATCTTCTCATCTAGGGACCTGTTTCAGTAGTCTCGTGACATTAGGCCTAGACAGACATCAACAGCGGCACAAACAGTGCAAGCAACAGTGAAAAAAGACTAGCAAATATCAGAAGATCGAAGTGGCCAATCTTCTAAATATTTGGAACGATTATAGATTAGATGTATCCCCTACTCATGTTAAAGTGTCATTGTTTAATTCCTACGAGAAGTGAGTGAAACTCCGTGTGTCATCGATTGCAATCTTGTGATTTGTCTGAATGGTGTCACAGACGCCATCTAGACATGTCATGAAACTACTGAAACAGGTCCCTGATGTGATTCTCTCGTTACCGATTCAGGGTTGAACTGAAGAAGAAACCAACAAGTTTTGGTCAAAGTCGTCATTCTCCACGAGTTTGATGCGGAGAACGAGATGACAGCCGAGTGAATATCATGTAGCGTTCAAACGAGTTGGAGAATGACTTCTTTGACCAAGGCGAGTTGGGTTCTGTATTTATCTCACCCCTGTACACACTAAAAGAATGGACAACACACAGGCTATATACCATGGAGAACGGACAACAATATTTGTAGAGGCATGGAGAACGAATCTCACCTTTTTATTTATGCTTCAGCATCATCATAATGTGAAATCTCTCTCATTACTTATCTTTGAGCATCATCGGAATATACAATCTCTCGTTACTTGTCTTTAAGTTAATGAAGGAGAGACGTAGAAGTTGACTTCTCCCTACCGCTATCACGACCACAATGTCTTTGTCTTTAAGTTAACATACATATTTTCATGGTACTGGTTTTCTATATCCTTTCATTGTCCGCGTATAATTAAATTGATGTGTAGTTAATATTATTATATACCTGTGCAAAAGCAAACTACACATACAGCCCTCTCCTACCCATAACGTATTTATATCCGTACAGCACCCGGGTGCTGTATGGATCCGTGAAAAGGTTCTCGTCCAATCATATTGCAGCTATTAACATTGTTCGGCTGGGCATGGCAGCAAACCCCGCCACGTCGGCCGAACAAGATGTCCCCATTTGGCAAAATTAAGGTAAATTAAGGTATATAATAATACGTAAACAGGCATACTGTGTCTGTACGTGATAAATACTTGGTAAAATTGACGATAAAACGAACCTCTGCCTGCGGCATCGGTTCGCTTTATCGTCAATTTTACCGCGTATTTATCACGTACAGCCACAGTAACCCTGTTTCCATATATTATCATATACCTGGTCGTATGAACCACACATACTGCCCGCTGCTACCCATCACGTATGTATAGCCGTACGTCACACTGTGACGTACGGGGTATGTGATCACGTGACTAGCTATAATTTCGCCATTTTTAGGTATATAGTAATACGAAAACGGGCTGACTGCCTTCGTACGTCAAAATACTTGGTAAAATTATCAATCAGATACATCCCTCTGCCTTCGGCATCGGGATGTATCTGATCAATAATTTCACCGCGTATTTTTGACGTACGAAGACAGTAAGCCAGTTTCCGTATACTAGTGATGCATGTTATGTTTTATAAAAACCAAGACAGGCAATTAAAACCAGCTGACCCAAATACCAGCTGATGCCAACGGCCGCTCCATTGACGCTGACTCAAATTTGAACCACATGCATGTAAAATAACTATACTGTACTACCCTTCTGTCAATAAAGAAATGATTAAAAAAAAAAGTTTCAGCATAATTTGAAATTTCACTGCTACCTATGTTTTAGTATCACTGTAATGTGAAATCCTGGTCATTACTTAGGAGTAGTTGGACGCCGGGCCTAATATAAAAGCTTTCTCGTTATCCTACCCCTAATATAAAATCTTTCTCGTTATCCTACCCCTAATATAAAATCCCATAGGCTTAACATTGAGATTCCGTATGGCACGCTGACTGGCATACAGAGTTTTATATGCCACTAGTGGCATACAGCATTATTATCACGTAATATTCCAAAATCGAGGAGACGGGGTAGGATAAAATCAAAACCTGATTCGTTTTAATCTTGGCCACCGCATGCCACTCCTGGAGTTTTGACTCTGGACTTCCCTCGCCTTCGCCTCATGAAGTCACTTTGCCAAACTCCAGTCGTGGCATACAGTGGCCAAGATTAAAACTCATCCAGTTTTACGATATTACTTGTCTTCGGTCTTCGACATACAGTAGAACCCCGCCTAACAGACAGCCCGCGTACGCGGAAACCCCGCGTCAGCGGACACTTTTGCTCGGAACGGAAAGATTTCCCTCTATTAAATGTTTATTTTAACCCCGTGTAAGCGACCACCTCGCGTAAGCGGACACCCCGCGTAAGCGGACAGTAATTTCGGTACAAAAAGGCCTAAAACCCCGTGTAAGCGGCCACCTCCGCCGGACACCCTACCAAAAATAGATTAATCTATTAATTAATAGTATATTCATAGAAAATACATTTTGTAATTCAAGGTTTAATAACTTCAGACCCAATTAAGATATCAGAAAATGGATTTCAGATCTATTATCGCCTCTGTCTGCCCTACTTATCGGTATATAACACATTTATATTGGGCTGGAGGAAACTTGAAAACCCCGCGTAAGCGGCCACCCCGCGTAAGCTTTGGCCCGGAACGGAGGGTGACCGCTTACGCGGGGTTTTACTGTAATGTGACAACTCACCGTTACTTATGTTTGAACATCATCGTCATGTGAAATCTCTCCTGTTACTTATTTTTGAGCATCATGACTTGAATTCTATCGTTGCTGTCTCTATGCATTCTCATAATATGAATTTCTCCCCTTACTACATTTTGAAGTAAGGACTGTTAGGCCCGGCGTCCACCTACTACGGTATGGCTCCGATATGGCTCCGATATGGTCTACGATGCACCTCCCGATAAAAAGTCAAGATCGCGTCAGAAGGTCACCTAATATCGGGGCAGTTGACCACGTTTCTGGGATTAGACACCGATAGAAACCCCACACAATGCGTGGTAGATTGGCATGTGTGTACGATTTTGTACCTTTCCGATATGTCTCCGATATTTGGTTTTTGTATCGGTGGCATATCGGGAGGTCTAAATTTCTATCGTAGTAGGTGGACGCCAGGCCTTACTTATTTTGAGTTATCCTGAGACTGGGCCGTTCTGTAGAGGCGCTTGTTGGGGGGCTGGTCTGTCTCTGCCCTGTTTGAAGTCACTCAGAGCTGGCATAAGTTAAATACCGGAGATCTCAGTCAGGCTGCACCTCGGGGGTGGGTCGGAGCGGCTCGGAGTGGGTCGGAGCGGCTCGGAGCGACTCGGGATGGCTCGAGATGGCTCGGGGAGGTTCCGAGAAGCTCGGGATGGTTTGGTATGACTCGGGATGGCTCGGGGAGGCTCGGGGAGGCTCGGGGAGGCCCAGGATGGTTCGGTATGGATCGAGATGACTCGGGATGGTTCGGTATGGCTCGGGATGGCTCTGGGAGGCTCGGGATGGATTGAGATGGCTCGAGATGACTCGGGATGGCTCGGGGAGGCTCGGGGAGGCCCAGGATGGTTCGGTATGGATCGAGATGACTCGGGATGGTTCGGTATGGATCGGGATGGCTCTGGGAGGCTCGGGATGGATCGAGATGGCTCGGGGAGGTTCCGAGAAGCTCGGGATGGTTTGGTATGGCTCGGGATGACTCGGGATGGCTCGGGGAGGCTCGGGGAGGCCCAGGATGGTTCGGTATGGATCGAGATGACTCGGGATGGTTCGGTATGGCTCGGGATGGCTCGGGATGGCTCGGGGAGGCTCGGGATGGCTCGGGATGGCTTGAAGGGGCTCGGGACGGCTCGGAGCACGTCGGGACGGTTCGGGAATACTCGGAGCAGCTCAGGGAAGCTCGGGATCACTCGGGACGGCTCAGAGAGGCTCGGGCCTCCAATCGTAGGCCAATCGTGTGCCTTATCGGGAGCCCATTGTCGTAGCCTTGTCGTGGTTGGTGGATGCCCCCCCCCCCCCCCCCCCTAATTACTATTTGCGCATCAAATCTGATGGTCAGAGAAACAGGGTAGGCTATGTGCAGTATAAGAATCTTGTAAACACTAAGTATACATCAAACCTGCTGCTGTTGGTTTATCACTTGAGATATTGACAGAGATATTCCCCGGGTTCCGTGGACTATTTGCCGTATTCACCGGCTGAACAATATCAGCGACTTGTATCTCACTTACCATCTCAGATAAACGTGATCGAACCACACACTGACATATTTACATTTTTACTCTTCATGATACTTTTAAACATAGTCAATCATGTTTTTGTAGTAGCCTTTAGAAATAACTGTATTATATCACGGTAAGTTACACTCTGTTTAGACAGGGGACGGGTTGATACCATCTTGATACAGACCGCTGGAGATTCTGAATGCAAACGAATTCTCTCATTAAAAAAACCCACCAAGAAACCGGTGTCCTGCGAAAAACTGTGAACTGCGAAATAGTGTCCCTTTCCGGCGGAAGTATACAGCTGCACATGCGCGGACCTGTCTCTTCCTCCATTGATACAAGAGAGGAAGTATATCATTGCGCATGCCCCAAAAAAGGTGGCAGGTGACCCCGCGTAATGGAACACCCTCTGTTCTGGGCAATATAGACCCCTTAAATGTGGTGTGAGGCCCCCGTATAAAGATCAGTAATAGACGGACTTATCTACAGTAAAACCCCGCGTAAGAGAACACCTTGTGTTCTAGGCAATAGAGTCCCTTTAGATGTGGTGCGAATCTTCTGCACTAAAGGGAGTAAATCTCTATGTTACCATCTGAAGACTGAATTTTCAGTGACCAGTAATCGGTTGAGATTTATTTGTCGAGTGAAACTTAGGGACAATAGAGTTCCCTTGAAGGAGATGCGAAGTCTCCGTGCGAGGCTTGGTAGGCCTATACAGTAGAACCCCGCGGGGTGTCGGTTAACGCGGGGTGACCGTTAGGCGGGGTTCTACTGTATTGTGTGGGAAATAAAAGAACTCTCACTTCGGTAAATGTGTAGGGCTGAGATCTCCAACTTAATTCATCTCATATATTCCATCACCACCCTTGCGGTGTAGAAGCGGTGAGAAAAACCTGAACATTGGGAAAGTCTGGAAAGGATCTGTAATGGTTGACTGTCTTTATGTGAATCCTTTAAAGAGCAGACTTGTATTAGGTACAGGATGTAAGAATCCTCTTTATATTCAAGTCCATATTCTGACATTTTATTATCGCCATGTGTTTTTTTATAGAGGAAGCCTGTAAAAGTTTAGAGTCAGAGCCTGTATCCCATCAAGTTTTAATCACATAGTAATTCACATAGCAAAGCCGCGAATTACGAAGCAATTCAAACAAGATGGGATTGAGCTCTGACCTTAAACTTTCATAGGTTTCTGAATTCATCTCACCCTTCACATTGACTAATGGGCTAGCATTTGCGACATAATCCCCCATTGGATATTTTTCCTAAATATCTCATGTGTATTGGATACGAGTTCCTAATGTTATGGAGAAAAAAATACCAGGGTAAGATAAATATGAGGTCCCCACTCTCCACGTTCTGAATATGTTATTAGAGTACATCTTCTTCGATGACAAAACGTGACATCCACTCTGACACCCCCCCCCCCCCCACGACAACCCCCCCCCCCCCCCCCCAAAAAAAAAAAAAAAAAAAAAAAAAAATACACGCTTTGACCCCGATCCCTTAACGCTAAAAGAGACGATCGCTGGTGACCCGCGTGACATATGGCACTGATGGACCACCTGCTGGGAACATCCCTCACGAAACCAGCCTCGCTTTGATACTGACATCCGGTGTCTCAGGCGTTGATGGAGGACATGATGAAGTCATCTGAGATGAATGTGAGAACAATTTCATTGTTTTCAGGTCTCAGAATCATATTTCAGGGAACTGATGAATTGATGGGTCTCAATCTCAGCGCTGTTTGTGAGGAGTACGCGTCAACTCGAGTTCACAAATCTGGGAGGTGTTTCGTAGACCGACCGTTTCAATAGTCTGTAGGACGTCCGTTATTGGGTGTAGTGACACGATAGTGACAGGTTGCGTTGCAGTAGTTTGGTGACAACCGATTCTGTGACTCCATTTTACAGACGGGTGCTAATAGTCGCCTGACCATTTCAAAAGACCGATGTCCGGTCACTGTAGTGGTCCTAAATAGCGAGAGGGTATACCCTCTCGCTTCTATTGTCACAAACGTGTAACTTTACCTCCTGTAGGAATTAAGCTATGAAACTTTAACCCCAGTTAGGGACACATATGACTTATAAACATGCCAAATATGACGATATTCACATTTGAATTCTGTCATAGCAAATGCTGCTCTGGTGGCCAGTGTAGAATTATTCAAGCGCTGTTGCTAATTTATGCAGTGACCTTCACCTTGATGGCACTTGTTCCCGGTAGGGACACATCCACAATAGTGACAAGACACACCTCCCCTACAGTGACATGCCTTATGAAATGAGACTTAAATTTTGTCACTATTCCTGTCACTATTGCTGTCACTAGTCATGTCACAATGTGGCTTAGTGATGCATTCTATTGAAACGGGTCCAAGATGTTGTATAGACCTGGGACCTGTTTCACTAGTTTCATGACATGTCTGTGACACCATACAGACATTTGGGTTGTCTAGTTTTGTGAAAACACAAGTAGCTGCCCTTAGGAAAGGACAGACCCCAAACATAAGAATTAGGCAAATCTACACATCATGGATCTGTTTTACTAGTTTCATAACAAAAGTGTTAGACAGACATGAAAAGCGGCACCAACAGTGCAAGCAAGAACGGACAAAACGCAGTCTAAGGTTTAGTCGTTTTGAAACCGAAAACAGCATGTAGGCGCCATCTAGACATGTCACGAAACTAGTGAAACAGGTCCCTGTTGGGTTAAAACTATCACCAAAGGTCGGTCCACCCCTCTCATAGGATCTCACACTCTCTAAGTCGTATTCTGTACAAGGTTCTCACTGCACTCTATGGGAGAGGAATTCTTAACAAACTAGGCATAGAACCTTGAGAATCCACTGGCACACAGTATTCCCGCTAGGTGGCATCATTGAGATTATAGGAATCTTTGGGTTGCATCGATGTACGTCTTTAGTACGTGAGGCAGGCCAGTGGATTCACAATCACCGAATTCAGCTATACAGCCGTTCTTACACTCAGGCCCTAGCCTCCTACTCCTCATTCTTATGGTGGATGTTAAGCCGAATGAGCAGTGGGTACCATTTTTGTGTTAGTCTTTGGTATGACCAGACCAGGGTTTGAACCCCTGATCTCCCATGCTAGAAGCGAACACCCCTACTGCTTAGCCACCGAGCTTGCTATTCAGATATCAGTGTTCACCTCACACTGCCCTGTGATGTATCCAGATATCGGTAAACGGTAAACCTCACACTGCCCTCAGATGTATTTAGATATCGGTAAACAATAAACTTCACACTGTCTGGAGATGTATTGAGATATTGGTAAACAGTAAACGGTGAACCCCACATTGCCCTGAGATGTATTCAGATATTGGTAAACGGTGAATCTCACACTACCATCAGATGTATTCAGATATCGGTAAACGGTGAACCTCACACTGCCCTCAGATGTATTCAGATATCGGCAAACGGTGAACCTCACACTACCATCAGATGTATTCAGATATCGGTAAACGGTGAACTACACACTGCCCTGTGATGTATTCAGATATCGGTAAACGGTGAACCGCACACTACCATCAGATGTATTCAGATATCGGTAAACGGTGAACTACACACTGCCCTGTGATGTATTCAGATATTGGTAAACGGTGAACCCCACACTGCACTTAGATGTATCAAGGTATCGGTAGACGTGGATGTTCACACTGCTGTATTCAGATTCACTGCTGTATTCAATATTCAGATATCGGTAGACAATGACCTCACACTGCCCTGAGATGTATTTAAATACTGGTAGATGGTCATGTTCACACTGCCCTGAGATGTATTCAGTTATCGGTAATCGGTGAACTGCACACTGCCCTGAGTGAACAGTGAATCTCACACTGCCCTCAGATGTGTTCAGATATCGTTAGACAATGAACCTCATTCTACCCTCAGATGTATTCAGTTATTGGTAAAAGATGAACCTTACATTGCCGTCAGATGTCTTGAGATATCGGTAAATAGTGAACCTTACACTGCCCTGTTACGTATTAAGGTATCGGTAGACGATGAACCACACACTGCCCTGAGATGTATTCAGATATCGGTAAACGGTGAACCCCACACTGCCCTGTTACGTATTAAGGTATCGGTAGACGATGAACCACACACTGCCCTGATATGTATTCAGATATCGGTAAACGGTGAACCCCACACTGCCCTGAGATGTATTAAGGTATCGGAAGACACACTGATGTATTCAGATTCACTGCTGTATTCAATATTCAGATGTCGATAGATGGTGCTGGTCACCACACACTGCCCTCAGATGTATTTAGATATGCTAAACAGTGAACCTTACACTGCCCCGGAGATGTATCCAGGTATTGGTAATCGGTGAACCTTACACTGCCCCGGAGATGTATCCACATATCGGTAGATGGTGACATTCACACTGCCCTGAGATGTATCTAGATATCGGTAGTCGGTGAACCACACATTTCTGTCAGATGTCTTGAGATATTGGTAAATCGTGAACCTCACACTGCCCTGAGATACATTCAGATATCGATAAACAGTGAACCACACACTGCCCTCAGATGTATCCAGGTATCGGTAACCGGTAACTTCACACTGGGCTGAGATGTATTCAAATATCAGTAGTTGGTGAACCTCACACTGCAGATATTGGTAAACGGTGAACATCACACTGCCATCAGATGCCTTGAGATATCAGTAAATCATGAACTTTACAGATATCGGTAAATAGTGAACCTCACACTGCCCTGTTACGTATTAAGGTATCGGTAGACGATGAACCACACGCTGCCCTGAGATGTATTCAGATATCGGTAAATGGTGAACCCCACACTGCCCTGTTACGTATTAAGGTGTCGGTAGACGATGAACCACACGCTGCCCTGAGATGTATTCAGATATCGGTAAATGGTGAACCCCACACTGCCCTGTTACGTATTAAGGTATCGGTAGACGATGAACCACACGCTGCCCTGGGATGTATTCAGATATCAGTAAATGGTGAACCTTACACTGCCCTGTTACGTATTAAGGTATCGGTAGACGATGAACCACACGCTGCCCTGAGATGTATTCAGATATCGGTAAATGGTGAACCTTACACTGCTGGGAGATGTATTCAGATATCGGTAAATGGTGAACCTTACACTGCCTTGAGATGTATTCAGATTTCGGTGGCCGGTTATATTCACACACTGCCCTGAGATGTATTCAGATATCGGTAAATGGTGAACCTTACACTGCTCGGAGATGTATTCAGATATCGGTAAATGGTGAACCTTACACTGCCTTGAGATGTATTCAGATTTCGGTGGCCGGTTATATTCACACACTGCCCACAGATGCATTCAGATATTGGTAAACGGTGAACCCCACACTGCCCTGAGATGTATTGGGGTATCGGTAAACGGTGAACCTTACACTGCCCTGAGATGTATTCAGATTTCGGTGGCCGGTTATGTTCACACACTGCCCTGAGATGATTTCAGATATTGGTAAACGGTGGACCTCACACTGCTCTGAGATGTATTCAGATTTCGGTGGCCGGTCATGTTCACACACTGCCCAGAGATGCATTCAGATATTGGTAAACGGTGGACCTCACACTGCTCTGAGATGTATTCAGATTTCGGTGGCCGGTTATGTTCACACACTGCCCTGAGATGATTTCAGATATTGGTAAACGGTGAACCTCACACTGCTCTGAGATTTATTCAGATATCGGTGGCCCGTTATGTTCACACACTGCCCTCAGATGTATTCAGTTATCGGTAAACGGTGAACCTCACACTGCTCTGAGATGTATTCAGATTTCGGTGGCCGGTCATGTTCACACACTGCCCAGAGATGTATTCAGATATTGGTAAACGGTGAACCTCACGCTGCCCTCAGATGTATTCAGATATCAGTAGACAGTGAACCTTACACTGCTTGGAGATGTATTCAGATATTGGTAAACGGTGAACCTCACGCTGCTCTGAGATTTATTCAGATATCAGGGCCATGTGTCCTGTGTCACGTGTCTCGCGTACATGACCAGGTAAAACCTGTAGACGTCAGCCATCACGTCCAATTAAAGAGCCCTGCTGATGTGTGACAGCCATGGAGCAGCAGTAGTTTCTTTAGGAGACCAGTGTTGTAACTCAATACATCACAACTCATTTCTGTACCAACCTGCTAGTTGTTCTGTGTTATCTTTTACTGAAAAATCTTAATATTAAAGATTCAACAGTTTTAGTATTATATTGTGCCTACATGCTTTGAAAGTTCTATATTTATCGATCCATTGTATCCTGTATCATTACATATGAACAATGCTTTTCAACTCACAGCATGAAGGAGTTAACCAGCTTTCAACATCACAGAGTAAAAATACCGGATATGCTTGGAGAGTGATCGGGGACGCCGCTCGCAGCTCCCTCTCGTGAGGAGCCTCTTTTTGGTGTTTTAATGGAGGGCAGAACAACAGGGGAAGCTTTGGCTGTGTTATTGAAAGGGTGAAGGGTAGGGTAGTCCCATTGTTATCAAAGGGGTGAAGGGTAGGGTAGTCCCATTGTTATCAAAGGGGTGAAGGGTAGGGTAGTCCCATTGTTATCAAAGGGGTGAAGGGTAGGGTAGCCATATTGTTCTTAAAGGGGTGAAGGGTAGGACAGTTTTATTAGAGCGTTAAATACATCATCTAGAGGTAAGAGGGTCCATATAGATTTTCAGGGTACTGCATACAAACTATCCCTTCACTCTCTGTTTGCTATTCACTGTAATATTGAGAACAGAGCAGGGAGCCAGTGTCTCAGTGTCTTAGAGGCGTGCCCAGCTGACCATGACCAATCACTCAAGACCAAAATACTTCAAAACCCACTGGTGCTTGATGTGTTTGGATCCTAGATCTTAGGCAGTTGCAGAAATGGCAAGTTGACTGGGTGAAAGTGGGTTACAGAAAACTATCCATAGGCTAAGTTTATCTCAAACCTATTAATTGTTATTCATAATAATTACACGCTCATTCATCAATGATGAATATAATATTTGCTCCTAGTTGTTATCAAAGTGGTAAAGGGTGGGGAAGTCACATTGTTATTAAAGGGGTGATGGGTAGGGCATTGTTATTGTTATCAAATTGATGAAGGGTAGGGTAGTCACATTGTTATTGAAGGGGATGAAGGGTAGGATAGTAGGGTAGTCATATTGTTCTTAAAGGGGTGAAGGGTAGGACAGAGTCATTGTTATTAAAGAGGTGAAGGGTAGGACAGTGTTATTGTTATTAAATTGATGAAGGGTAGGGTAGCCACATTGTTATTGAAGGGGATGAAGGGTAGGAAGGTACAATTGTTATAAAAGGGGGGAAGGAGGGGATAGTACCATTGTTATTAAATGGGTGAAGGGTATGACAGACTCAATTTTATTAAAGGGGTATGAGGTATGGTAGCCACATTTTGACTAAAGAGGTGAAGGGTAGAACAATCTCATTGTTATTAAAGAGGGTGATGGGTAGGACAGTTTCATTGTTAATAAAGGGGTGAAGGGTAGAACAGTCACAATGTTAATAAAGTGGCGAAGGGTATGGTGTACATTTATACACAATATTAACCTGTTTCTGGTAATTGTGGTCATATATCCCTCACATTGTTGACGCGTTGTAATATCCGAGCATAGGGTCAACTATAATAAGGATACACACACTAGTATCAGAACCAGGTACATCTTTATAATTATTAATCAAATTGTAAATGCAAGTTGGCTAAGCATAGACAAAATGGCTTTTTTGAATGCTAGAATATATATTCGAGATTATAATACAGTAAAACCCCACTTAAGGGGAAACCCTCGTTCCGAGCCAACTGTCCCCTAAAGTGGGGTGTCCCCTTAAGCGGGGTTTTCAGTCTGCCGATGGTTAGTACAAAACCTTTATACAGGTGATACCATGGCTGAGAGACACTTTTTTAACCACACAGACACCACACAGACGCCTACCTGAGGCCTACAGGAACCTACGCAGGCCGTTGCCGGGTGTTTGATCGTCTAGACACCAGTCTCCTAGCCTCACACAGACACCATAAACAACCAATCATGATAATCTGGAGTTTTGTCCCAAAGTGTCCCCTGAAACGGGGTTAAGAGGCATTCTGTACCAAAAAAACTGGCCCCTGAAGTGGGGTGCCCTTAAGCGAGGTATCCCCTTAATCGGTGTTAAAATAAACTCTTAATAGAGGGAAACATTTCGGTTCCGAGCAAATTGACCCCTTAAACGAGGTGCCCCCTTAAGAGATGTGTCCCTTAAGCGGGGTGACCCCTTAAGCGAGGTTTCCCCTTAAGCGGGGTGTCCCAGAAGCGGGGTTTTACTGTAAAATAAAAAAAGAGAGAATGACAAGCTCCTGACAGGTTCCGGTGGATTATAAAACTTGGTGTGCTCAGTGTACCGAGGGAGCTGTCTTAAAACGCCGCATGTCAAACATGATCCACTCACTTAGCCATAAGAAAATATGACTGGTGTTCATTGCGGTGTTCCTGTGAGGCACATTAGGGACCGGGGATTTCAGTCGGAGCTGAGAGGGTCAGGTTACAGCATCTCACAACCGAGGTAGAGTTAGCAGCACCATTATCTGTGAACAATTCACCAGTAAAGTAATAAATGGACATCCCCTGTGTGTGAACAATTCACCAACATTTAGTAACGTAATAAATGGACATCCCCTGTGTGTGAACAATTCGCCAACATTTAGTAACGTAATAAATGGCGTCCCCTGTGTGTGAACGATTCACCAACATTTAGTAACGTAATAAATGGACATCCCCTCTATGTGTAAACAATTCACCAACATTTAGTAACGTAATAAAGGGACATCTCCTCTGTGTAAACAATTCACCAACATTTAGTAAAGTAATAAAGGGACATCTCCTCTGTGTAAACAATTCACCAACATTTAGTAACAAATAAAGGGACATCTCCTCTGTGTAAACAATTCACCAACATTTAGTGGCGTGATAAAATCAAGAGACGGCATGATTTTGAGTTTATTTTTTTCATTAGGGGTAGGATAAAGGGACACCCCTCTGTGGTAACAATTGACCAACATATATCAGCATATCAAGAGATTTTATCCTACCCTGTTTCCACAATTATTCAACATTAGAAAGTAGTGACATAAACAACACTTTGTCACACCCAACAACATAAAAAAATCCAATTTTAAGCCTATGGGTTTTTGGATAAAGAGACATATCTGTCTTTCAACAATTGACCAACATTTAGTAATGTAATAAAGGGACAGCCTCTATGTATGAACACTTAATCAACATTTAGTAATATAATATTAGTAATATAATAAAGGGACATCCCCTTCTCTGTGAATATTTCACCAACATTTAGTATCATAATAAAGGGACACCATCTCACCAACATTTAGTAACATGATAAAGTAACATTGTCTCTCTGTGAACAATTCACCAACATTCAGTAAGGTAATGAAGGGAACTGGTGAGATTTATATTAGCTGTCATTATCATGCTCCTAAAATGTGAAGGACAGCTGCACAAACTCCCCTCCCTGGGTTTGTCCTGAATGTGTTTCTTAAAAAACCCTGACTTTGCTGAGACTTGTGAGTTGAGACCAGTGAGTGTATCTACATCACACTGTGAACCGGGGCCAACTTTCTGCTATTGTCAGTGTTTCTTGTAACATAACGCATTAAAACATCTGGAAAAGATGACCTGAGTGTGTGAAAAACATCCCCTTTTTTAGGTCTTCCACAGTCAATCAGACAGTAATACCACTTTAGATAAGAGGTCACAACTTTTTGGAGGCAGTGTAGCGTTTACTACGGGTCACGTGCTTGCCGCTTTGCCTATCGGGAAGACAGGTTTGGGGGTCACTCTCCAAGCATGATGTGTTACGAGGCTTAGCTGGAGAGTCCTTGTCTCACTCTCCAAGCATGTCCGTTAGCTGGTGGTGCCGTAAATCTAGGCGGGCGTGGGACGGGACTTGTGGTTGGAGAGTGTTTGTCGTCGCCGCTAGGGGGACACGAGTCAGCTGTAAGATGGGGGCGGGGGTTGGGGGGGAGGGGGAGGTTTAGTCAGGGAGAAGAGACGTGTATATAGACTGGCCCCAGTCCCTGTATCCCTCCGCCTACCCCACCCCTCCTCTCCTCGATACAGGTACTGGTCAAATCGGTAATGGTGTCCGATGTCTGGCGCTGTTTAACACCAGGCTTGTCCTGCACTCTCCATGCAGAGTTCCTTGTTACTGGTCAGGGTATCTGCTAAGAGATCGATATCTGGGATCGTCTAGGTTTCCCTCTGGCTTCAGTCCCTCTACCCCTCCACCTACTCCTCACAGGGGTTTAATTGTTAACACAGTCCAAAGGTCGTCCATAGGCGGGATATATTGCTCTGATAACATAGCACCCAGGGAACTGGAGGAGGGAGAGGGGAGGTGTAGGAGGAGGTGTAGGGTTACAGGGAGCGGTTGGGGTTGCAATCTACAGGAGGTTTCGTTTTTAAAGGGCAAGTCTTTGATTCCTGGACCTGCCACACCACAACATACTTTATCGTAATTTTGTTTGATCATGAATGTCCATAATCAAAGACTTGCGCAAGTCTAACGTGTGTAGTATCCTCAGAGATGATCTCAGCGTGTTTTTTTCTGGTGTCAGGTCATACACCGTCTCAGGGCATCATGTAAACAGACCACAGTCACTTCTCAGTTGTGAAATAGGAAATGGAGGGGAGCATTATTGAAGAAGGCAGAACATATGCTATGGAATGGCTTACAAGAATCGGTAAGACAGAGTCTAACGAAGGCGTCCTTTAAGAAGGCAGTAAATGCTATTGAGATGGTGCACTAGGGGAATGTTACAACCAGTTACATATGACCCACTTTTTCTACTTTCTTGCATAAAGCTACCCTTTATAAAGAGACACAATACCAATTAAGAAATCTGTAAGAAGGCTAGACACAATAGTAATCCTCACTCACTGCCAAATAATGAACAGAATCCTTATATATGTTATATTATTCTCCTAAACTGTTAATTGTATCTTGATGTATAGTATTGTGATTGTACATTAGCTATGTTGAATGAAATATTCAGTATGGTATGTTATGTTCTATATATATATATATATTCTTACACAGTGATTACAAGCAAATGATGTATCATAAGAAACGGAGCAAAACCATAATCTGTGTAGTTAGGAGGTGGCAGACCGCGACACTTGTAGCGAACTTCCCGAATAAAAAAAAAATTTAAAATAATTAAGACACTCAGATAGTTATGCCTATCTTTATTTACCCCACCTCTGGTATTTTTGTCCCATATGTTTAACATTGGGAACTTGTTATCCATGCCCCTACGAGTATTGCAGTCCATTCTCCATGGTCTATATCTTTTTCTATTTTTTTTATAATAAATTTATTTTTCGACTGTTGCTTTCACCTGTCCGGTGTTTTTCAAAGTAACAGTCGCACGACTGTAATTACATATGGATCAGTGTACAGGTTTTCGTTCAACATGTATTACATGGCATACATTATATATATCCTGTGCCTCGTCCATTATTTTTATTATATTTGGGGGGGCGGGGGCGGGGGGCGAGGAGGGGGGGGGGGGGGCTTTTAGTTAGGGAGAAGAGACGTGTGTAGCACCCTCAGCCATGATCTCAGCGTGTGTTTTTTTCTGGTGTCAGGTCATACACCGTCTCAGGGCATCATGTAAACAGACCACAGTCACTTCTCAGTTGTGAAATAGGAAATGGAGAGGAGCAGGAGAGAGATATTCATCTTACCCCTCATATAAATCTCCATGGATTTAACGTGGTTTGAATGTATGGCACGGCTATGCCATAAAATATTTATATGCTACGGGTGACATGTAAGGTTAAAAACATGTGACGGGGTAGGATAAAATCTAAACGTCCCTCAATTTTATATAACTGTTGACATAGCGTTCATCAACAGTTTTGGCAACTGTTTTCCACACATTTTCTGCTGATCTTTATTTGAAGTTTCTACTTCAATTCTTGACAGAGTTCTGACATAATTTGAAAAAAGGCATAGCGTCTGTTGGTCTTCCGCTGAAAACTGAAGCATACTGGCTACGAGGCGTATCGTCCAGATACCGACAAGAGGATGTCAGGGAACTACACGAGGGACATGTTTTATAAACAGCGATGTCTTTAATAGTGATCATGGAAAAGAGTGACTGCTTGGGAGACCTGTTTAGTGATTGTCGTATGTGTTCAATAGACCTGACCACTGTTGGACTGAAATGATCACTGTTGATTTGATCACTAATAGAGATAATTTCAAAACTTTCACTGTATATGCGTGTAGACATGCCAGTTACCAGCATTGAATCTTGCACACCATCTGGTGAGAATTGACTGCACCACAGGCTATTTCAACATTTCTAAAATCCATTCAAAAACAATAACGTGCCTCACATGTATATTACTCCAGAACAAATTATGAAATTTGGAATAAAGGTATGACATCCATATAGAATGCTTCTCTACAAATATCTCTTAATTTTGATAGGATTTAGTATGATCATCAGACCTGTATGACAAGTCTGACACTGTCACTGTTTTGGAGATAATTTGATCTAAACGATCCCCAATGATCACGGAACTCATAACATTGACCAAGACCTCCCAGCCCCTCAGAATGATTGCTATTGTTATGATCATTTGTTTGTGGAACGCGACGGTCTGCTGGGGTGGACAGAAATTACCAATCTGTTCACCCTCTTGGTCACCTCACCTCCTCGTGGTGCAGACTGGATATACTTGCACGCAAGCATAACTAAAGCGACCGGGGTGGGTGGGGAGTTAGCTCAGTGGTAAAGAGCATGGGACTTCGTTGATTCGGGTCCCACTGCAGCCACTTTTCTCCTACACCCCCCCAGCAGTGGTAGATTTACTGCTATATCAAAGGCCAATCCTTCTCATACTATGTCGTGTGGGAAGTAGAAGAACTCTCACCTCGGTAAATGTGTAGGGGTGGGATTTCTTCCTAAATTCATTTCATAGATTCGATCACCACCCTTGTGATGTAAAAGAACCTTGAGAAAGTCTGGTGAGAACCTTCAATGGTTAAATGGACGTTAAATCAAACCCACAAACAAAACATGTGGAACGCGATGACCTCTGGACAGTCGCTAACTAGTCACTATTAACGATTGTCATTACTGGAATACACCTCCCAGGAACAGTGTTAAGTTATCAGCAATAAAGATCAACTAGAATAGACATTGATCATTTGTCTGTGGAACGCAATGCCCTCTAAACAGTCGCTAACTAGTCACTATTAACGATTGTCACGACTGAAAAACACCTCCCAGGAGCAGTGCTAGATTATCAGCAATAAAGGAGAAAACCAAACTGGCCCTCGTAACCAAACTATCGCAGTACAACTAAAACAAGTCGTATCGTAATAAAATTATTCTTACCTAAACTTGAATGTGTCTGGTGGGATGCCTGCTCCAACAACTCCAACAAAACCATATCACCTTTTTCTTTCTTTAGGACTATAAATCCTAAACCATCATCTGTATATATTTCACCAGTAGAGTTAAGAATTACCACTCCTTAAGGAGACTTTGTACAATCAACTTGTATTGAACTTACCTGTAAACACGTTAGGTAATATACTGAAATGATACATGAATTGCTGATTGGCCACTGAAGCCTACTGAAAACAGGGTACTACCCTAGTAGACCCTCCAGTTTAAATAAAAGACTAAAAAAAAAAAAAGAAAAAAAAAAAGATCAACTAGATTAGACATGAAAAACTCTACCAAGATTGAAAGTTATCCAGACGATGCTATGGGAATGATATCGCTAGCGGTTCTTATGTAAGAACCTCCTCTTACCATCGGAATAACCGCGCTCATTCATCAAAGAGGAAAATACTATTTGTTCCTAGTTCCTGAGACGGCCGCCTCAGGGAGTTGAGCGCTGCTTCACACAGTAACTACTTTTGGCAGACGACATTTTTACAGCTGACGACATTCCGGAAGTGAGTGTTTGGCGCGCGTCCCAGCGGCCTTGACCCTCAGCGCGCGGATGTGAGGTTTTTAGTCAAAGTGCTCGAGCGCCATTGTCGAGGTGTTCTTTCACAGAAAAGAATACTTTCTTGGCAGTAATGACAATGGTTATGACTGAAAAGCAGACCGGAAACCCGCTGCACGGAATTCTGGGTAAAAATCATCGTTTAGTTCCCACGGCGCATGCCCGGCCATGTGTGAGGGTCCAGGCTTTTTTTTATAATCCATCGTATACAAAGACCCCATTAAAAATGTAAACTCAGTAAACCATGACCCTTTATATAAAACCTGGCAGGGGTTAGAGGCTAGAATTTAGTTTTTGGTCTCGTTTGCTCCTATTGAAGTGTAGTTTACTACAATCGTCTCTGAATAACTCTTTATCGCAGCTACGTTGACTGTTGTTAAGTGTATCAAAAATATAGATCTAAAAGGTTGGGGAATGACAAATATTATCTCAGACCTATATAGTCAAAGTACTGAATCCCTATCTCTGGAAAAAGTGTTTTGTGAACGGGTATCTGTGGTTTCAGCGGGTTCACTTTGGCTCCCTACATAGATCAAATCCTCTATAAATCATCTGGCAGTAGACTATGTCACAAGGAACCAGCTTGAACTGATAGATATCAATATTCAAAACTCACTAGGTGACGCCACTGTCATTGCTAGGATGCGCCTTTAAGCAAGTCAAATAAATCAGCTCACGTTTTGTTGCGTGTTTGAGAAAGCCGACCGTTGTTGTTCTCTCCACTGAACAAACAAACCCTGACCTTGTTTTTAAAAAACAAGGTCATTACTGACTAAACTCTAACCCGCCATCTGTCCCACCGCTTCTCTCAGATCCCGCCAGGCGGCGTGTAGCCCACTTCCGGTGTGACATGCGCAGTGAGAGACGCGGTGACGTAGGACGCTGAGTGACGTGACGTGACCCGGGGTCAGCGTCTCCGTGCCGTGACGTCACACACCCTGCTGCTCATACTGCGTAGTCAGACGTGATGCGATTCTGTTTGTTCCTCACTAGAGTAGGACTTGAGGGTTATAGGCAAACTCTGAGACTAAAAGTTTCTCCTCTTTCAAATCAGTCCAGGCACATCAAAGTGTATGCCAAACAATATGTTTTATCATCCACCTAATACAAAGTGTCCATAGAAAACACATAGGGAGTTTGTATGGACATACCCGGCGCATACGGATATGTTGTATGCTCCGGGTGGCGCATACGGAAAAATAGTGCGTACGGGAAAATAGTGCAATACCAAAACAAACTGATATCGACATGCCACTTTTCCAGAAAAGGTGGATAATAAATACAATATAGACTGGTTTCAGGTAAAAGCGTTTGTATGCTCCTCGGAGTTGACTCTGTGCAATATCCCCGCTCATGCTCGAATATTACTACGTGTCAACTCCTCAGAGCATATTGTCGCTTGTATCTGAAACCAGTCAATATTGTGTATTTATTATCCACCTACAAATTGTCCGTAGAAAACACATAGGGAGTGTGTATCACCATACCCAGAGCATACAGATATATCCACCTAATACAAAGTGTCCATACAAAACACATAGGGAGTGTGTATCTCCATACCTGGAGCATACAGATATATCCACCTAATACAAAGTGTCCATAGAAAACACATAGGGCACATTTACCGGCACATACGGATATGTTGTATTCTCCGGGTGGCGCATACGGAAAAAAAGTTCATATGGAAAAATAGTGCATAACTTAAATGAAATTGATATCGACATGCCACTTGCCCAGAAAAGGTGGATAACTTGAGGTCACGGGCAAACTCTGAGACTGGCAATTTCTTGTCATACAGTGTCATCACATGATTGCTGGTAACCAGCTCAATTTTGAAACCGAGAAGAAGATGGTGGATACTAGATTGAGAAACATCAGGGAATCAAAGGGGGATTTTATGAAGAGAAGGGTGACATGTGACTTCCTTTACAAACGTTATCCTGCGAACAAGTTTGGTTTGCAAAGGATCTCAAAGTTTGCATAAGTCTATGAATACAACATCTGTGGGGCAGACTAACACTGCAAGGACTCTGAGAACATATTGAAGATGAGTTTGTTTGTTTGGATAGTTTAGCGTCCAATTTCTTTTCAGTTAGACTTTATTATCCATCGTATACAAAATTCCCATTGACAAAGTACCCATTGATTAAAAACGATCAGATACCACAACCGTTGTATGCAAATTCAAATCCATTGTATACGGTAAAATAGTCCCTATGGGCTATAGGGAAAAGACATATTCCCTATTGATATCCCTTTTAAGTGGCAATTCCTGGGTTTAATTTATCATACCATATATGGAATATAAAACATCTCAGTGGAGGAGTATCATTAGACATACCCATATATGGAATGTATAATATCTCAGTGGAGGGCATCATTAGACATACCCATATATGGAATGTAAAATATCTCACAAGAGGAGTATTATTAGACATACCCATATATGGAATATAAAACATATCAGTAGAGGAGTATCATTAGACATGCCCATATATGGAATAGAAAACACCTCAGTGAAGAAGTATCTTCATTTATTACCCAACTATAGGAGTCTCCATACTAGGCCTGTAGAGCCTACAAATCGCTACTGAGTAGATTCTGGAAAGCTGCATTCTCCGAGGAGAATACAGCTTTTATGGCCACCTGACAGGCATTATAGTAATTATTTTATATAAACAACGATTGTGTCAAATTTCTAATCATTTACAAGTTTTTTCCCCTATTAATTAGTCAAGAGGTGAGTGGTAAATACAACATTACCGAAATTTCGATCTGTGTGGCCGTATTCTTCTTGTAGTTGACACTACGCAATACTCCTCGCTATCGCTCGGAGTACTATTATGCGTCAACTACGCGGAGAATACGACCACGCAGATCAAAATTATGGTAAGATTGTGTACAGTAAAACCCCACTTAAGGGAACACCCTCCGTTCCGAGCAATGTGGCCCCCTCAAGCGAGGTGTCCCCCTTAAGTAGGGTTAAAATTAGCTAAATAAAGATTTCTGTTCTGAGCAATTCTGTCCCCTTAAAGTGGTGATTCTACCAGACTAGAAGCTTTATCGGGAAGTTTCTGAAGTCCTTGGAATGTATCAAACAATATCTTATATGGTGAAATTTCTCGCACGTTAAATAGTATACGCGTCCGAAATTACCAGAAAAAATTGGGCGCTTCCACCGGCAGCTATGCTTATACGAAATTTCCCGATTTTTATTTCGGCGAGGTGTCCCAGAAGCTGGTTTTACTGTATATATATATATATATATATATATATATATATATATATATATATATATATATATATATATATATATATATATATATATATATATATATCAAGGTTCTTGCTATGGTATGATGTTAGTTGATTACACACAGAAACATTCCCAGCGAACCACAAGACACACACACTCCATGTCCTGTTTCTAGCTGATTGAAGCTCAACAGCGATTACGATATGAAAGCTTGGCTGTGCCATCTGTGAGAGATCCTCTCTTTAGGCGTCCAGGCCTACAACGAGCCTCTGTGTGACAGGAGGGGGGAGGGAGGGAGGGAGGGGGGGGGGGCTGTCTGCGTGAGGACACCTCCTGTGAGGAGTGTGACCAGAAACACAGGTCACCATTGACGTAAACAACTCACCACGACTCCAAATACAACATCTTTATTGTTCGCAGCTTGTCTGAATTACTCCTGCCTCGTGTTTCATTGAGGAGTTTGTAAATGATGATTTTATTTGGCAGTTTTGTTAAGGTGTTTATGGATGATGATGTTTTTTTAGGATTTTTTTGTTAAGGGGTTTATGAATAAGGACGTTATTTGGCTTTATTACCTACCGAATACGGAGTCTCCATTCTAGCCTATGAAGCTTACAGATCACTACTGAGTAGGATACGTACCTCCGGAATCTTCTAGGAGAATACGGCTTTTTCGGCCACCTGACGGGCATTATAGGAACTAATTTATATAAACAATGCACGGCGCTTGCATCAAATTTACAAGATTTTTTTCCTAATAATTACCTGAAAGGTGAGTCATAAATACAACATTACTCGACAGTCAAAACACGGTGGATTATAGACCAAGTTATTTTCATCTCATGAGTTTCCTTCTAATTACAGGAATGAAAGGTAGACCACAGATATCTGAAACTTTACGATTTCCATGAATGACGATCAGATTTCCTCATCCGGCCACACTCTCACATAACCTTGTTGGCACCAGGCTATCAGGAGGCCGCTCAAAGACGCTGTCAGACCTCTGAAATCTGCCGAATCCTCGGTTTTCGGAAAGGAATGAGCCTCCTTAACCCTTTCATGGCAGGGCAGTGCCTTTAGTGGTTGCTAGGCTATAGTGGGACAGTGCCCTAAGGTGTTACTAGCTATAGTGGGACTGTGCCCTAAGGTGTTGCTAGGCTATAGTGGGACACAGTGCACTAAGGTGTTGCTAGCTATAGTGGGACAGTGCCCTAAGGTGTTGCTAGGCTATAGTGGGACAGTGCACTAAGGTGTTGCTAGGCTATAGTGGGACAGTGCCCTAAGGTGTTGCTAGCTATAGTGGGACAGTGCCCTAAGGTGTTGCTAGCTATAGTGGGACAGTGCACTAAGGTGTTGCTAGGTTATAGTGGGACAGTGCACTAAGGTGTTGCTAGCTATAGTGGGACAGTGCCCTAAGGTGTTGCTAGGCTATAGTGGGACAGTGCACCAAGGTGTTGCTAGGCTATAGTGGGACAGTGCACTAAGGTGTTGCTAGGCTATAGTGGGACAGTGCACTAAGGTATTGCTCGGCTATAGTGGGACAGTTCACTAAGGTGTTGCTAGCTATAAGTTTTGATGTACTATGATGCTATGGTTATTGATAGGCAGTTAGTTTAGTTTATTGTAATTTGAAGAATATGTAATCTTTTTTTTACCACCACACACCTATGATTGTCCATATTAATGCTGTTTAGCAGGATTTATTAAGGAGATAGCAACCCTCTTTGGTAAGGAAAAGTATCCAAAGCATTATTGGTGTCACACGTCAATGTTGCCTCAATGTTGTCTCTTTTGTGAGTCTTTTGAATATAAAAATCTATGTAATCTCTGAGAGTCAGTTAACTTTATGTGAATGTTTGAAATTTAGAACTGATATGAAAGTTAATCAGACGTTGATGACTCTTTTGTCTAGTTATTGTATTGTCTTTTGTGTTTGTTTGACATTATTGGCTGAAAATCACGTGCTTTGTATGTGTATCCTTTATATGTCAATAAAGAATCATTTTCCAAAAAAAAAAAAATAGTGGGATAGTGTCTTAAGTCATCGCTGGGCTATAGGGCACAGAGTGATTGCACCATTGTATTTGGGGGACACCCACTGTTATCCGTTGTTCTAATCTACAGATAATATTGACACTAAAGGACTAAAATTCATCTATGGCAAGCCCAAAAAATATTTGATCACCAAAAAATCTGGAGCAACGCTTTCGACCTCGGGAAAAAGTGGAGCAACGACCCCCAGGGTCGGTATACCTGCGATACAAACATCAGCATGTGTGGCACTGCCTGCCGTAGTATATACGTGTAACATTAGGGGTACGGCCGATACAGGGTTAACTGGTCGACATAAACATCCCACAACTCTGACCTTGTTTTACCACCTGCCCTAGCGCTGTCCACGTTTCCCTGTAGATTATATTTCTGATATTTTCCTGTCCCCTCTCACCTCTGGTTGTGGATCTAGTAGTTATATTGACCTAGTGGTTATATTGAGGTTGAGAGGTTGTGTTTTCCATCATGTTTGTTTAATGCGCCTGTGTTGATAAAACTCCGCCAGGTGGCTCTAGTCGAGCAGCTCGGGGCAAGGTGCGCGCGCAGCCTGTGTGAGAACACGTGACCTGTGTGTTGTCTGGAGGTCGGTCGTAAAGGTAAACACGCACACCGACCGGGTACCAGCTCGTGAACCCCTAAACCCGAGTAACTCTCCTAGCAGAGTTCTGAGCCCCAAGGCACTCTCCTAGCAGAACCCTGAGGCGCTAATAACTCTCCCAGCAGAACCCCGAGCCTCAAGTCACTCTCCTAGCAGAACCCTCAACCACTAGTAACTCTCTTAGCAGAACCCCGAGCCCCAAATCACTCTCCAAGCAGAACCCTGAACTGCTAGTAACTCTCTTAGCAGAACCCTGAGCCACAAGTCACTCTCCTAGCAGAACCCTGAACCACTAGTAACTCTTAGCAGAACCCCGAGCCACAAGTCACTCTCCTAGGAGAACCCCGAGCCCCAAACAACCCCTTAATATCTATATAAATAACGTACACTCTCAACAAACAAGCACATCCTTACAGGATCTGCTTGGAGAGTTTACCTGACGTAATCTCTGGTGGGAGAGCGCTTACAGCGCCCTCTATCGTGCGGCGGGGCAGCTGCGCGTCGTCACGTGACGTGTGTGAGAACGAGGCGACGCTCCAGCGCCGTCTGTCGGCGTGAATCGGTGTCAGAGACGCTCCTCTCAGCCTCGTTTCCGGTCAGATGCCCGCTAGGGGGCGTGATGAGGTACAGCCAGGCAGGGTACTCGTCACATAATGAGGTACAGACTGGCAGGGTACCTGTCATATGATGAGGTACAGCCTGGCAGGGTACTCGTCACATGATGAGGTACAGACTGGCAGGGTACCCGTCATATGATGAGGTACAGCCTGGCAGGGTACCCGTCACATGACGAGGTGCAGGCTGGCAGGGTACCCGTCACATGATGAGGTACAACCTGGCAGGGTACCTGTCATGTAATGAGGTGGAGGATGGCAGGGTAACCATTACATGATGAGGTCTATATACTACACATATGCTTATAGGTATACAACTGATTTGAAATTGATAAATCTCAATGGGGAGGCTCCATTTGCTCAGCATTGTTTGCTAATGGTGATGTCCATGAAGGGTTGGTTATGTGCCATATAAAGGCCCGTTTCCATTGGCCGACAAAAATTGTGGAAATTTTTTGTGTTCTCCTAATAGCCTATTTACATTGGCCATCACCGATATACAGTCAGGAACCACCTACCTTTAGCACTGCTGACGTAAAATGTAAATAGGCTATTAGGAGAACCCCAAAAATTCACTGTTTTTGTCAGCCCATGGATAGGGGACATAAACACTGAGCCCTTATTCTCACCGAAGGATCAGTAACGCTTTGTATCAATGTACGATTCACACCGATCTAAGATTCACAATGATTAGAAATGATTGGTGTCGCTGTAGGAGTCTCACCCATCTAAGATTCAGAATAATCAGTAACGATTTGTGTGGCTGTATGATTCTCTCCTATCTAAGATTTACAATGATCAGTAATGATGCATGTCGCTGTACGATTCGCACCGATCTAAGATTCACAATGATTGGTAATGATTTGTGTCACTGTACAATTTACGCCAATCTAAGATTTACAATGATCCGTAACAATTTGTGTCGCTGTACAATTTACGGCAATCTAAGATTTACAATGATCCGTAACGATTTGTGTCGCTGTACGCTCAATAACGATTCGTGTTGCTGTATGATTCACACCAATCTAACATTCACAATGAATCAGCAACAATTCGTGTTGTATGATTCTCCCCTATCTAAGATTCACAATGATCCTTAACAATTTGTGTCGCTGTACGATTCACACCAATCTAGGATTTACAATGATCCGTAACGATTTGTGTCGCTGTACACTCAATAACGATTCGTGTTGTTGTATGATTCACACCAATCTAACATTCACAATGGATCAGCAACAATTCGTGTTGTACGATTCTCCCCTATCTAAGATTCACAATGATCCTTAACAACTTGTGTCGCTGTACGATTCACACCGATCGAAGATTCACAATAATCGGTAACGATTGTACCAGTCAGAGCACCCTCTCTGGCTTAGCCTAGCTGTACGTTTTTCTCACCGCTTCAAGACGGCTGAGAACTCCAACTTTAAATGAGAGGGTTCAGGATTTGTTGGGGCTGATTGGAGTTGTGTGTGGATCCTCTTTCATTCTGGGTAATCACTGGACTGGTTCCCTGCCCTAATGAAATAAGGGACAGGTAACGGGTTGCTACGACCTTCAAGTAGACTGTAGTACATCCTGTTGTCGCTAGGGCCAGGGCACTAGTGGACTAAAGGTTTGGCTGGGTAATTGTGTGTCTTTGCCTTGTTGTTCCTATTTCGGTGTATGTTTTTTATATGATATCCTGAATTTCTATCAAGGCTGCCAGGCTAGGTGAAGGGTTCCACAGGCACGACCTTCTACTTCGGCTGGTGCCCGCCTGTGACTAGCGGATACCCTGGGAACCAGCTAGTGGTTTGGCTGGTATCCGCTTGTCATACACCTAATTCCGCCGAGCCCTCTAGCGGATGACTGGGGAACCATGAGGCGTTACCAATAATGCACCATAAAAATGGAACCCGTTACCTGGCCTATAGTCTAACTAGGCCAGGCTTCCAGGCTAGGTAATCACGTGTTTTACGTAGCTCTGAGATTTCACCAGACTGCTCTTCTGTTTTTAACGGCCCTCACTGCTGCCCCTGACGTAATCAACAACATGCGTGATTGAGTAGAATACATAGTTATTAATAGTCGTAGCTGGAAACTGGTCGCCGATATCTTTGAATACACTTAGTGGGATCTTAGGTGGGAAGTAAAATAGTACAACTATGTGCACTTTGCATTGGTATGAACTAGGAGCAAATAGTAGTTTCATCTTAGATGAATGAGCGTGCTATTATAAATTAATAACAATTAAAAGGTATAAGTTAGATTTAGCCTATGAATAGTTTTCTGTAACCCAATTGCACCCAGTCAACTTGCTATTTCTGCAACTGCCTTACTAGGATCCAAACAGATCAAGCACCAGTGGGTCTTGAGGTATTTTGGTATTGAGTGATTGGTCATGGTCAGCTGGGCACGCCTCTAAGAGTCTGCGACTCTGGCTCCCTGCTCTATTCTCAATAGCACAGTGAATATCACACAGATAGTGAAGGGGTAGTTTGTATGCAGTACCCTGAAAGTCTTTATGGACCCCTCTAAACTCTAGATGATGTATTTAGCGTGTGCAAGCACGCTCTAATAAACAATAATCGATGGTTTTGTAGACCAGTTTTATTGTGGCTTTACAGATGATGGGTTACTGGACTGGGAGGAGTTTTATTCTACATCTTACACAAGTAACGATTCTGTTAATTATAAACTACAGACCAGTTTTATTGTGGTTTTACAGGGGACCTGGTAATGATTCTGTTAATTATAGATTAATGACCAGTTTTATTGTGGTTTGACAGGTGATGGGTTCCTGGACTGTGACGAGTTTTATTCTGCATCTTGTAAAGATTCTGTTAATTAACGATTAATAACCAGTTTTATTGTGGTTTTACAGGTGCCCTTGTAACGATTCTGTTAATTATGAAATAACAACCAGTTTTATTGTGGTTTGACAGGGGACGGGATCCTGGACCGGGACAAGTTTTATTCTACATCTTGGAACAATTCTGTTACTTAACGATTAATGACCAGTTTTATTGTGGTTTTATAGTTGACCCTGTAACGATTCTGTTAAATTGAAATTGATAACTAGTTTTATTAAATTTTACAGGGGACAGGTTCTGTTAATTGACGATTGATAACTAATTTTATTGTGGTTTTACATGTGACCTTGTAACGATTCTGTTAATTAACAATCAATAACCAGTTTTATTGTGGTTTGACAGGTGACGGGTTCCTGGACCGGGACGAGTTTTACTCCGCGCCTTGGAAACTGGGCCCTGGGTGGCGCCATTGGCCAGCTGAGACAGACCTAACGCGGGAACTGGAATCGGACGAAGATGAAGATGAGGATGAGGACATGTACGACGATGAGGATGAGGACGAAGATGAGGATGATGAAGATGACGAGTGGGACGAGTGGGATGAGTGGGAGGATGAATGGGGCGACGACGCCGACATGTGGAACGACATCAATGACGCTGACATCTTCTAACTGAAAACGTGTGGATTTATTTATAGTCTTATTTCCCACCAACTGCCTTACAATATTCCCATCACATGTGTATTATAGTCCTAGAGGCCAGACATATCAGAGAGATCAGGAATCTGTTGTCAGTGTAGGGAAGTGCCATTCATATACCGCGGATTGTCACTGTGTCCATCTGTTGTATATAACTGAAATCACACCTTGTTTATGTATGAAGGGCCTCTTCCACCAGACACAGTCACACACTGACCAGGGACCTGTTTCAGTAGTCTCGTGACATTAGGCCTAGACAGACATCAACTGCGGCACCAACAGTGCAAGCAACAGTGGAAAAAGACTAGCAAATATCAGAAGACCGAAGTGGCCAATCTTCTTCATATTTGGAACGATTGTAGATTAGATGTATCCCCTACTCATGTTAAAGTGTCATTGTTTAATTCCTACGAGAAGTGAGTGAAACTCGTTGTGTCATCAATTGCAATCTTGTGATCTGTCCGTATGGTGTCACAGACGCCATCTAGACATGTCACGAAACTACTGAAACAGGTCCCAGCTCAATATGGTGGCCATGCGACGGCTGTGTGGCGGGCGTGCACTCTCCTAGCAGATAGCCTACGCTCTACTTCCTGCGGCCGCTTGTATATCTGCACCGACCTGCCTGTTTGGGACAGAATCTGTTCCATCCCCCAGTTTTTCAAATATCCTAAATTTGTCATGGTTTCGGCAGTATTTGTATTCTACTTGTACATAGAGATACACATGTTTATATGGTTAATGATTTACACTCATTTTTGTTATGAGTTATTTCAAACCAGACACAGTCTCTGGGATTACTTTCTTCAGTGGAAAGCACCTCATGTGTTGCAGGGTTTTGTTTTGTCAACAAGACCCATGTGCCCACTCGAAGGGGCAGCCTAATCAACCTTGGATTCACATTATAAAGTGGTTTAAAGCTGAAAAAGAAACAGCTTTAATGTCTGTATAGCTCATTAAACAATTCCAATATTTCACAACTCATAATATATGAGTTCTTTGAGTTTCAAAACTTTTGACAGTTGCCTTGTTTTGAATCTGAAATTTTAGCTGGTTCCCCTGTCCTTATTTAGATACCAGGGAACCAGCGTTGGGTTGAGGCAGAGATTAGCAAGCGCTAGTGCCGCGAAAGATCTGGGAGGAGAGCGCTGGGCGTGCAGCAGCCATGCAGTGCTTTTCTGTCAAACAGGTATATTATATAAATCAGTGCGGTGGAGCAGGCAACACGCTCAACATCGTCAGCCACATGGCAGTTCAATGGGCCATAATACCTAATTGAAAACCTTTTGTCTGTGACGGCCGTGCGGTGAATATGAGGTGGTCATGCAGTGCTCTTATGCCGGGCGGGCGGGTATTTCAATCTGTGTTGTGGAGCAGGCAACACGCTCAACGACGTCAGCCACATGGCAGTTCAATGGGCCATAATACCTAATTGAAAACCTTTTGTCTGGGACGGCCGTGCAGTGAATATGAGCTGGCCATGCAGTGCTCTTATGCCGGGCGGGTATATCAATCTGTGTAATGGAGTAGGCAAGACGCTCAACGGTGTCAGCCACATAGCCGTGTGGCAGCCGTACGGCAGCTGTGGGGTGCTCTTATGCCGGGCGGGTATTGTTGTGGTGGAGCAGGCCACATGCTCAAGGGTGTCTACCACATGTCAGTTGAATACCTAATCGAATAGCTTATGTCATGTCCCTGCGATGGCTGTGGGGTGGCCATGTGGTGGCCATGCAGTGCTCTTCGTTCAGGTGGGTATATAAATCGGTGCGATGGAGCAGGCCGTCTGCTCAACGGCGTCAGCCACATGCAGGTTGAACGGGCTATGGGCCATAAAACCTTTTCTAATAGCTTATGGCTGCCACACAGATTTTCCCATGGCCTTGTATACAGGTTTGTACACTAAGAGCATGTTTGACAGACGCCCGGCAGTGACGGATTCATGTTGGCACAGTGGAAGATACCCTTCATACAGAGAGAGGGGTGGGTGTAGTAACGTATCGATGAAATATTCAAGTTGTTACAGTGGAAGATACCCTTAATTCAATGAGAGGGGTGGGTATAGTTACACAGTGATGGAGAATTTACGTCAGCACACTGGAAAAGGACCTTAACTCAGTGAGAGGGGTGGGTGTAGTAACACATTGATGAAAGAATCGTGTTGGCTCAGTGGAAGAGGCCTTTCATTCAGAGAGAGAGTAGGAAGGATTCACATCGGCATGGTGGAAATGGCCATTCATTCAGTAAGAGAGGGTGGGTGTAGTAACAAATTTTTGAAGGACCCGCATTGGCATGGTGGAAGCGGCCTTTCCTTCAGTGAGAGGGGTTGGTGTAGTAACACATTGGTGAAAGATTCACATCGGTACAGTGGAAGAGGCCATTCATTCAGAGAGAGAGTGGGTGTAGTAACACATCGATGAAGATTTCGCGTTGGCATGGTGGATGAGGCCCTTATTTCAGAGAGAGAGTGGGTGTAGTAACACATCGATGAAGAATTCACGTCGGCACGGTGGATGAGGCCGTTCATTCAGAGAGAGGGGTGGTTGTAGTTACACAGTGATGAAAGATTCACATCGGCATGGTGGATGAGGCCTTTAATTCAGAGAGAGGGGTGGGTGTAGTTACACATTGATGAAGAATTCACGTCGGCACGGTGGAAGAGGCCCTTAACTCAGTGAGAGGGGTGGGTGTTGTAACACATTGCTGAAGGATTCACGTTGGCACGGTGGAATAGACCCTTAATTCAGAGAGAGGGGTGGTGTTGTAACACATCGATGAAGATTTCGCTTTGGCATGGTGGATGAGGCCTTTCATACAGAGAGAGGGGTGGGTGTTTTAGCACATTGCTGAAGACGGATCTCTAAACTCCGTTTCGTAACGCCGGTGACGATGCTTTGTTACAGATGCTTTGATTAGATTTGTATATGTTGTAGAATATGAAGCTTAAGATGTGACACAATTACAAAGATAGGGAAGGTGTGCAATATGTTTTATTACGTCATGGTTAGACCTGTAATCCCAGAGAACCAATCAGTTCCGTTTTCTCATTAGTTTGTTTAATCTATGTTGCGTACGATGGTAGTTAAAGGCATATCCTACAATTCACAGTGGCTCCACCTGGTGGTTTTTAGGTAATGATAATTTTTTGTTCATACTGGTTCCTTATTATTTATTCTAATACTAAATGAGTAAAATATATTTGTGCAACGTATCCTAAATCGATAGGTAAAATAAGATGATTTCCATTTATTTGATTTATACAAGAGAATGTACTGTAAACTATGGTTTTCTCCAATTCATTAATAAACGCCGATAATGGTCGATGTATTTTTCAGTACAGAAATTTACGGTCCGACATATATTTATTATATTCAGTGAAGGTTTGAAGATAATGACAAAGGCCTGGGTTTTACTATATGAAATATAAGCCTTTAGAACTTCTATTTATTCAATTATAACGTTATTACAATATGAACCTCAAAAACAAAAACAAGCATGGTCACCCCTTCTACCTAAGTTATATATATATGTGTTCTACTATACACTTTGAGATCTTCCTTTTCAACTTTAAAATGATTTTTGATGTTCAAGGTGAATTGTAGGATTTGTCTTTAAATTCTCGACAGTGAACCCCGACTTTCTGTGCGGACCTCGTTCTGCATAGTGTGGACATGGCGATTGTCGAGAAGAGATTCTTGATGTAAGACAGAACAGTCACGTTCCTCGGTGGTAAAATGATGGAGACAAGAGGCGCTTTTATTCAAGTTTACGAAGAAGGTTTGTAATAAAGAAATCTTCTTGTAGAATACTGGAGAAATCGTCCTGAAACGAAGTCGCTCCGGGATTTTCTCGCCCCGAAGCAGATTCGCTCTGTTTGGAAAACTTGGCCTGTACCGAATCTAAGTATCATAAATAAAATTAGGTATAAATTAATTGGAAGCTAGCTACATTGTCGATTCACGATGGCGTATACAGTTGCATAGACCTGTGTACATCGGATTCATGAAAAAGTCATTAGAGGCATATCCTACAATTCATGGTGGCGCCACCTGGTGATTTTTAGATATTTTAATTCATTGTAATTCTAAAAGAGACAATATAACGTTTTGTCCAGTTCATCCAAACTTAATAAGTAAAATAGGCTAATTTACATCTACTTGATTTATATAGGAAATGTACCGGTTTTGAAAAATATGCTTTTCTTCAAATCTTTAAAAAAAAAAGAAGGATGGTGTCCTATACATTTTAAGAATTAGATTTGTAGTACCACACATTTAATATATTCTGGGACGGTTTTATGGAAATGGCATGGGTATAGTTATGTGAAAAAAAATCACTTTTTAGAATTTCTATATATTCAATTATAAAACTATCATAATATTGATCTTTAAATCAAAAACTAGCACGGTGACCCTGATTTCAAAGTTAGATATGGGTTCTAAGAGTAAGAATTTTAGGAAAATGACATGGGTTTTGATTTTCAAGCCAAATTGTCCAATGTGCCTTTAATAATGATAAGTAAGGATATAGAGGGAAGGTATTGAGACAAAAGTGTTGTGCGACTTCTCCAAAACGGGGCGACTTTATTTCAGGACGAGTTCTCCAGTATCTTTGTTGTAATGACAAGAATTCAAACTACGCAGTTTATGAATCTACAGTAACATGAATATCAACAACTCAACGCAGCACAGCTATGGTCAACAAAGTTTATATTTATCTACAAAGTACAGATTTACAGGAAATAAAACCGGAAGCAGGGCTGGTATCCAGGAAGTGACGTCATGATCACGTGACCCGGCGTCTTTGTGTATTTATCAACAAATGTTATCACAAATAAATATTCTCTAAAATACTCGAGGGTTCTCTTGTCATGGAAGCAAATTTGTCTGATTTACAAATAAATAGGAGTTTAGGAGTGTCTAGTGCTGTGACTGGTTGCCCTGGGACCCCACTCCCCCCCCCCCCCCCCCTCAGAGTAATTTTGAAATTCGAGAACTATCATTTATCTCACCCCTCGTATTTTTGTCCCATAGGCTTAGCATCGGGAACTCGCTCTCCATGTCCCTACGAGTATTGCAGTCCGCTCTCCATAGTCTATCCTGTTTGTTGTCCATTCGTTTAGTATAGGGTGAGATAAATACAGAAAGCAATTCGTTTTGGTTAAAATCATCTTTCTCCAACTCATTTAAAATCTACGCGATATTCACTTGGTTCTCGCCTCGTTCATATAAACTCTAGAGAAAGACGACTTTGACCGAAACTTGTTGGTTTCATCTTTAGTCCCTGCCTTGTGTTGAACGAGTGGGGGCAGGGCAGGCTCATCGTCCTTTATTATTATTTATTTTTCAGTATATATACTATAGTCCGAGAGGCTCTGACTGTGAAGCGGTGCCGCTAGGCAGTCAAAGTGTCTCGGACTAATATACTAGGACTTAACAGGTGAATACATATATATGTATATAGTGGCGGAGAAGAGAGCCTCATTCTGCTCTACATACACTCATAAAGCCATCTTCCACTGGCCGATGAAAATGTCACCGCTTTATTGAGTTCTCCTAAAAGTCGGTCAGTGGTGGTCAACGACTGCACGTCGGTATCTAAAAGTCGGTGAGGGTGCAGTGTATGCCTTGTTTCTGCCGCATTTAACAGGTCCATACGGACAGAACTGTCCTCCAAACACAATGACCATCGCGGTGGTGGCCTTATTGCATAATCTAGGCACAATTACTCGGTGAACACTTCTTTGCATGTCTGTTTCCATTCAGCGATCTGGCATCGGTGGTTCCAGACTGCAGGTCAGTGGCGAATAGTCGGCCAGTGGAAAATGGCTCATGGCTTGACTTAACATCAGAACATAACGAGACAATCTTAACAGACAAGTAACTCTTGTGACAGTAACTCTAAATACAACTACACCTTAGTCTCACACTGAACTTTAAGACCTGAACTCTCACCAAGTCTCAGGAGGCAACGTCCGTTAGTTCATCGTCATAACACCAGGTGGCGCCACCTCTCCTAGTGCTGGCCATTCACGACAGGGGGCGGGCAGGAGCAGGTCGGTGTATAGAGACCGTTTACAGGTTTGTGGGACCTTCCCGTCCTGAGTCATACTCTGTATTCATGGTTTACATTGTATAGAGGTCATAGAGGTTCCTAACTTCTTACAACTTGACCTCTAGACATGTCCACAGATTTAAATAAGGTCAAAGAGGTTCCTCCAACTTGACCTTTAGACATGGCCACAGATTTACATCAGGATGTTTCTACAACTTGACCTCTAGAAATGTTCACAGATTTAAATAAGGTCAAAGAGGTTCCTCCAACTTGACCTCTAGACATGTCCACAGATTTAAATAAGGTCAAAGATGTTCCTCCAACTTGACCTCTAGACATGTCCACAGATTTAAATAAGGTCAAAGAGGTTCCTCCAACTTGACCTTTAGACATGGCCACAGATTTACATCAGGATGTTTCTACAACTTGACCTCTAGAAATGTTCACAGATTTAAATAAGGTCAAAGAGGTTCCTCCAACTTGACCTCTAGACATGTCCACAGATTTAAATAAGGTCAAAGATGTTCCTCCAACTTGACCTCTAGACATGACCACAGATTTAAGTAAGGTCAAAGAGGTTCCTCCAACTTGAGCTTAAGACATGACCACAGATTTTACATAAGGATGTTCCTACAAATTGACCTCTAGAAATGTTCACAGATTTAAGTAAGGTCAAAGTTGTTGCTACAAGTTGACCTTGACGAGTCCACATATTTCAGTAAGAGCCATTTGAGGAGACCAGAAAGGTTCCTCACCATTTCACTGGTTTAACTTAGACTGAGAAAAGTTCAATACTTGAGATTTAAGATAAATAAATGCCGATTAAGTCAGTTCTGATGGTGTGGAAGAAAACGCGGCCAACATCCAGGGTTAGTTTACTCTCTGAAACGAAGGCAGGATTCTCTCAATCTTTTATAAAACCACAAATTAAAGTCATACTTCTCTCTATACGTGTCGCGTTGTAAACTACAGATGAAGGAAGTGATGGCAATTTGCATTCTATCTTTAGTCTCAATGAATTCCATGGGTAAATGATTTTAAAATTATTACTGATTATTATATGATATAAAAAATAATATGATAGTGAAAAATAAGCAGATACTTACAGTTTACACACATTGGCATTCACTGGAAGAGCTTTCTCACCGAAAGTGAATAAAATCTTTAAAAAAAAAGACACCCACAGAAACCCCCTTAACTCGGAGAATCGGTGAGAATTTTAACAGAGAAGTGCGACACCTTTTCATCTTAAAACTACCCGCTCCGTGTATGTTTATCAAAGTACCTCCTGGTGTTAAGTATCTCTTTCTAGTATCAGATTAAAATTAGAAATGTATCATTTATTTACAGATTATCAAGTGTTATGAATTCCGTTAGCTTTTGGGAAGGAGAGGAGTTATGAAAATTAGGTAGGTTGATTAATTGCCCACAGAAAAAAAATCTACACTCTTTAAAAAAATGTGTCTGTATGCAAAACGCATAAAGGCTAGAAAAATAATTCTACATTCTAGAAGTCATTTGTCTGTATGCAAAATACATAAAGGCTAGAGGAACAATTCTACATTCTAGAAGTCATTTATCTGTATGCAAAATGCATAAAGGCTAGAAAGAAAATCCTAGGTTTTATGGGTAATTTTGCTGTATGCAAAATGTACAAAGACTAATGATTGTAAATCAAAGAACTAGTAAACTGAATTCTGATGCAGGGTTTTAATTGAAGGACAAACAATCACAGGTGTCAGATGTTACGTAGTGTGTTAATAATTGGCAGAGAATCACTCGGCAATCAAAGCAGTCTCACAGGAATCTGCTGGTGGAGTAAGATCACAAGTTAAAATCACAGTTTAGTCACTCGCTGCTATAGGGAGCCAAAGTGGACCCGCTGAAACCGCAGATACCCGTTCACAAAACACCATTCCCGGAGATAGGCACTCAGGACCATATAGGTTTGAGATTGTATGTGTCATTCTCCGATCTTTTAAATGTATATTTTCGATACACTTAAAAGCTGTCATCGTAGCTTTGAGAAGGACTCAGTCAGACGCGATAGTAGTAAACTACACGTCAATAGTAACTAACGAGATAAAAAGCAAAATTCTAGCCTCCAACCCCCATAGCTTTAGCACTAAGCCTCGTTCTTACTGGCCTCTGGAAATGGTGTTTTGAGCACAGGTATCTGCCGTTTTAGCAGGTTCACTTTGGCTCCCTATACACATGGCGTATGTACAGGGCGTATGGACAAAGCGGAACAAACCAAGCTTGCTTTGACGCGTGTGACGTCACACGTGCCCCGGATGCTGCTCAGAAGTGCCTGAAGGAAAATGAAACCGAAACTGAAAGTAAAATGAGCCACAGCAACAGCCTACTAAACGAGGCGGCAGCCTACAACACGAGGCATTCAGCCGACTTAACGAGGAAGTCAGCCTACTGAATAAGGCGGTCAACCTACTAAACGAGGCATCCAGCCTTAAGCCTCACACTCACCAAGCACATACTCTACACAAAACCTGTACAGGGACAGCTGGGCAAACTTGTGAATAACTTAAACATCGCACATCTTAAAAACACAGTTGGTAAAATTTAAGTCGCAATGATAAACATAGGTTACTATCTTCCATACTTTTTTTTTCTTCTTAGCTCAATAAAATCCTTTATTGTTGAAGATTTGTCTTTATAATTTTGTAGCACACAGATTTACTATAATTTAGAGATTCTTAACAACAATGGCACCAAAAATACACAAACAGATTTCTTAAATAAATGACTTAGATACCTCTCATTTGGCAGTGAAGGGTTCTTATATAAAGTGGAGATAATTAAGTAGAAAATGCATCTCATGAACAACCATTAAATCACCAATACTGATCAGAATTACCCAACAGGGTACTTAACATCCAATCACCCCTTAACCCCACCAACCATAGGGATAGAAATGAGGGAAATGGAAACGAAAAGATCTACTATAAGTAACCATTCGGTGTAAAACTCTCAAAGCTGGCATTCCATCTAGACTTGTACATGCGCAGTTGAACATGACAGAACTAGGAGGTGTAGGAAGCAGACGGGGGACCAGGAAGCAGGTCAACAGGCGGGCGGGGAACCCGGAGTGCGGTGTGCAGAACAAGGTGATCAACCGTACCACGAGTTGGTCTTATTCTTGATGCGGTTAATGACAGCCTGGACCACTTCGCTCGTCGAAGCCTGCCCACCGATGTCCGGTGTGTGGATCTGCAACGAGGGAACATTCGATGAAAGACGGAGACACTCAGGTTATTTATTTGATATGCGCTGTGCTATTGTCCAAGGTCAGAGTCTGAGATACTCTATGTTCATTACATGGTTCATATTTCATCATACTCCAAGGTCAAAGTCGAGACACTCCATGTTCATTACATGGTTCATATTTCATCATACTCCAAGGTCAAAGTCGAGACACTCCATGTTTATTACATGGTTCAGATTTCATCATACTCGAAGAGTGTTATCATCCAAGGTCAAAGTCTGAAATACTCTACATTTATTATAAGGTTAATATCATACTCAAAGAGTGTTATCATCCAAGGTCAGAGTCTGAAATACTCTACATTTATTATAAGGTTAATATCATACTCAAAGAGTGTTATCGTCCAAGGTCAGAGTCTGATATACTCTATGTTTACTTCATGGTTCATATTTGATCATACTCCAAGGTCGTTACCGTCCAAGTTTGAGACACTCTACATTCAATACATGGTTCATATTACACCATACTCCAAGAGTGTTTCTGACCTAGGTCAAAGTCTGAAATACTCTACGTTTAATACATAGTTAATATTTCATCATACTCATCATACATCAGAATGTTATATCATCCAAGAGTCTGAGATACTCTCTGTTTATTACATGGTTCATATTTCATCATACGCCAAAGGTGTTTATTGTCCAAGGTCAAAGTCGAATATACTCTGCATTTATTACATGGTAAATATTTCTATAGAGTCTACCACATGATGTGAATATTTGAAAATTATAGCATTTGGATAAGTACCATCAAATATAGCAACTCTACAAAAACTTATCTACATTTCATATAGCAAATTCATATGGGAATAAACGATAGAATTAAAGACTAAATCATAGAGGAGTAGTTTGTGTCTCTTGTAGAGATTCACTCTGCCTCACCTTGTCTACGCTGATAACCTCCATGACCGAGTCCCGGATGAGGGTGGAATAAGATCTCAATCTGTCAAATTCAGAAAATAACATTTCAACATGGTATAAGTCTGCATAGAATGGTACATCGATCCCGCACCATGTCAAATTCAGAAAATAAATGTCATACAAGTCTGCAAAGAATGTTACATCGATCCCACACCACGTCAAATTCAGAAAATAAATGTGGTATAAGTCTGCATAGAATGGTACATAGATCCCTCACCACGTCAAATTCAGAAAATAGACATGGTCCAAGTCTGCGTAAAATGGGACATAGATCCCGTGTCATGTCAAATTCAGAAAATAAACATGGTATAAGTCTGCGTAGAATGGTACATTGATCCTGCACCATGTCAAATTCAGAAAATTGATGTGGTACAAGTTTGCGTAGAATGGGACATCTATCCCACACCATGTCAAATTAAGAAAATAAATGTCATACAGGTCTGCATGGAATGGTACATCTATCCCGCACCATGTCAAATTCAGAAAATAAACATGGTACAAGTTTGCGTAGAATGGGACATCTATCCCACACCATGTCAAATTCAGAAAATAACCAACAGTATATTCTAAGAATGCGTCAATTATATTTTCACCCCAGAACTGCTAACACTGAAATAACTTGTAAAGTAGCATCCTGTCCCTTCTTACCATATGGCTGGATCAACTTTTGGAGCTCGTTTGTTTACTTTGGGTGATTCTGAAATCCGGTTTGGGGATTATTCTATCTAAATTTTGATAGATTCTTGTAGAATTCGGTTCTTACCCGATGTGGTCGAGCATTTCAGTGCTGGCCAGCAACATGGAAGTCGGGTTGGCGATGTTCATGCCCTGAATCTTCTTCCCTGTGGGTCTTGTTCCCTACACAAAAATATGAGGATATAAACTTGACGGAAACATGATTACATCTTATAGATTTAATCATCATCTTTTATTTTTATCTTTTTTTGGTGCACCATGGATACAGTGGTTAGGTAATCTAGAGGAAAAAGTTTAGGGTCAGAGCTCATATCGCATTGAGTTTGAATTGCATAAAAATTCACAAGGCAAAGCCGCTTAAATTATGTAGCGATTCAAACGAGATGGGATCAAGCTCTGACCCTGAACTTGAATAGGTTTCTGACTTTATCTCACCCTTCACATTGACTAATGGGCTAACCTTTGTAACTTCATCCCCCATTGAGTATTTTTGCTAAATACTCAACGGGCATTGGATATGAGTTCCCAATGTTAAGTCTATGGGAAAAAAATACCAGGGGTGAGATAAAGTTCTTGAACTGTCACTAATGTTAGCACCAGCAAAGGACACAGACCTTGTCTCATCTCTCTCTTTTATGTTTCTTTACATGTGTTTCTTTACCGAATTAAATTTGTTTAATCTTTTTTGTTAATTTTGCAAAAATCTTAAGGTATCAATGTCCACTGGAAATGAAAATAATATAAATGGAATTCATAAGGACAGATACATACCATTTCGAAGACGGCATACTTCTCACCAATGTTGCTCCCAGCCACAACCCCGGACCCACCGACAAGTCCAGCACCAATGTTGGCGATGATGTTACCGTAAAGGTTCGGTAGGACCATGACATCAAACTGCTGTGGACGCGACACCATCTAAAAACCCCAAATCGAAAGGTCATCTTTAATCACATGATTTCAAACATCTGTGGTCGCGACACCATGTGAAACATCAAACTGGATGGTTATCTATGGTCACACAATGTGATTTGTTTGTTTGGGTAGTTTAACGTCCAATATGTTCTATTAGACTAACTTTGGGTTTGACTGAATCTATGAGATAAATTTAGATAGAAATCTCACCCATACACATTTACCGAGGTGAGAGATATTTTATGTAAGGCTTATCTACAACGTATCTGAAACATTCAACAATCATATATTGGACTTAACTCCAGCATATCTGATTTTGTTTGTTTGGGTAGTTTAACTTCCAATTTGTTCAATTAGACTTACTTTGGGTTTGACTGAATCTATGAGATGAATTTAGGTAGAAATCTCACCCCTACACATTTACCGAGGTGAGATATCTTTTACTTCCCACACCACATAGACATGGTATGAGAAGGACTGGCCTTTGATATAGCAGTAAATCTACCACTGCTGGGGGTGATGGAGAAAAGTGGCTGCAGTGGGACTCAAACCCACAGTCTCACAACCTTCGGATTACGAGTCCAGTGCTCTTTACCCCTGAGCTAACTCCCCACCCAAGTCACTTTAGTTATGCGACCAAGAGGGTGAAAAGATTGATCATTGCTGTCTACCCCAGAATCTGCTGCAGTTGTGATATTTACAAACACCAAACCGTATGGTCATCTATAATCACACGATGTGAAACTGCTTGCGACATGTTGCGAAATCATCTACAAACCTCTAACGACATTCTCACCTATGGACACCAAACCGCATGGTCATCTATAGTCACATGATGTCAGACTCTGAGACTGATGTGGTCACAAGACCATCAAAAAACATCAAACCACACTGTTCTCTATTGACCTACTGTGTCATATCAAATATATAAATGTTTCTAATTGAGGGTGATAGAGCCTCAATTCATATCACTTTTGTTTTACACAATTAAAACAATTTATATACCGAAAAGTGGACAAAGCCTGTTCTAAATCTACACATATTGAGTCGTAATCATCTACCTGCATGCTGCAGTTGTCGACGATGATAGTTTCGAACTCGATGTTCGGGTAGTGTTCCGACACCTGGCGGCAGCACTCCATGAAGAGCCCGTCAGCCAACTTCCTGGAGAAACATGCAAGTATACGGGTTAATGAAAAGATACATAAACATCGCTCCTTACCCCCATCTCTTACCATAACATATATAAACATGGCGGCCCATCAGCCAGTTTCCTATAGTCAACACACAAGTAAACGGGTCAACGAGAAGATACACAAACATCACACCATACCCCATCTCTTACCGTAACATTTATTGAAGTGCCAGCCCTTGAGCTAGTTTCCTTTAGATCCACACAGAAGTGGATGGGTTGATGAGAAGATACACAAACATAACACCATACCCCATCTCTTACCATAACATATATAAACATGTCGGCCCATCAGCCAGTTTCCTATAATCAACACACAAGTAAATGGGTTAACGAGAAGATACATGAATACCACCCCTTACCCGATATTTTACTACAATGTTTATATAGTAAAACCCCGCTTAAGTGGACACCCTCCGTTCCGAGCAAAGTGACCCCTTAAGCAGGGTTAAAATAGACTAAATTAAGACTTCTGTTCCGAGCAAACTGTCCCCTTAAGCCGGGTGTCGCCTTTAGTGAGGTGTTCCAGAAGCGGGGTTTTACTGTAATTGTGTAAACCCATCAGCTGGATTTCTTTAGATCCACATATAAGTGAACAGGTTTAACGGGAAGATACATGAAAATCGCTATCCAACTTGTCTGCTGAGAGGTGGGTGTGCACCTTCTCCCAGTCTGACTGACCGGCTTGCTCCACCACTGCAAGGGAGTCCCTAATGGTGCAACAGCCTGGTCGCCCCTCCCCCTCTCGACAGGGCAAGTAATTTACATCATGGCACCTTATTGTATAGCCAGTATGTCCGCAGATGTCAGATGATCAACAGTAAACTGTGAATTACGGCTTTCTGTTCTTCTTTCAGATTACTATCATTGCATAGATAGTAACAATATCCTTCATTTACTGTAATGCGTATAAATGTGTTAGGTTCTTAGTCAGCTTTCTGGAGAAATTCACACAAATAAACAGGTTAACGTGAAGATGCTGTGTGAAACATACAGGCTCTATCCCTTGGCCTAACTGATCATGCTGGCTCCACATAATAGGTCGCTGGAGGCGACCCTTGGTTACGTTCAACGCGGTCGCCCCCACGCGGTAAACACAGAGCCAGCATATAACCTTGATCTTGATGTACTCTTGTCAGTCTGACTAAAGAAGCGCATTGCAGTAACACCAGCAATAAAGCTTGTAAAGCGACAAAGTCTTGGTGTCATTCATTCAGCTTACTATTCACACCCGATAGTAACAATCCATGAACATCGCTTTCTATCCCATTCCTTACCTAATATCTATAATTGTTATCTGCACTGTTACCCTCTTGCATCTGGCCATTGTGAGAACATATATAAATGTGTCTGCATTTACTTACATGATGTTGGCTTTGTGGACACAGGTCACCTTCTTACGACCATTCCTTGTGGCATAGTCGAAAGCATACTTGGCAATGCGTTTAGAATTCCGCTCAGTGATGATCTTCAAGCTCTCCACGACACCTCCAACACTCTGTAAGGATAGCAACGACTGTCGTCAAATGTGACATATAGAAATACTGCCCCACCCCACACTCTGTTTAGATAGTAACGACTATTGTCAAATGTGATATACAGAAATACTGCCCCACCCCACACTCTGTTTAGATAGCAACGACTATCGTCAAATGTGATATACAGAGATACTGCCCCACCCCACACTCTGTTTAGATAGCAACGACTGTTGTCAAATGTGACATATAGAAATACTGCCCCACCCCACACTCTGTTTAGATAGTAACGACTATCGTCAAATGTGATATACAGAAATACTGCCCCACCCCACACTCTGTTTAGATAGCAACGACTATCGTCAAATGTGATATACAGAAATACTACCCCACCCCACACTCTGTTTAGATAGTAACGACTATCGTCAAATGTGATATACAGAAATACTGCCCCACCCCACACTCTGTTTAGATAGCAACGACTATCGTCAAATGTGACATATAGAAATACTCCTCCCACACTCTACATATATTAACAACTTCTCCTCAAATGTGAAATACGAAAATGTATTTCTTAAAAATTATAATTTGTGATGGAGCTAAAGCTGAACAATTTGAGGTAAATTGAGAACAGAATTTGGTATAAAAGTCTTTTCTCAAGAAATCGGGTCCCCGTTTTTTTTTCAATTAGAAAGCGGAATATACTGCCAGTTAATTTCTCTTCCAGGTTGGGGACTTCTGATATAAAACAGTGACAGGAGGGGTGAAACAGACTGACTATACATCTTGTTTATTTCCCTCCCATATTATTGTATTAAATCTAAATCTGACCAACTATATAATCACAATTGATATTTGCTCTTTGTCCTCATGAAATTAAATATAAAAAACATAGTTTGGATAGAAGTGCAAAAAAAAAATCACCTCATGCTCGAGAGAGCTGTATTCGCCTTCGGTGTTCTCTCTGATGGTAACAATGTCAATGTCGCCATGTCGTGTTGTCACTCCGGGAATACTCTGACACCGAACAACATTCGCGAATAGATCGAGCTCTCCTCTGAAAAACACGAAGAATCACCACAAATTACATCCCTGCGAAGGACTTTTACAATAACAGCACAAGCAAGAGAAAGGTTGGTTGGTTGGTTTGATTTAACGTCCAGTTAACCATTCCAGGTTCTTACCAGACTTTCTCAAGGTTCTTTTACACCACAAGGGTGGTGATCGAATCTAAGTAATGAATTTAGGTCGAAATCTCACCCTTGGACATTTACCGAGGTGAGAGTTCTTTTACCTCCCACATCACATAAACATGGTATGAGAAGGATTGGCCTTTCATATAGCAGTAAATCAACCACTACTGGGAATGAAAGAGAAAGGTGGCTGTACACCACACCACATAAACATGGTATGAGAAGGATTGGCCTTTGATATAGCAGTAAATTTACCACTACTGGGAATGAAGGAGAAAGGTGGCTGCACACCACACCACACAGATATGGTATGAGAAGGATTGGCCTTTGATATAGCAGTAAATCTACCACTGCTGGGAATGAAGGAGAAGAGTGGCTGCAGTGGGTCTCGAACCCACAAAGTCCTACAACCTTGTGATTACAAGTTTAGTGCCCCACCCCCCTTCAAATATAAGTAAAGAGAGTCATACCTCATCTCAACATTCCGCGACTTGGAGGAAGGTCCACCGATCTGAGATTCTATGTTTCCTGAATAGAAAAGGAAATTCAATAAATAACAAATAAAACGTATTTATAACATAAAATAAGTATCATAGATAAGAGAATAATTGGCGATATTCTGTGAATTTTATGTCTAACCAGATATTGTCCTCTTAAATACATGTCCTGTAATGGATTGTACTAAATATCTCCTGCAATATATAATCATACAATAGTCCTCTTATATATGTCTTCTAATATAATTTGTACGATGCATGTCACATAATATATTTACATGTTAGGAAAGGAGGCATAATGCAATTCAGATCTTGGAGAATTATATTGTACTGAAGAATATTACTTATATGCCACCTTGTGTTTTCTCCGACATTTCATTTAAATTCTGTCTAGAACTATGTGAGAACTATAATGCCTAGTATAGTTATTACTGTAAGAAAATAGATAGTTTTCCTTTTTCAAGCTATTTTATTGTATCTTATACCATGGGAAGGTGGAAGACCGCTACTGTATTGTAGGCGAACTGACTCAATAAAATGTAAAAAAAAAAAATTAAAAAAAATTACCTTTCAGTGCGATTCCATTTCTCTTGATGGCCAACAAAGCGTGTTCTAGCTCAGACTCATCCGTCACTGATTTATTGAGCGTAATCTCCTCGAACTCGATCGGCACTCCAGCATATCTGAAAAAAAACATCAACCAAACGTTAAACAGTGTATTGGAAACATCCAACTATCATACGTGTGATACCGTTAAAGTTATAAACGATAATTCTCCAGAATATGAAAAATGCATAAGTGAAAATCCTCCGAAGAATCAATCTACGATTAGAACACTTATAATATTGTACTTGGTTTTTATGACTTAAAAGAATGATATTGATATATATATTTTTAAATATTACAAATTACAACGATTGCAAGCATGGCTTCTATCATATCATCCCATCACATCTCATTAAGTTTATGGATTTGATGTATAACTTATTAGATGCCCAATGGCAGTGAGTAGTGTTGTAACAAAATGCATGTACGGATTGACCCGGAAAGGGCCCAGATGGAAGAACGGCCATAGGCCGAATCTGGTGAATATTGTTTATAAACAACAATACCCATAATAAAAGTTTTCAAAAAAAAAAGAAAAGACTTATCTCCAGCGTACCTGAAACATCCATCGACATATGTAAGGCTTATCTACAACGTATCTGAAACATTCAACAACCATATATTGGACTTAACTCCAGCATATCTGATTTTGTTTGTTTGTTTGGGTAGTTTAACTTCCAATTTGTTCAATTAGACTTACTTTGGGTTTGACTGAATTTATGAGATGAATGTAGGTAGAAATCTCACTCTTACATGTTTACTGAGGTGAGAGTTCCTTTAATTCCCACACTACATAAACATGGTATGAGAACGATTGGCTTTTGATATAGCAGTAAATTTACCACTGCTGGGGGTGAAGGAGAAAAGTGGCTGCAGTGGGACTCAAATTGACAAAGGCTAATGCTCTTTACCACTGAGCTAACTCCCCACCCCAGTCGCTTTCATTATGCTTGCATGCAAGCATATCTGGTCTGCACCATGAGGAGGCAAGGCGACCAAGAGGGTGAACAGATTGGTAATTGCTGTCCACCCCAGCAGACCAGCATATCTGAAACAACCAATGACTTAATTCTAGCGTATCCGCAATGACAACACATCAGACTTAACTACAGGGTATCTACAATGAAGAAACTATATATCAGATAAGAAGATTATCCTAAAACTGGATGAGTTTTAATCTTGGCCACCGTATGCCACGACTGGAGTTTGGCATAGTGACATCACGAGGCGAAGCCGAGTGAAGTCCGGAGCCAAAACTCCAGGAGTGGCATGCGGTGGCCACGATTAAAACGAATCAGGTTTTGATTTGATCCTACCCAGTCTCCTCGATTTTGGAATATTACATGATAGTAATTCTGTATGCCACTAGTGGCATATAAAACTCTGTATGCCAGATAGCGTGGCATACGGAAACTCAATGTTAAGCCTATGGGATTTTATATTAGGGGTAGGATAAGAGGTTCTACGCACCTGAAGACTTGTCGGACGTGGTGCATCAGTTCAGGTCCTACGCCATCCCCGGGGAGGAGTGTGACTGTGTGCCATCCTCCGTACGACGCTCGGGGAAGCTGTGATATATACATCATAGTATGATTAACGACAGGTTACAACACACTGACATCACTGAGAACATAGTCACTGAGTGCCTTATTCCATTCAGGAAAGTCGTAGTAAGAGAAAAAGTGGTTACTGAGCCCGAAGGGATGGCCGTTCGAGGGCTTTTTATACCATAAATACGTCCCGACGCCGCAGGCGGAGGGACGTATTTATGGTATAAAAAGGCCGAGCATGGCATCCCTTCGGCCTCAGTCACTACGTTTTTTTATTATTACATACCTAAATATAAAAAAAACCGCTTTTTATGTACTTATTAAATGTACCAATTGACCTAATGGTCACAGTGCGCCCGAATATTCACTACGGGCTCAGTGCGCCCAAACATTATTTATACTGCACCCCTAGCAGCGGGTAGTATTTCATGGACATTCGGCCATAGGTATGTAATAATATATAAAAGCAAACATTATGGACAAGTAGATTGTTTGTTTGTTGGTATGATTTAACGTCTAGTCAACCATTATAGCTCCTTACCAGACTTTCTCAAGGTTCTTTTATAAAGTCATGGGTGGTGATGGTTCTATGTGTCTTTTAATTCCCACACCACATAGACGTGGTGTGAGAAGGACTGGCCTTTGATATAGTAGAAAATCTACGACTGTTGGGGATGAGAGAGAAAGGTGGCTGCACACCACACCACATGTATATGGTACGAGAAGGTCTAGCCTTTGATAGAGCAGTAAGTTTACCACTGCTTGGTATGAAAGAGAAGAGTGGCTGTAATGGGTCCCCACAAACTAGGGATTATGAGTCCAGTGCTATTGACCACTGAGCCAACTCCCCACCCCCCAAGGACAAGTGAAAGTTCAAGTTAGTAGGGATATCAGTTTTGGTCAGAAATATAAGTGGAAATATTTTTCATGTGGATTTTGCTGCATTAAGAGAGACCGTGAAAATGTAAAAAACGGGTTGGCCAAGGCGTAGGGCTGGGGTCTGGGAGATTCAAACTATTGCTTTAATGGCGTAAATGAGGTTTGAATAAGATCATCTTTTTACACAATGATAAAGGCTTTTATACAGTGAAAATAAAAACATGGATATCAATATAAAAAAGGAAAGTTGTAATCTCTCCAGTTATTTATTGAATATATATTCTATATACCAAAAGATATCCATCTTTCATATATATTCTATAAACCAAAAGATATCCCTCTTTCATTTGCTCATTAACATACATGATAACCGGATATCTTTCTTTTACTGTCACTGTATATTAAATTACACCATAGGTAGTAATATAGAAATAGTTAATTAAACTTTTATTCACTTACGTCCTTTGTCTTGGTTGAGGTGGCGTAGCTGTTGTTCTGCTGAAGGCCAACAGAGGTCACCTTCGTCGCCTTAAAATACATGAAAAACAATTCTAGATTGAATAAAGGAAATATTCCAAATCATTTATACGAATCATGAATAAACTGACAACAATTGGTCTTTAATTTATCACAGAATTTCAACAGTTGGAGAAACGTCTAGAAACGTTGGCATTCTAGGCCTCATGAATCATTCTATGATATTAGTCATCAAAATGTGTGCCTTGTTCTTACTCCCAGGCATGCTAGACTAATTGATTCCATCGTTTCTTTTTATTTTATTGGATACAGTTCGCCAAGATTACATTAACGGTTTACCACCATACCCTTTTATTATTCAGTATACAGTCTCATAAACTACTGGGGTACATCTAGAGTGTCACAAGACGTTTGACAATTAAAACACTGAGAATTTACCAGGTATGAACAGTAAATATGAGGTATGAAAATGGAGGGAATAATGAGATGATGTTGAAGTTAGCCATCCTTGGTTATTATAAAATTTCAGTTTCACGCCTGGAACTGTGGGAGCTTAATGCCAAACCGTCCCGTATTTGGGAAGCGTAGAGCTAGTATCTAAAGATTCTAATTTCCTTTGGTTTGATTTTTGAACGAAGCTTTGTTTCAATACTTCTATAATACATACTGGCAATCTATTCCACATAGCTCTACCTCTATGATTAGGACCTTTTTCACGTGCTCGGTCTTCAGTCTCGGCATTGAAAGTACCGACTTGATGGGTCGGTATTCTTAAAACTTAGTAAAAGCACTTTAGCCTAAATATAGGTAAGCCTCGCATACCATAAATAAATGACACATGCTGGGGTTTCAACTGAATTATCCCAGTTTATTGTAGCACAGACAATCATTACTTTGTTTTATCTCACCCCTGGAATTTTTCTCTATAAACTTAACACTGGGAACTCGTATCCAACGCCCATGAGATATTTAGGAAAAATATCCAATGTGGGATTATGTCACAAAGGTTAGCCAATTAGTCAATGTATAGTCTATAGGGTGAGTTAAATTAAGAAACCTATTCAAGTTTATGGTCAGAGTGACAGAACTCGATTCAATCTCATTAGAATCGCGGTATAATTTACGCGGCTTTCGCCTTGTGAATTATTACATGATTCAAACTCAATGGGATACGAGGTCTGACGGTAAACCTTCATAGGTTTCCTCTATAGAATTAGAAACACAATTTGAAGTGAACTTGACAGCTGTCAAACCGACACACACCATGTTATCGCTCACATGCGGCCTTTTCTGTTAAAATGGAGACAGAATAACCAGCCATCACTTTAAAACTCACGGATCTTGAATAATAACAATAATGATTTGTCAACAGAATGTCTACCGTGATTGTAGTTGTGCTTTTATTAAACGTGAGGGCTTGCTTCAGTGTTAAATAAAAGGTTTGTGACTCAAGCCAAGGACAATGAATGAAGGATGGAAACGACCGACACCCGACCCTAGTGACTCACCACATATTACGAAACTACGGCCTAAAAACAAAATCAGAAATACTCATATTACACCCACCGTATTAATATAGTAAGAAACATAACTTACCGTTACTGGGGACAGGATAGATTTCCTGTAAACCCCCTGTAAACACTTTGATACCGCGCCGACCTTCCCTAACGTCGCCATCTTGGACACTGAGTGACAATTCCGCGTCTTTCTCACAGGTGGCGCCACTTGCTCACAGCGTCTTCTTGGAATGTTGAAGTTTTCGGCTTAAAATTGACAAATCCAGTCGCAATAAATGGTTATTTGTCTCAATTTGATGCACACTTGGCACTTATGGTTGTTCATTTAATTTCCATTCTAGTTTAATACGTTCTGAGGTCGAGGACATCACTGTGATCGGTGTATAAATTCGGGAGGACCGGGCAGGGGACCAACGAGCGCACTCCGCGTGGAGCGCACTCGGCGGTGCCGGGTACCCCGTCTACCCGCCGCCTTCCCCCGCCATCTCCCGCCGTCCACTCGCCGAGATGTTTAAACATAGATATTCGTCCACTCTAATTCACCACTTGCACATAAGCGTGGCGCTGCGATCGGGTTGCGCTGGTTGCATGTAACTAGGCCCTACTTGCCGAAAACCAGCAACATGCTTGCATGTGAAAACGAGGCAAGATACTTTACCTGGGTTGGCAGAATGGCTTCAGACCCATAAGCACAGATTTAACTAAAAATGTAATTTGTTGTTGTGTCGTGAATAACAGGCCAATCTTTGTAAATAAAACATTGTTAAAAAGCTAAAACTTGGGCCTATTTGTTAGTATAATATCATATACCTGTGTTTTGTCTAAGATTTCCAGTCGTAGATTGAACATCCAGATTATTTTGGTAAAAAAATCCACAAAAATGTTACCTTCCTGTATTCACAGTGATTTAATGAAAAATCTATCGCGATGACCTATAGAAATAAACATCCTATCTTTTTAAGTATTTCAGGACGATGAATATGATACCTTTATTGCCAGGCTGTGATAGATATTTCCTGAGATAATGGAGCATTGGGTCTGACAGTATTAGATTGTGTTAGACACTATATGTACCTTGGAACAAAAACTTTTTTCTAACTTGAAAAAATGTGAATTGCTCTGGCTTTGTGTATAACAGGCCGATCTTTATAAATAAAGCACTGTTAGAAAGCTAAGACTCTGGTCTATTTGTTGGTATAGATATCACATACCTATGCCTTGGCCAAAATTTTCCGTGATAGCTTCAAAACTTGGATTTTTGCTGACAAATTCCTAAATTTCCTGACAATTAACTGACACATTATTAGTCCATTATCTCAGGAAATATCTATCACAACCTGGTAATATTGATATCATTTTAATTGTCATGAGATACCTAATAAGATAGGATGGTTATTTTTATATGTCATCGCAATAGGTTTTTCATTAAATCGCTGTGAAAATAAAATATTTTAGTGTTTTTTACATAAACAATTCCGATTGAATTAAATCTCTGACAGGAAATCTTATTCATATCACAGGTATTTTATATATAAATCCACAGATAGGCCCAAGTTTCAGGTTTCTAACAATGTATTGTTTATAAAAATCGGCCGATTATTTATCATGTGAGAGCTATTTCCATCTTTCAGGTTAGAAAAACACCAGGTTTTTATCAGTACTCTGGACTGAGTGCAGAGGGCTTGCCTCGTTTTCGTTCGATCTACCTAGGCGTCCATTACAATATGGCGCCAGTGTGAAGAGGGTCTATAGGGAGCCAAAGTGAACCCGCTGAAACTGCAGATACCCGTTCACAAATTCTATTTCCCGATATAGGCGCTCCCTACTTCGACTATAGGTTCGAGATTATGTGTTATTCTCCAATCTTTTCAGTCCATATTTTATATAGGCCTATACCGTACTTAAAACCCTTTAAGGACGGCCACCTGTGGCAGAGCTGTCACCATAAGGACGGGTCCTAGTGATTGTGTATATCCCTAAAGGACGAACACATTTTGCATAAAGTCCTAATTTGATGTTCCATCACGTGATATTATTGGTAATCAATAATATTTCACTTATTTTAGCTTACTAATATTACTTTTGATATTATACCTACATTTTCTGAAGATTTCATGTAAATTGATAAAGTATTTTCTTGTCAAAAACGATTTTATAGGTTTAAGTGAAATGATGCCTTGAGGCATCATTCGGCCCGGGCCGGTTGATGCCTCAAGGCATCATTCGGCCTGGGCTGGTTGATGCCTTAAGGCATCATTCGTCCTTAAAGGGTTAAAACTGTCATCGTAACTTCAAGATAGACTCATTCAGAGATGTTAGTAGTAGATGTCAATAGTAACTAACCAGACCAAAAAAAAATTCAAGCCTCGACACCCCATAGCATTAGCACTAGGCCTCGTTCTGACTGGCCTCCGGAAATGGTGTTTTGAGCACGGGTATCTGCCGTTTTAGCGGGTTCACTTTGGCTCCCAATAGGCTTTTTTCCACAGACTGGTGTCGCACCTACTTAGTTACTGTTACACCATGCCTCCAGCCAAGCAAACACCTGGCAACGCATTCTATATCACGTGGTGCGATGTGATGCTGGAGTTTGTATTTTTGTTTGCTTGGGTAGTTTAATCCAATATATTCTATTAGACTTACTTTAGGTTTGACCAAATCTATAAGATGAATTTAGGTCAAGATCTCACCCCTACACATTTACCGAGGTGAAAGTTCCTATACTTCCCACACCACATAAACATAGTACGGTATGACTATGAGAAGGACTGGCCTTTGATATGGCAGTAAGTCTACCACTCCTGGGGATGAAGGAGAAAGGTGGCTGTAGACCACACCACATAGACATGGTAGCGGTATGAGAAGGACTGGCCTTTGATATAGCAATATGTCTACCACTGCTGGAGATGAAGGAGAAAAGTAGCTGCAGTGCAACTCAAACCCACAAAGTCTGACAAACTTGGGATTATGAGTCCAGTGTTCTTTACCACTTAAGTAACTCCCCACCCTAATCAATTTAATTATGCATGCATGCAAGCATATTTGGCCTGTACCATGCAAAGGCAAGGCGACCAAGAGGGTGAACAGATTGATCATTGCTGTCCACTCAGAGGAGGTGTGAAGCGCAGCGCCCCCTATCGTTTTGGCATGGACTCAAATGACAGCTGATGCAGATTCCTATACTAAAGTATAGCAAAAATAGCCTAACTAGTGACAGCTACTACATACAAACTGTTAGAGCTCTATCAAAAATCTTTTCAGATATTGATAGAGTGGCATCTAATTTATTCCAAACCACAATAGAGCTCAATAGAGCTCCACGTTTTATGGCTGTTTTGTGTTGTGGAATACAGCCTTTTTTCTCACAAATTCCAATGTTCAACATATGACAGGAAACCTTAGCCATAGCACAGGTATATGACATGTATATCACTAAATAGGCCCATGTCTTAGGTTTCTAACAATGTTCTGTTTATCAAAATCGGCCTGTTATTCATGACACAAGAGCTATTTGCATTCTTCATGTTTTTGGTGGGGGTTCTTCTCAGAGCTCCTTCCCCCTTGCTGGCATGTTTGAGAGTGGCACCGTGAGGCAGCCGCGATCGTATATATGAACCAAGTCGGTATAGGGGGTGCTGCGCTTCACACCTCCTCTGCTGATTGATCATTGCTCTCCACTGAAGCTGGAGTGCTGTGCCTGGAATCACACTAAATCTCTACTACTCTATGGTTGCAAGGAATTTGAGTGTCATCATCCGCGCTCAACAACCTACAGAAAAAGTTAGGACGAGGCTATGTCTGAAAACTGGTTTAAAACCCATTCACGCCGGGTGATGCCTTGAGGCATCAACCAGGGCTGGCCAGGTGATGCCTCAAGGCATCATCCGGGGATGGCTAGGTGAGGCCTTGAGGTATCATTTCCAAAATATTCGTTTTTGTGAATAAATTTGGAAATATTTGCTCAATAAACATGAGATTTTCACAGTATTTAGGTATAATATCATAGTTAATATTTCTATGCAAAATAAAGAATAATATTAAGGATCACATGACTTGTCGCATGATGCAAAGATAAAATTATCCCAATTAGGCCTCTATACCTGGCCTCTAGCGGTATAGTCTGTAGTGTTAGGTGTCCTAGACTGTACTGCTGGATTGATGGAAAGTGTATACTGATTAATATTTTATACTGAAATGTTATTTAAGTACACATTGTTACCTTTTGTTTTGTTATATAAAATGATACTGAACCGAAAACATGGCCCTGGAGCCTACGGAAGATAGGGTGAAGCTGCATCCTAGTAGAACACTCCAGAATAAATAAAAACATTAAACAAAAATTAACAAAAGATTTACCCGGCTTCATGCCTATGCTATCGATTTGGGCACCCGGCGCGAGAAGGAGGCATACCATGTTAATCTCCTGGAATCTTAATATGATGATCTCCAAGGGTTGCAGAACCCATATATAATTTAAAATGTGGGGGTCACCGACCTTGTTTTTAATCTAGGGACTGACATCATGACAATATTATAGTAGAGTACACAGACATTTTAAAAAGTGTGATTTGACATAGTAAAACCCATGTCATTTTCTTAAACCCTTCACAGAATATTGTAAATGTATTATACTACACATGTACATTTAAGTCTTAGAAACTGTACGTCACCGTCCTTGGTTTTTTGATGATTGAAGGAAGCCATATTTTCAGTACTTAACCTACATAAATCGACAAAATGAAAATGGGCCTATTTTACCTATTGGGTGTGGTGAAACTAGATAAAATGGTATATTTGACTCATTTGCCATAAGAATGTATCACACCGAAAGAGTTTAGACTGATAATTATCATTATCAAAAATCACCAGGTGGCGCCATTGCGCATTGTAGGATATCATTTAAAGGCATATCCTACAATTCACGGTGGCGCCACCTGGTGATTTTTAGATATTTTCAATTAACAGTCAAAATTGGTTCCTTTTGATTCATTCTAATTCTAAATGAGTAGATTTAATGTTTTGTCCAGTTTATCCAATTTTAATAGGTAAAATAGGCCAATTAACATTTACTTGATTTGATATAGGAAATGTACTGAAAAATATTGTTTTCTTCATTTCTTTCAAAAACAATGATGGTGAACTATGATTTTTAAAAGCTAGATAGGTAATACTATACATATACTATATTCTGTGAAAGTTTGTGGAAAATGACATGGGTTTTACTATGTGAAAAAATACTTTTTAGAATTTCTATATAATCTAATATAAAATTATCATAATGTTGCTCTATAAATCAAAATCTAGCACGGTGAGCCCTGATTTTTAAGTCAGATATGTGCTCGTCAGTACTTCGAGATCATTGTATTCAATTTTCAGAAAAATGACATGGGTTTTAATTTTCAAACCAAATTGTCCGATATGCCTTTAACATTAATATACGGAGTAAAGAATAGGTTTTTTGAATTGCATAATTTTCCATGGGGAGACATTAAAGATAGCTTCGCGGAAAACAATATCATATAAAACTCATATAAATGTTGTGTTACGATTTATCACAAACCAACAACTCCTGGGATTTTGTTTATGTATTTTCATTAATTGTTATTATATTGCATGAATAGACAAGGGATTTTACACTGTATGGGTTAATCCTATTATGCTAATTGTCTTCAGTAGAAATTTGTTTTTAACATATATGTATCAATTATTTTTATAGTAAGTACAAGTTCATTAAAATTTTATTTTCAAGTTGAACTATGAAATGATCGATTTAAGACCTTTATTTCACCATATTTGCACGAATTGATACATGATCGATTGTCATAGACCCTCTAAGATACAAGTTTTGTTATGGGTGTGTATTGGTAGTGTTATCGTAGAAATCTGACCAACTGCCTTGATATGCCCTATGATATTGCTGCGATTTGGATTTTGTATCGGGAGGTCAATATCGGGGTGTATCAGTCTGTATCGGGAGCCCGGTGGACACCACTGCCCTCTAACTCTTTCCTTACTTGGGCCCCGTTGCTCCACTTTTTGTGGTATCGCGCGCTAGATATAATCGGATCGCAATTTTATTTTTACGATTAATTTAACGATCCAACTAAAAAAGCGTTTCTCAAGTAATATTGGATCGTATCCCTATATTTCCGCGGGATCGCTATTTTTTACGATGCGATTACGATACAACAATTCAGGGGCACATATTGAATGAGACAGGGGAACATTAATTAGTTCATTAATTAAATACAGATGGCACCATAATTAAAACTGATCTGACACCTGGTGGTTTGGATCACTATTTCCTATAGGTAAAAGAACAAGGGGCAGGGGTTGGTGGTGCCACCATGGATCGTTATTTGAAATATCAGACAAGGCTGTAGTTAACCTACAGCGATACGATCCGCAGTGCTGTGAAGGTCAGCGTAAAAAGTATCGCTAAATGCCGTATTTTATGCGGCGATGCGCCTATGCGATTGCGACACGATCCGCAAAATTTCAGGAGCAACGTTTTGGCCCTCGGATCGCTATTCTGCGATCCGCAGCTCTGTCGTAATCCTGGAGCCCAGACCTGGTCGCAGGTGCACGTCTTCAAATGCAGCATGCATGACACAGGACCACATCTGTAGGATCAGCCTATGTTACAATTTGTTGACTAAATTGATCTTTTCCACCGTATTTAAAGTTGTCTGTCAATGTTTCCATGGAGCTAACTATAAAAGTATCTATTAATCATCACTATTAAGGCATCTTACATAATCTCTGAAAAAAGATAAAGATCCATGTTGAATTAGCTGAGATAAATGACATTTAACAAAAAATAGAAAATGATGCCTTGAAGCATCATTTGCATAAGCTACGGGAGTGCATTGAGGCATTGCTTTTTGTATCAAGAAGTGCTTATTAACAAATCCAAAAGTATGAGTACTCATACCTTCCGACATGATATGCATCATTGGTAAGGAAAGGGTTAAAAGTGCCCCATTGACATGAGCTTACAGTCATATTAATACTTATGATACTTCAATCGCCTCCAATCACTGCCGACAAGAAACAGGAAATAAACACTCCTGTGTGTTACGTATTACGTGTCACATTTATAAATAGAGCCGCCGTTTTTATTCCGGCTCAGAGCTTTAGATCTCACCGGCGACCCTCGCGACACCTATCGGCCACTTAACGAAGCCGCTTTCCCGCGGAACAATCACTAATTAAGCCGTGATTAGCTTAGCGGAACCGGTCACGCTCCAGTGCGCACAGAGGTGGTGTAACAGTGCCGTGTGAGAGGGGGGGGGGGGGGGGGGCTTTCACTGTGGGCGGGCAGGCCGCCAGGTGTCGCATGGAGTGCGTGTAAGTCTGTTACCGCGCCCCCCGCCCCCCCTCTCCGAGCTACACCTCGAGACTTATCCCGTTGTTCCGGAGTGGCGCTAGATGGCATCGTTCCAGCCACCCTGCGACACACACACATACCCGGAAGGTCGCCTGTGATATCCCCGTTCTGTGTGGTGAAGTGTGATTGGAGAAGCACAGGTGACCAGTGTGACTCGGGTTTGTGTCTGGGGGACTGTGTTTGGGATTCAGTTGGAGTTCAGAGGCCACCCAGACTGGGGACTGGAGAAAGGGACTGAAGTTCGGGAGTGAGAGAGACTGAAGTCAGGGACTGGAGAAAGAGAGACTAGAGAGAGACAGACAGACAGAGACAGAGACAGAGACTGGAGAGAGAGAGAGAGAGACAGAGACTGGAGTAAGAGAGAAGCTGATATAACAGGATGTTCGCCGACACTGGCCGACACAGCGACACCATGCGTCGGAATTTTCCGTGATTTACAAAAAAAAAACCAAAAAAAAAACAGGTCAGGGATTCTCTACGTCATAGATTCTACTGACGTCACTCCTTCTACAGGCGTCACTGATTCTACTGACGTCACGCATTCTACAAGCGTCACTGACTCTACTGACGTCACGCATTCTACAAGCGTCACTGACTCTACTGACGTTACGCACTCTACTGACGTCACTGATTCTGCACACGTCACGCGGAGGTCACGGCGTCTCTGTGTACCACGGGACACACGCCCTCTAGTGGCGTTTTCACTGGGAGACGCTCATATCCGTGATTCTTCTGTGATTCGTCTTGTGATCGTCTGCGACTGTCTACGACTGTTAACGACTGTCTGCGACTGTCTACGATCGTCTGATATTGTCTCTGATTGTGATTGGTGGACCCGGTGCTGGGACGCTGGTGGGATAGAATCCATGGGAACGACACGGAGATAAAAAACGAGGACGTTATCATTATCTGGACTTATTTACTGATTAGGTAAGTCCAATCATCCTTCTTTTATAACTCGTTTAAATCAGGCTATCATTCACGAATTGTATCATAGATGGTCAAATAATGTTAGCAGTAGAGAGAATTCTCATCTTACAAGACAAATGAGAAGACTTCCTTTATATAACAATATTGAAAATTTCCCCATATGAGAAGAATTTCCCGATCTTAGAAGACCTGCTTAAAAATAACAATATTGAAAATTTCCCCATATTACTAGACCTGCTTATGAATAACAATATTGGGAATTTTCCCATATTGATAGACCTGCTTTTGAATAACAGTATTGAGAAATTCCCCATATGATAAAACCTGCTTTTAGATAACACTATTGAGAAATTCACCATATGATAAAACCTGCTTTTTAATGACAATGTTGAGAATTTCCCCATCTTAGAAGAAGACCTGCTTTAAAAAAACAATACTGAGAATTTCCCCATATTAATAGACCTGTTTTTAAATAACAATATTGAGAATTTCCCCATATGAGAAGACCTGTTTTTAAATGACAATATTGAGAATTTCCCCATATGAGAAGAATTTCCCCATCTTAGAAGACCTGCTTATAAATAACAATATTGAGAATTTCCCCATATTACTAGACCTGCTTTTGAATAACAATATTGAGAAATTCCCAATATGATACAACCTGCTTTTTAATGACAATGTTGAGAATTTCCCCATCTTAGAAGAAGACCTGCTTTTCAATAACAATATTGAGAATTTCCCCATATTAATAGACCTGTTTTTAAGTAACAATATTGAGAATTTCCCCATATTGATAGACCTGTTTTTAAGTAACAATATTGAGAATTTCCCCATATGAGAAGACCTGTTTTTAAAGGTCCGACTTTTAAATGACAAAACTGAGAATTTCCCCATATTAATAGACCTGTTTTTAAATGACAATACTGAGAATTTCCCCATATTAATAGACCTGTTTTTAAATGACAATATTGAGAATTTCCTCATATGAGAAGACCTGTTTTTAAAGATCCAACTTTTAAATGACAATACTGAGAATTTCCCCATATTAATAGACCTGTTTTTAAATGACAATACTGAGAATTTCCCCATATTAATAGACCTGTTTTTAAATAACAATATTGAGAATTTCCTCATATGAGAAGACCTGTTTTTAAAGGTCCGACTTTTAAATGACAATACTGAGAATTTCCCCATATTAATAGACCTGTTTTTAAATGACAATATTGAGAATTTCCCCATATTAATAGACCTGTTTTTAAATAACAATATTGAGAATTTCCTCATATGAGAAGACCTGTTTTTAAAGATCCGACTTTTAAATGACAATACTGAGAATTTCCCCATATTAATAGACCTGTTTTTAAATGACAATACTGAGAATTTCCCCATATCAATAGACCTGTTTTTAAATGACAATACTGAGAATTTCCCCATATCAATAGACCTGTTTTTAAATGACAATATTGAGAATTTCCCCATATCAATAGACCTGTTTTTAAATGACAATATTGAGAATTTCCCCATACCAGAAGAAAACCTGTGTTTAAAGATAACAGTATATGCTTTAGAGAGTTATAACTCTGAGGGATATGGACTCTCCTGCAGAGAACTGTAAACTCTCGGGGTCGGCTGTGAGTATTACTAAACTCTTTTGATGTACTCTGACTCCGGCTCTATGGAGTAGCCCTCAGATTAACGGTCACTGAACAATAAGAACTCGACTCACAATGAGAACCGCCGACCGAGGTAAATATATTTACAGCACTCAGAAAGGTATGAATGCGATAAGCCTTGCATCCACCAACGCCGATTCAGGGACCCGTTGAATAAATTAGGATCGTGTATGAAGACCCTTCTCTGTGCTTCGTACAAGGGTTATGTTTAAGAAATATTGAGTTTGTTTGCTAAGATATAAGTTCGTCCATAAGTAGTGAATAAAGTTGACCCACATCATCCCTGAGTCTCCTGGACATACAGAAAAGGGTCTTTATGCACGATCTTAGATTATTGAACGAGTCCCTGGCAGGGTCCAATAGGCCTTACGATTGACTTCCCGACAGGAATAAAATTTCCTCGGAGGCCAGATGAAGTGGGATTCACATGATAGGACGAATGGACCTGAGACTGGTGTACTTCACACATATTCACCAGTCGCCGACAATTTCCTGCTGAGTACAAAGTTTCACAGATTAAGTAGGATTCACACGATGGGACAAATGTACCTGAGACTGGTGTACTTCACACCTTTGCACCAGTCGGCTACTATTTCCAGCTGGGTACAAAGTTTCACAGATTGGGGTGTTCTACAGTCTCAGGGTAACATGGCGGATTCAATTCACATGGGAAGACCTACCAGGTATATAGTCTCACCCCTACACCCTGTCACCCCTACACAGGGTACACAGTCGCCGACTCATGGTACTTCCCCGTGTGAATAGGTGTAATTTAGGACCACTGAGACTCACAGACTGGGGGAGAATGCGTGAAGTACATTTGTCTCACCAAAATACCTCTCTAATTCTTAAACCTGTTTAAAGTCAAAATCTCATCAGATTCTGTTTCTTGTTAGGGGTCATTGTCGCCTACAATTCCAAGGGAAAAAAACCCTTGTCTCAGCAAAATGGAACCCTGTCATTCAGACGAGGAGATTGTGTTCCAGTAGAGAATCTCAGCAGAAATTGTCTCCAACAAACGCCTTAGGTACATGAATCCCTTCGTGTGAATCCTACTTAAAATCGTGGCAGTGGACCATGTTTCTACGGTTGACGCTACGATAGGCCACGATTGGAAACGCCAATCGTAGAGCTCCCGATGAGATCTAACATGTTGGATTTTTCATTGCTTATTGTGGCCTATCGGTAGCTTATCATAGCCATGGAGCATAATTCACCAATTGGATCACAACAGAGCTCTACGATTCAAGGCCTCTTTCAAATACCTCCCGCTAGGCTACGATTTTGCCAGTTCGAATCGTAGCCTATTTGGAGGTCTATCTAGACCGTTGGTGAGTGCAGGGTCTGACAATACTCAAAAAGACGATTGGCGAGTGAATTACAGCACTCGGAAAGCCGATTGGCGAGTGAATTACAACACTCAGAATGACGACTGTCGAGTGACTTACAGCACTCAGAAAGACGATTGGCGAGTGGATTATAGCACTCAGAATGACGATTGGGGAGTGAATTACAGCACTCAGAAAGACGATTGGCAAGTGAGTTACAGAACTCAGAATGACGATTGGTGAGTGAGTTACAGAACTCAGAATGACGATTGGCGAGTGAGTTACAGAACTCAGAAAGACGATTGGTGAGTGAGTTACAGAACTCAGAATGACGATTGGTGAGTGAATTACAGAACTCGGAAAGACGATTGGTGAGTGAATTATAGCACTCAGAATGACGATTGGCGAGTGAATTACGACATTCAGAATGACGATTGGCGAGTGAATTACAGCACTCAGAAAGACGATTGGCGAGTGAATTACAGCACTCAGAATGACGATTGGCGAATGAATTACAGCACTCAGAAAGACGACTGGCGAGTGAATTACAGAACTCAGAAAGACGATTGAGGAGAGACTTACAGCACTCAGAAAGACGATTGGCGAGTGAATTACAGTACTCAGAAAGACGATTGGCGAGTGAATTACGACATTCAGAATGACGATTGGTGAGTGAATTACAGCAATACCCGGGGTGCAACGCGACAAATGGCGAAGCGAGTACTTCTTCCAGACCAGACTACAGTCACCAGAGCTAAAGTGAGATTCACACGGAGAGACTCATGTACTTCAGATTGGTGTGCTTTACATATTTCCCCCAGTCTACGATAATTTTCCCTTTGTCCAATAATCTCAGAGCAGAATGCCGAAATTGAGCTCTCTAGAGAAAATGGCAGATTTGATTCACATGGAAGGACAGATCTGGTACATAGTCTCCCTTTCAGAAGGTACATAGTCTCTGGCTTGCAGCTTTTTCCCGTGTGAATGGATTCCTTGAGACTCAAGTACCTATGTTTAGGGTACATTGTCCTTAGCGCAGGGCCTTCTTCCCCCGTGAACCCGTGAAAAGGCACACCACTGAGACTAGGGAACCCTCATTATCAGCAAGAGGTACGACAGTCTCACCAAAGTCCCAGAAAATTTTTAAACAGGTTTAAAATCCAAATTGGTAGAGACTATGTACCTTGGCCGGGAAAATTGATGCCGACAATTTTCCCTGCTGCCCCTCAGTCTCAGGGAATTGAGACTTAAGTGGGATTCACACAAATGGACCTGAAACTGGTGTACTTCACACCTTTACACCAGTCGGCTACAATTTCCAGCTGGGTAAAAAGTTTGACAGATTCACCGTGTGAATCCCCCTTTAGGGGTGACACATGAGGAGACTATGTACCAGCAAATAATCTCAGGAAAATTGTCTCAGACAAACCCTACTGAAGGTACATGAGTCTCTCCGTGTGAATCCCACTTAACGAGTGTGGCTCTGGCGTCCAGCGTAGCCAATCTACTGCTCCATGGGGACGCAGCGTCTCAGAGCTAGTTAGAACAATGGCCGCTAGGGGTGGGCGATAATGGGGCGCATTGTTTGGAGTTGTTTGTCCGCGTGTTGCCTTGCGTAAGGCGCGTCGTAGTTAGCCTCCTTACTGATAGGCCGTGTCCCGAGTCATAACCAGGGAGTGGACGTTCAATGTTGTCAGGATTGTCAACAAGAGGGACCTCCAACTTCCTCACGTAATAATCCGCCTACTACCGCCAGCAGGATAATCCAGATAAAGCCCCAAAGTCTCGTTTACATACGGGATTAGCGCACTCGGCGAGATTAGGATTTTGTTAAGGATTAATTATTGTAAAACACGATCTCTTCGTGGCTTTTGTTCGAAGAGCTTATCTTATTTTTACAACATGACAGAGTGAAATCAATTCATGAGGAAGTCTTTTTTTGTATTTAGACTGAAGATTCATTGACTGAGGTCGTAATGAAAAGAAATTGGGAGGGGAATTATTATAGTGAGTTCTTGATCATAGTGTGTGCAGGTGTAAATGGGGATAGCCTGAGGGGAGAGTGTGTTTTGATGTGGTGTTACGACCCGACTGTATTTGTAAACACCCACAGGGTATCACAACGGAAATCTACATAAAGATGTTTGTCTGTTTCTGTGAGTGTGTGTTGTTGAGTCGCACACCAAGGACCTGGGACCTGTTTCACTAGTTTCGTGACATGTCTAGATGGTGTGACATGTCTAGATGGCGTCTAGTTGGTGTGTCCGGTTTCATAAGAACTATACATTAAACTTCATTTTGTGTGTTCTTGCTTGCACTGTTGGTGCCGCTTTTCATGTCTGTCTAACACTTTTGTCACGAAACTAGTGAAACAGGTCCATGACGTGTAGATTTGTCTAATTCCTATGTTTGGGGTCTGTCTTCTTCTAAGGGCAGCTACTTGTGTTGTCACAAAACCAGACAACCCAATCTGTCTCTATGGTGTCACAGACATGTCACGAAACAAGTGAAACAGGTCTCTGATTCAGGAGTTTCGTGACATTAGGCCTAGACAGACATCAACAGCGGCACCAACAGTGCAAGCAACAGCGGAACAAATTTAGTCAGGTTTCAAAATGCATGTTACAGTTGATGTCAAATATCAGCAGATCGGAGCAGCCAACTTTCTCCATATTTGGGACGATTATAAGTTATATGTGTCCCTTAATCGTGTGAAAGTGTCATTGCTTTAGCCTTAATTCTTAGGGGAATTGTCTAATACTATTGAAACCGGACACACCATGTTTGGGGTCTGTCTTGTCCTAAGTGCCGCAACTTGTGTTGATCTGTCCGTATGGTGTCACAGACGCCACCTAGACATGTCACGAAACTACTGAAACAGGGACCTGTTTCAGTAGTTTCGTGACATGTCTAGATGGTGTGACATATCTAGATGGCGTCTAGATGGTGTGTCCGGTTTCATAAGAACTAGACATTAGACTTCATTTTGTGCGTTCTTGCTTGCACTGTTGGTGCCGCTTTTCATGTCTGTCTAACACTTTTGTCACGAAACTAGTGAAACAGGTCCATGACGTGAAGATTTGTCTAATTCCTATGTTTGGGGTCTGTCTTCTTCTAAGGGCAGCTACTTGTGTTGTCACAAAACCAGACAACCCAATCTGTCTCTATGGTGTCACAGACATGTCACAAAACTAGTGAAACAGGTCCCAGGGTCCCTGGTCTGTATCAAGGTCTGTTTCTCTTGGTCTATATCAAGGTCTGTGCCTGGTTCTGTAGGTCTATATTAACCCTTTAAGGACAAGTGCATGTGCCCAAGCTACCGCCTGGAGGACGGGTGCTGGTGGCACTTTATATCCTAGGGATGGGCACACAGTCGTTAAAACCCACAATTCAGTTGTTTAATCACGTGATGTGATACATTATCTTAAATTTTTCATTTCTCTTGAATAGAAATACTTATATTGGTATATTACATACAATCTGTGAAAATTTCATTAATGTTCCTCCATTATTTTTTGTTAAAAACGATTTTGTAGATTTTTGAGAGATGATGCCTCAAGGCATCATTCGCCCTGGGCTGGATGATGCCTCAAAGCATCATTCATTTCAGTTAAGGTGTGTGTCTGTTTCTGTCAGGTTATTATCCATCGTATATAAAGACCCCATTTAAAATTTATGAGAAATCAGTAAACCATGACCCATTATATACAACCTGTCAGATACCATAACTGTGGTATACGGATTCAAATTTTTGGTATATATACGGCCTTGAGACCATAGTATACGGGAAAAATAGTCCCTTTGTGCTGTAGAGCAAAGCAATAGTCCTTATTGTTATACTCTTTAATATGGCAATTACTGGGTTAAATTTATTCGAAAAGATGGATAATAAATGCAACAAACGATGGTTTTTTGGGCAGGCAACTCTGTTAACCAATCAAAGTTGATGTCGTAATATAAGTCGCTAGCGCTCGGATATCACTACGCATCAACCCCTTGTGGTTTACAGCCACCTGTTCATAAAACCATCGTTTATTGTCTAACTATATCAAGGTCTTTGAGGGACCTGCGGTGGTTTAATGATCGAGACCCAGTGTAAAATGACGGTGCTCATTGAGGGACCTGGGACCCGTCGCTCCACTTTTTGTGGTATCGCTAGCTAAAATCGGATCGCAATTTTATTTTTACGATTACTTTAACGATCCGACTGAAAAAGCGTTGCTCCCGTAATATCGGATCGTATCCCTATATTCCCGAGGTATCGCTATTTTTTACGATGCGATAGCGATACAACAATTCAGGGGCACATATTGCATGAGACAGGGGAAAATTCATTAGTTATTTAATCAAATACAGATGGCATCGCAGTTAAAACTGATCTGACACCTGGTGGTATGGATTGCTATTTCCTATAGGTAAAAAAACAAGGGGCATGGGTTGGTGGTGCCACCATGGATCTTATTTGAAATATCAGAGAAGGCTGTATTTAACCTACAGCGATACGATCCGCAGTGCTGTGAAGGTCCGCGTAAAAAGTATCGCTAAAAACTGTATTTTACGCGGCGATGCGCCTATGCGATCGCAAAGCGATCCGCAAAATTTCAGGAGCAATGTTTTGGCCCTCGGATCGCTATTCTGCGATCCGCAGCTCTGTCGTAATCCTGGAGCAACGGGGCCCTGCGGTGGTTCAATAAACAGAACCTGGTGTAAAAATGACGGGAGCCAAAGTAAACCCGCTGAAACTGCAGAAACCCGTTCACAAAACACCATCTCCAGAGATAGGTACTCAGTACTTATCTTATATAGGCTTGAGATTATATGTGTAATTCTCCAATCTTTTAAATCCATATTTTTGTTACACTTAACAACTTCGTAGCTTCGAGACAGACTTATTCAGAGACGATAGTAGTAAACCACACTTCAATAGTAACAAACGAGACGAAAAACTAATTTCTAGCCTCAAACCCCCATAGCTTTAGCACTAAGCCTCGTTCTTACTGGCCTCCGGAAATGGTGTTTTGAGCACGGGTATCTGCTGTTTTAGCGGGTGGATTCACCTTGGCTCCCAATAAACGATGGATCAATAAACAAGTCAACCTGGTGCATAATTAGTAGAAACCGAACTCGACTTAGACTTGACAATGTTTATACCACTCTGGTCAGGTCTGCTCCTCACTACACTCGGCTACGCCTCGTGTAGTAATACACGACCTTCCTGTCGTGGCATAAACATTGTCAAGTCTAAGTCGAGTTCGGTTTCGTTTTTATCCTACCCCGTCTATGCTTTTGTATTACTAAAAGATAAATATTGAGTCAAGGACCAACAAAACTTTTTTCATAGTAGCTGACATCCTGTTCTCTGATTGGTCAATATTGTTATTACTCTAGTGGCATAAAAAACACTTTATGTCATGGCCTGCCACATAAAATTTCTCTATGTTAAGTCTATGGCGTTTTTTTATTAGGGGTAGGATAAAAACGAGACTCACTGAGGGACCTCCAGTGATTAACCCTTTCTGGCAGGGGAATGCCATATGGCATTTCCCTGGGCATGGCAGGACAATGTCATATGGCATTCCCCTGGGCATGGCCGGACAATGCCATATGGCATTCACATATGGAATAGATGAACCACTCTGTATTTGTTCCTTTGTAACTTTTTGAAAAATTATCGCAGAATCATAAAAATTACAAGAGATATTATGCTAAATGTTGCCAGTAGGTCTTTGAAATATCAGAAAGTTCTAATAGAAAATACAGATTTACTGGAAATTTTAAATTTGTAACTTTTTTTAATAATATTGCATACAAAAGCCGGCCATACAAAGGCCACAGTTAGGTCTGGTGCCTGCTGAAGTATGGGTACATGGTGAATGATGTGTGGCTGTTGAAGGGTTAATAAACCAAGAGTTAGCTTAAAGTCAATGGGGATTTAGTGATATATGGATAATAAAACTGCACACACCAGGGGCAGATGATTAACGGGTAATTTACACTTAAAGTAGGCTCACAGGGGGCCCACTCCACTCTCCAAACACAGGCGTCGCTCTGACTACACAATGCTAATGAGCCAATGACTCAGCATTGCCACAGGGAATCAAGGTGAACCTGGCTCACAGGAACCTCTCACGGACTCTCGTAGCTTAAAGGCATATCGGATAATTTACTGTGGCGCCACTTGGTGATTTTTAAATATTGTTAATTACTTGTCAAAACAGGTTCCTTATGATTCATTTTAATGCAAATGATTTAAAAAAAAAGACATTTTGTCAACTTTGACCTAACCCAATGGATAAATTAGACCAGTTTACATTTGGCTGATCTATATAGGAAATGTATTGAAACATATGGTTTTCTTCAATTCCCAAGGATAGTTAACTATAGTTTTTAAAAATCAAATGTGTAGTTTTACATATTCCCTATATTCTGTGAAAGTTTGAAAAAAATGACATGGGTTTTGATATGTGGAAAACAACATTCTAGAATTTCTACATATTCTTTTATAATATCAGCATGTTACTGATCTTTAAATCTAAATTTAGCATGGTCACCACCATTTTCCAAGTTAGAAATGTGTTCCACAACACTTGGAGATCATCATATTAATTTTCAGGAAATTGACATTTCCAAATTATCTGATATACCTTTGATACCAATTGTTGCTTTGTATGAATACAGAAAATCATCACAAATCCTTTATTAATGTATTTTATTACCCTCAACTTTTGCTGAAACGTAACATAATTAGATCTAATTGGAATGCCCATTATTTCTGTTTATTTTCTTGTCCTTTATCAGGAATGGAAACATTTTAAAAACCAAATTAATCACTAACTACGCCAACAGATGGTAGACTTACAAAATATGGTTTCATTTCTTTATTTGCTGAATTATCAAATACAAATACAATATGCAGATCATGATTTGATGATGTTTTATAATAAAAAAGACACATAATGATTTCAAATTACAGACCTATAGTGTTACACACCTGTAGCCACACACCTATAGCCACATACCTATAGCCACACACCTATAGTCACACACCTATAGCCACATACCTATAGCCACACACCTATAGCCACACACCTATAGCCACACACATATAGCCACATACCTATAGCCACACACCTATAGCCACACACCTATATTCACATGCCTATAGCCACACACCTATAGTCACACACCTATAGCCACATACCTATAGCCACACACCTATAGTCACACACCTATAGCCAGATACCTATATTCACATGCCTATAGTCACACACCTATAGTCACATGCCTATAGCGATACACCTATTTTCACAGACCTATAGCCACACACCTATAGTCACACACCTATAGCTACATATATATAGCCACATATCTATGGCCACACACATATAGTTATATGCCTATGATCTTACACTTATAGTCACATGCTTATAGCCACATGTCTTTATTCATATGCCTATAATCACATATCTATAGTTACACATCTGAGTCACAGACCTAGAGTTACATGCCTATATTCATATTCCCATAATCATACACCTATAGTCAAATGCCTATAGCCACACGCCTATTGCTACACGCCTATTGCCACATGCCTATATCCACACACCTATATCCACACACCTATAGTCACATGCCTATTGTTACATACCTATAGGCACACACCTATAATGTCACATATATTGCTGTATCATTACATGTGTGAGCAGTGTGGAATAGAGAGAAACTATGTTCCGATGGGATAAGTCAAAGTTAGAGGTAAGGCTTGGAAAAATTACTCCCCAAGGCGTAGCCGTGGGCAATAATTTTTCCAAGCCTTACCGAGTAAGGTGGTTTCCCTATTCCTATATACCTTCAATTGTCGGCTAATATCGATAAAAACCGAATGTCTCTGAATGCCAACCTGGGCAGTAAACGTCAACCTGGGCAGTAAACATCAACCTGGGCAGTAAACGTCAACCTGGGCAGTAAACGTCAACCTGGGCAGTAAACGTCAACCTGGGCAGTAACTTCAACCTGGGCAGTAAACAAAGGTTATTCCACCCCAGCAGCGTTAAGTAATCATAGGTTGTTCGCTCATAGGTATATAGGAATTAGGGAATACTAGGATAGTGTACCAAGATGTAGGAGCAGAACAAGTTAGTTTACTAACTAGTACGGGTTTAGAAAACTAACGAGGTCTGGTCCGAAATCTTGGTACACTATATTAGTATTCCCTTTATTATATACCTGATATTATCAATATAATGTATATATTTTACTTTATTAGCCTCTAATTCGTTAATCCATTCATTATCAACTCATAACAAACACGTAGGGATGTGCCAGTCTTGCACGCTTTGATTTCACTGACCCTGAGGTCAATGCCCCGGAAGCAGTCACTAAAAAAGTTTTGCTATACAGGTTGCTATGCAGGTTGCTATGCGAGAACGTCATATCCGCCTCACAGTGATATCACACCTTAACTTGCTCCGATTAGCGGACGTTGGGTGGGGCGTTTTTTCATATGTTCTAGGTCACGTGGTACAGAGGATAGTACTTACTGCACACTGTGCAGTATGGGATTTTACTGCACACTCTGTAAATATTTTATAGTTACTATTTGCTTAGCAGAGGTTAGTAATTGTAAGATATACATGCATCGGTATATAATAATATGAAATACACGTTCATAGAAAGTTCCTGTCTTTACTCTAGGTCTGTGAATAAATCCCTCCACCTCCCAGACCTCTCCTGACCCTGACTGTACTCACAGGCATATAAAGCCTGTTTAAAGTTCTGTTCACAAAGCATTATAGAGAGCCACCTCCCTGCACCCACAATCATATAAAGCCTGTTTAAGGTTCTGTTCATAAAGCAGGTAGCAGGTACTTATATACAGTAACCTCCCTGCACCCACAGGCATATAAAAGCCTGTTTAAGGTTCTGCCCATAAAGCAGGTAGTACTTAAATAGGGAATAATCATACTGAGAAAGTAGTCTTAGTGGCCGCCGACAAAACGTTTGGCTACAATCTACTTCTCCATCAATCCTATTAGATGTAATTCTAAATCTCATGATGCCTGGCATTATTTTTCTGATTTTATCTCATCCCGTATAACATTATTAATTGATTAAATGTAGAATTTAGGTCATTGGGTATTGGGTACACTACTTTCATGGCCGTGGAGTATGAGTTCCTAACGTTGAGCCTATGGAGAACAATACCGGGGGATAATGATTATAATTATCCACCTAATACAAAGTGTCTATAGAAAACACATGCGGAGTGTGTATCACCATACCCGGAGCATACAGATATATCCACCTAATACAAAGTGTCCATAGAAAACACATGGGGAGTGTGTATCGCCATACCCAGAGCATACAGATATATCCACCTAATACAAAGTGTCTATAGAAAACACACAGGGAGTGTGTATCACCATACCCAGAACATACAAATATATCCGCCTAATACAAAGTGTCCATAGAAAACACATGGGGAGTGTGCATCACCATACCTGGGGCATACAGATATATCCACCTAATACAAAGTGTCCTAGAAAACACATGGGTAGTGTGTATCGCCTTACCCAGAGCATTCAGATATATCCACCTGATAAAAAGTATCCCTAGAAAACACATACAGAGTGTGTATGGACATACCTGGCGCATACGGCTATGTTGTATGCTCCGGGGGGCGCATACAGAAAAATAGTGCGTATGGAAAAATAGTGCTAAAACTAAAATGAACTGATATCGACATGCCACTTGCCCAGAAAAGATGTATGATAAATACAATATAGACTGGTTTCAGATACAAGCGGTCGTATGCTCCTTGGAGTTGAATTTATGCAATAAACTCGGATATTACTACGCGTCAACTCCTCGGAACATACGGCCGCTTGTATCTGAAACCAGTCAATATTGTGTATTTATTCACCAGATACGAATTTGTCATTTAAATGAATAGAATCTCGTTATCGCTACACAAGGGGAATACAATACCCCGTATTGACCGAGAAGAATACGGCAAAAAAAGTCCCTGAAACATCACCTCCCTTCAAAATAGTGCGTGAGAATGTAGGTGGCCATTTTTCTATTTCCCTTGACACCTTAAATTTCGATCCCATCTCCTTTGAATCGCCATGTAATTCACGCGGCTTCGCCTTGTGAATTACTACGTGATTCAAACTCGATGGGATACGAGCTCAGACCCTAGACTTTCATAGGTTTCCTCTATAATCCATGCAGGCTGTTGGTCATTGGCTGTAACCCACTTGGCAACCGGCCATTTCTACAACTGCCTTTGTAGGGTCCAAATATGTGAAGCACTAGTGGGTCACTGAGGTATTTCAGTCTGTAGTGATTGGTCGTGGTCAACTGTGCACTCCTTTAAGACACTAAGATACAGGACCTCGACACCCTAGCCAATGTCACAGAGTTGGCACATGGATAGGTTTTGCAGCACGCTGAAAGATTAAAGAAGAAACGAACAAGTTTTGGTCAAAGTCATCACTCTCCACGAGTTTGATGTGGAGTGATATGAACGAGGCGACATGTGAATGAATACCATGTAGTAGTTAGGCGTTGGTCTCTCAACCCGAAGGGTGAGAGTTCTAAACCCATCCAAGGCAGTAATTTTCAAACAATTCACAAAAAATGATTCAATCATTAATAAATGTTGAAATTTGGTATACATGTATCAATTATGAATAGAAATCTCTGTTGAAAATATCTTTTAATTTGGAATGGATTCAGTGCATGACAAACGAGTTTAACATCGGCTACGACGCCGAAAACGTGGTCGTCCGCGAACAGACTTGAACGATAAATAAACAATATTTTCAAAATGAACGATTTTTTATTCAACACCACTCACGATCATTCATTTTATCCTCTCGTCCAATGCTCGTCCACCTCCACGATAGTTTTTTTATACTACAGTTTGCCACCGACAAGACTTGTAAGATACTTTTTTTATCGTTAATTTTTTTATTCAACGGGGCCCAGGCTATTCATCTGAGACACTAAGATACAGGACCTCGACACCCTAGCCAATGTCACAGAGTTGGCACATGGATAGTTTTTGCAGCACGCTGGAAGATTAAAGAAGAAACGAACAAGTTTTGGTCAAAGTCATCACTCTCCACGAGTTTGATGTGGAGTGATATGAACGAGGCGACATGTGAATGAATACCATGTAGTAGTTAGGCGTTGGTCTCTCAACCTGAAGGGTGAGAGTTCTAAACCCATCCAAGGCAAACTTTTTTTTCCCAGTAATTTTCAAACAATTCACAAAAAAATGATTCAATCATTAATAAATGTTGAAATTTGGTATACATGTATCAATTATGAATAGAAATCTCTGTTGAAAATATCTTTTAATTTGGAATGGATTCAGTGCATGACAAACGAGTTTAACATCGGCTACGACGCCGAAAACGTGGTCGTCCGCGAACAGACTTGAACGATAAATAAACAATATTTTCAAAATGAACGATTTTTTATTCAACACCACTCACGATCATTCATTTTATCCTCTCGTCCAATGCTCGTCCACCTCCACGATAGTTTTTTTATACTACAGTTTGCCACCGACAAGACTTGTAAGATACTTTTTTTATCGTTAATTTTTTTATTCAACGGGGCCCAGGCTATTCATCTGAGACACTAAGATACAGGACCTCGACACCCTAGCCAATGTCACAGAGTTGGCACATGGATAGTTTTTGCAGCACGCTGGAAGATTAAAGAAGAAACGAACAAGTTTTGGTCAAAGTCATCACTCTCCACGAGTTTGATGTGGAGTGATATGAACGAGGCGACATGTGAATGAATATCATGTAGTGTTCAAACGATGTGGAGAACAATGATTTTGACTAAAACCAGTTGCTTTCTGTATTTATCTCACCCCTGTACACACTAAGGCCCGGCGTCCACCTACTACGATATGGCACCGATATGGTCTACGATGCACCTCCCGATAAAAAATCAAAATCACGTCGGAGGGTTACCTGATATCGGGGCAGTTGACCACGTTTCTGCGATTAGACACCGATAAAAACCCAATATAACGCATGGTGGATTGGCTTGTCTAGACATATGTCTACAATTTCTCAACTTCCCGATATGGCACCGATTTTGACATTTTGCATCGGTGCCATATCGGGAGGTCTACGATTCTATCGTAGTAGGTGGACGCCGGGCCTAAAAGGATGGAAGACACACAGGATATAAAGTAAAACACTGCTTCCGGGACACCCCACTTAAGGGGGCACCTCGCTTAAGGGGACAGTTATTTCGCTACGGAATGCTACTTAACCCCGGTTAAGGGGACACTCTGGAGGAAAACCTCATCATATTTGAGGGAACAATGCGGGGGACAACACTCTGGAATATCTAAACCCCTTGTTTGTGGTGTGTGTTTGGCACATAAACTGGTGTATAAATAATTAGATAAAAGACAATGGCCTGTGTAGACTGAAAATCCTGTTTAGGGGACACTTTGCTCGGAACGGAGGGTGTTCCCTTAAGCGGGGTTTTACTGTAGATCATGGAGAACGGACTGCAATACTCGTAGGGGATTCATTACCCCTTATCCCTGCACACAAGAGAAGAGTCAAGAGTTGAGCAAATACAATTTATTTGAATTTTATAATGACCTTATCGACATGAATATCAATAAGGTAAGATTAATATGATATAAGATAAAAAGATGATAATAATGAACACATTCCCAATGTTAAACCTAAGGGACAGAAATACCAGGGGCTGAGGTAAAACTTGAGCCAGTGTAACTGATTGTGTCCTATGCTATCGTAAAACTGGATGAGTTTTAGTCTTGGCCACCGTATGCCACGACTGGAGTTCATGAGGCGAAGCCGAGTGAAGTCCGGAGCCAAAACTCAAGGAGTGGAATGTGGTGGCTAAGATTTAGGAGGGGGCGTCCACCAACCACAACAAGGCTACGACAATGGCTTTCCGACAAGGTCCACGACAGCTCTACGATTGGAAGCCTTGTCGTAGCCTTGTCGTGGTTGGTGGACCACAGTTCCTGACAAGAGGCTACGACAAGGCCACGACAGGCTGCGACATGTAGCTTGTCGGGGGCCTGTCAGGGGCCTTCCGACAAGGTTACGACAAAATCGAACATGTTCGATTTTGGAGCCGTGGCATGGCGTGTCGTGGCGTGTCGGGAGGTTGTCGCAGACGTCTACGATAGAATATTTAGGTGGAGCGTGCACTTCCCGGCAGGCTGCGACAAGGGCTCACGACAACTCCCCTCCTCATGACAATGCTGCGACAAGGCACCGATTGGAACTTTCTTGTCTGCTCTTGTTGTAGCCTTGTCGTGGTTGGTGGACGCCCCCCTAAAAGAAATCAGGTTTTGATTTTATCCTACCCCGTCTCTTCGATTTTGGAATATTACATGATAACAATTCTGTATGCCACTAGTGGCATATAAAACTCCGTATGCCAGTCAGCGTGGCATACGGAAACTCAATGTTAAGCCTATGGTATTTGATATTAGGGGTAGGATAATGATCTAATCCTCTCCTTGAGGTTCCTTGACACACACCACTCCGCGTATCCGCTTATAATTAAGTGCCAAACGAGGCGGGTAGGAGAGAAGTGGCAGGGGGATATAATCACAGTGTTTGATACTTATTTACGCCATCAGTCAGGGTATCAGAGAACTAAGTCAGTAATCCAATATGGCAGACCTGTCACTGCACGAAACTTACCACTTTATGCATACATACGCCATGGCGGCAGCGCACGTATCGGCTGAATATGAACTTGTTTTTATTTGTATACGCCTGTAATCCGCACCTGCGTATGGGGCGTCTAAGAGACAGTTTCCTCATGTAGACGCGCGCGACTTAGCTGTATTTCACACCAGGCGTATCTGAAATAAAACATGCTCTGCACGATATATATACGCTCAGATCGAAATCATGGTAATATTGTGTATCTATTATATACCCATGCTGTATATTTGATAATTACGTACTGCTGCTCCCTATGCAGTATTAATTGTATACTGAACCCTGTGCAGTACACTGTCATACTGCACTAGTTGAAATACCAGAAGTGTGTGAGATCTCACGCTGACATATCTTCTATGCCAGTATTTGATTATTTTGGGTATATAATAAACATAGAACGACCCGCCATGCTTGTACATGCTATAAACCTCGATGGGAATTGATGTTATTTACGGAACAAGTAAAAACAAAAACAATTCCCCATCTTGTACTGTAGCACGGACAGCATGGTCAGGTCGTTCTATATAAGTACATTTATGTACGCATTCAGGCACACTAACCATGTCTCCATATACAGTGAAACTCCGCTTCTGGGACACCCCGCTTAAGGGGTTACCCTACTTAAGGGGATACCCTATTTAAGGGGGTACCCGCTTAAGAAGACACCCCGCTTAAAGGGACAAATTGTCAGAACGAAAATTTTTCCCTCTAATAAGAGTTTATCTTAACCCCGCTAAGGGGGAGGGGGCACCCCGCTTCAATGGACTGTTATTTCGGTGCAGAATGCTTCTTAACTCCACTTAAGGGGACACTTTGGAGGGACACCATATCAAATCTGACGGGACAGTGTGGGGACAACACTCCAAATTATCCTGATTACTTTTTTATGGTGTGTCTATGATGCGGGTAGACTGGAGTCTAGACGATTAGACACCAGATAAAGGCCTACGTAGGCCCCTGTAGGCGTCAGGTAGGCCTCTGTGGGCTGTCTTTGTGGTTATATAAGTGTCTCTATACCATAGTGCCACCTGTATACACATTGATAACATATCCATCAACAGCCTGAAAACCCCGCCTATGGGGACACCCCGCGTAAAAGGACACTTTGCTTGGAACATGGGGTGTTCCCTTAAGTGGGGTTTTACTGTACATGTATATGCAATATCACCAAGCAGAAAAAGTCATGGGTCATTTCACGAGCTGGGTCGTTTCCATTGATCGATTTTGGGTCAGCAGTGGTCCGTTGGTGGTCCCTGACTGTAGATCGGTGACGGGAAATCGGCCAATGGAAACGGGCCTTATCTGTAGTTAACGCGCAGTGATGTCTGAGCGAATGCGAGGATATTGCGTAAGGTCAACTGGGAGGAGCATACCACACAGGACTATTTTAATCATACTATGTTTCATAGTAGTGTGTCGGAATCTCAGTGGACACCCCCCTTAAATCATACTATGTTTCATACTATCTATGTTTCATTTCCGATCTTATGATGAGTCTGGAAAATACTCTAGTAATACTTGGTTAATACATAAAGTCATTACTCCAATAAAATAACATGATGAAAGTATACATTCTGTAATTTCTATGTAGTTTTATTTCTGTTGATGTTTCCTATACGATCTTATGATCAGTCTAATTACAATTATGATAATACTTAGGCCTGGCGTTTATCTACTACGATATGGCTCTGATATGGTCTACGATGCACCTCCTGATAAAAAATAAAAATCGTGTTGGAGGGTCACCTAATATCGTGGCAGTTGACCACGTTTCTGCGATTAGACTCTGATAAAAACCCATACAATGCGTGATGGATTGGCCTGTCTAGACATATGTCTACGATTTTGAACCTTCCCGATATGTCTCCGATATTTGCTTTTTGTATCGGTGCCATATCGGGAGGTTTTAATTTCTATTGTAGTAGGTGGACGCCAAGCCTTACTGCTTACTTAGGTAGCATCGATGATAAAAGACAGCATTGAGACCAATACAATGACTGATAATGAATAGCAAAGGGATTAGATAATAAGGAGTTTATAATAATGATTAAAAACAACAGTAATGAAGATAATTATAATAATAATGATAATAACAACATTAAAGCCGGGCCCCCACCTTCCACGACGGTCTACAACATACTGTCTCGGTTTTTCTAATGATAAAGATAAGCCTGTGTCGACCAGGCTTATGCCATTGTATATCTAAAACTGGCTTACATTGTTTCTGTGTTTTCTTAACCATATCTAAAGTATTACAGAAGCGATATGCATGTATAACACATCAAATTGAAGTTGGTTTAACATAGAATACAATGCAGCCACTGTACCTTCTCATAATATAAACGGGTTTTATAAACATATCATTTATGAGCCACCCAATTAGGAGTCTCCATACTAAGCCTATATAGCCTCCAGATCGCTACTGAGTAGAATACGGAAAGCTCTATTCAGGAGAATACAGCTTTTTCGGCCACCTGTCAGGCATTATAGGAACTATTCATATAAACAATCCACTGCACATGCGTCGAATTGCTAATTATTTACAAGATTTCGTTCCTAATATTTAATCGAAAAGTGAGTAATAAATACAACATTACCATGATTTCGATCTGTGTGGCCGTGTGTACTCCGCGTAGTTGACGCTACGCAATGCTCCTCGCTATCGCTCGGAGTTTTACTTCGCGTCAACTACAAGGAGAATTCGACCACGCAGATCCAAATTAATGGATGATCTGATCATTTTAATATGTGGGATGACATATGTAAACTACGAGGGAAAGTCACATGTATAACACAATCTTTGAGAAAATACTGAAAAAAAGAGAGCTAAGCTCAATTAAAAAAAAAAAATGTGTATATAGCCAGTCCTCTATTGCTAAAGAATACGTTGCCCGGTGTTTGTTTGGCTACAGGTATTGCGCAACCAAGCAGACTAATTTTCGACACAATTACAATGTTAAAATGACTGATTTCCTCGCCAGATGGCAATACTTCTAACACGGAACCCATTCCTTACTTTTACAGATCTGCCAGACCGGAAGTGAGCATGGAACGCGCTACCATGACGACGAGAACGCGCATGCGTCCGCAGACGACATCCAACGCCCAGCGTCTCGCCAGGGTGCGCGCCGCGTCCAAGGTGGCCGTCAGTTCCCGGCGTGCCGTGCGGTCGGCGCGTGCCCGGATGACGTCATCGGCGTCGGACGGACGCCCGGACCTCAACCCGCCGCAATGGATGCCGCTTCTCTGTGAGATCTCACCGGAAGTGACGTCTAAACCGCGCCCGGACAGCGGGTACGAGACGCAGGACGGCGGCGCGCGCAGCGACGACGAGGATGACGTCATAGTGACGTCAAAGAAGGAGAATCCACTCTCCAGCCGATTTTACACTCCGGTGGAGGATTTGGACGCTGCGTGTAGGAGCACAACTGAGAGCTCCCTGCCTGGCAGCAGTCATGTCAGGGATTACTCCGAGATGCCGAAGATCCCCAAAGGAAGGCCCCGAACGAACGAACAGCTCAAAGAATTCCTCTCCGCAGCGATGGACTCCGTTCGGTTCTTCCTGGCGACTTCCTCGATCACCCAGTCCAAGAGGGATGAGGCGAAGGCGCTCGATGAGTGCAGCGATGACAGTGACAGTGAGACTCCGGAGGAGCCGGTCAAGGAGTACAACCGGAGTAAACTTCTCATCATGAATGGTGCGCTCATGGACCCACCATGGAGATTTTCCATGGAGACTTACCGAGAGGACCCTGAGATGCTGGAGTTTTACACCGGGTTTCGGAGCTATGAACTCATCAAGAGTATGTACCAGCTCATAAAACCCAGTGCTGACACCATGGTTACCTGGCACGAAAAAGACTCGAGGGAAAATATCCGGGAAGGTGCATTTAAAACGGGTATCATCACTCAGTTAGATGAGTTCTTCCTGTTTCTCTATAAACTGCGGCACAACCCGTCGGCCGAGGACCTGTCGGTGCGGTTCAGCATGCCCGCTACCACAGTGCAGGAGATCCTCGATGACTGGCTGCATTACATGTATGCCTGTTATGGTCAGGACCCAGTCTGGCCAAGCAGGGACAATGTGGACGTTTTCATGCACACATGCTTCAGGTCCGTGTGTCCATGTGCGCGCATCATCATTCATGTGACGAAGGTGAAGGTCCGTTTACCACGGTATCCGAACCACTCTGAGAAACGGTCAATGGATGATGGGGATGAGCAGAAGGAGCATCCACAAGAAACCAAACCAGATACCGAGCAAGAGAGCACAGAAAATGACACCACATCTACAGATGCAATTCAAGACAGTACACAAACTGACACTAAATCTACAGTTGCTGAGTCAGACAGCACAAAAAGTGACACCAAATCTGCATATACCCAACCAGAGAGCACAAAATCTGACACCAAATCTACATATAACAAACCAGACAACACAAAAACCGACACCAAATCTACATATGCCCAGCCAGACAGCACAAAAACTGACAGCAAATCGAAAAACTCTGCCAAAAACAGCAAAGCACCATTGCACAAAGCCGGAACAAAGCACAGGAGGAAGAAACCAGATGAGAAAGAAAAGACGGTTCAACCAAGTGAGCGGCGTCAAGGGAAGACTAAGACAAAGACGCAGGAGGAGGAGATGTATGGTGTGCAGCCGGACACTAACGACATGCTGAACTACAAGTCGGTGGTCGTCTTCCAACCGTCTGGAGCTGCATGCATGGTGAGCAAGCTCTACCCAGTCTCCACACCCAGTGAAAACATCATCGCTGAGATGGGGGTACTGGATCTCCTTGATGAGTGTGATGATGTCGTCACCGTCGACTCCGCCGATGACCTTCAGCATGACCTTCTTGAGGAGATGTTGCACCCACATGCCGCCAATTACATGAACGTCAACTTCCTGACCGGATGTATGCCTCTAGATGAGTTGCGGCGGAAGTCGCCGATGAAGGCGCACCGTGTGAGGTGCATGCGCTGGCACATCTACCAATCGGTGGAGTGGGTGAGGCACATGAAGATCTGGGATGAGCTGGCAGAACTGCCGGTCAGCTGGGTGAAGCATGTGGAGCGAGTGTGGACTGTCTCCTGCCTGCTCACCAACTTCTTACCCACCGAGCCCTGTCTCGAGATGGAGGCCAGTTAACGCCAACACCGGCCGCAAAATGGAGGCTAGATAATGCCAAAACCGGCTGCAAAATGGAGGCCAGTTAATGCCAATACTGGCTGAAAAATGGGGGCCAGGTAACTTCAATACAGACCTCATAATGGAGGCCAGTTAATGCCAATACCGGCTACAAAATAGAGACCAGTTAGCGCCAATACTGGCCGCAAAATGGAGGCCAGGTAATGCCATCACCGGCCTCAAAATGGAGGCCAGTTAACGCCAACACTGGCTGCAAAATGGAGGCTAGTTAATGCCAACACCAGCTGCAAAATGGCGGCCAGTTAACGCCAACACTGGCTGCAAAATGGAAGCCAGGTAATGTCAATACTGGCTGCAAAATGGAGGCCAGGTAATGCCATCACCGGCCTCAAAATGGAGACCAGATAATGCCAACACCGGCTGCAAAATGGAGGCCAGGTAATGTCAGTACTGGCCTCAAAATGGAGGCCAGATAATGCCAACACTGGCTGCAAAATGGAGGCCAGTTAACGCCAACGCCGGCTGCAAAATGGAGGCCAGTTTATACCAACACTGGCCACCGAATGGAGGACAGTTCATGACAACACCCTTCTCAGAATGGAGGCCATACAGCACCCGAATCAGCCCCAACCTGGACATAGAGGACAGCTAGCCACCACTACTTCTGAACAAAATGAAGGGGAGGATCAGGATAATTCCAAAAATTCAAAAAAACTTCCCTTTTTTGAGGGTTTTTCGCGTGATTTTACTCCCGACATAAGGTTTAGCTTTAACAGTAAAGCAATATTTTTGCATATCTCGAGGAGTCTTATTTAGGCCTCCACCTGCTCAAGTCTAGATTTAAATTTCTTGAGAAAATAATTCATCAAATCATCCTCAAAATGAAATATGCTGTAAAACACTGATAATGGTGTTTTCCAAGGTACAGTTAACATCATTTGATGATTGTTGATACACTAAACAATCAAACCTTTTCGATTTTACAATTTCGCAGATTTTATACTTCCTCAAAAAGGACAGAAAATTCATGTTCACTGCACCCCTAGCAGCAGGCTGTATTTGTGGACGTTCGCACACTGGTATATAAGTTATCGCGACTGAGACTGAAAGCCAACTCTTAAACTAAACCCTCACAGAATGTACGAATCCTCGTTTTCAGGTGTCTCCGGAAGTGCAGTTTTGTGAACGGGTATCTGCTGTTTCAGTGGGTTCTCCTTGGTTCTCTATGACATCGGACATTTCCATTTTTTGACACACTTACAGAGCTTCATTTACACTGTTAAAATGTATATGCAACTGTTACTAGTCACACAAATAAATTATTGCAATTGATGTATAAACCAATAAGATGTCACGTGCGAGTTATTGTTATATTGATCTATTGAAAGTAACTGATGAACAGATGAATAAATTATTTATAATTTTGAATTAATTGCGATGGATTTTTTCATTATATTTTGTTCTTGAATGTCTCGATTAGACATCTAAAATCAGCTTCATGAATCATGTGATAAAGTTCTGGTCTATCTCTATCGTGGCCCAAGACTTTACACTGTGTTAAAAGTGAGTGAATTTAAGGCCATGTAAAGTAAGACCTATTTCCTTGTCTCCTTAAATCAGCTACAGGAAGGAAAAACAAGGAAATTATTTCACTGGTGTGTAGTTAGTACAGACACAGGTAGGTGTCACCACTGTGTAGTTAGTACAAACACAGGTAGGTGTCACCACTCTGTAGTTAGTTAGTACAGACACAGGTAGGTGTCATCACTGTGTAGTTAGTTAGTACAGACACAGGTAGGTGTCACCACTGTGTAGTTAGTTAGTACAGACAGAGGTAGGTGTCACCACTGTGTAGTTAGTTAGTACAGACACAGGTAGGTGTCACCACTGTGTAGTTAGTTAGTACAGACAGAGGTAGGTGTCACCACTGTGTAGTTAGTTAGTACAGACACAGGTAGGTGTCACCACTGTATAGTTAGTTAGTACAGACACAGGTAGGTGTCACCACTGTGTAGTTAGTACAGACACAGGTAGGTGTCACCACTGTGTAGTTAGTTAGTACAGACACAGGTAGGTGTCACCACTGTGTAGTTAGTTAGTACAGACACAGGTAGGTGTCACCACTGTGTAGTTAGTTAGTACAGACACAGGTAGGTGTCACCACTGTGTAGTTAGTTAATACAGACACAGGTAGGTGTCACCACTGTGTAGTTAGTTAGTACAGACACAGGTAGGTGTCACCACTGTGTAGTTAGTTAGTACATACACAGGTAGGTGTCATCACTGTGTAGTTAGTACAGACACAGGTAGGTGTCACCACTGTGTAGTTATTTAGGACAGACACAGGTAGGTGTCACCACTGTGTAGTTAGTTAGTACAGACACAGGTAGGTGTCACCACTGTGTAGTTAGTACAGACACAGGTAGGTGTCACCACTGAGTAGTTAGTTAGTACAGACACAGGTAGGTGTCAACACTGTGTAGTTAGTTAGTACAGACACAGGTAGGTGTCACCACTGTGTAGTTAGTTAGTACAGACACAGGTAGGTGTCACCACTGTGTAGTTAGTACAGACACAGGTAGGTGTCACCACTGAGTAGTTAGTTAGTACAGACACAGGTAGGTGTCACCACTGTGTAGTGAGTTAGTACAGACACAGGTAGGTGTCACCACTGTGTAGTTAGTACAGACACAGGTAGGTGTCACCACTGTGTAGTTAGTACAGACACAGGTAGGTGGCACCACTGTGTAGTTAGTACAGACACAGGTAGGTGTCACCACTGTGTAGTTAGTTAGTACAGACTCAGGTAGGTGTCACTACTGTGTAGTTAGTTAGTACAGACACAGGTAGGTGTAACCACTGTGTAGTTAGTACAGACACAGGTAGGTGTCACTACTGTGTAGTTAGTACAGACACAGGTAGGTGTCACTACTGTGTAGTTAGTTAGTACAGACACAGGTAGGTTTCACCACTGTGTAGTAAGTTAGTACAGACACAGGTAGGTGTCACTACTGTGTAGTTAGTTAGTATAGACACAGGTAGGTGTCACCACTATGTAGTTAGTAAGTACAGACACAGGTAGGTGTCACCACTGTGTAGTTAGTTAGTACAGACACAGGTAGGTGTCACTACTGTGTAGTTAGTTAGTACAGACACAGGTAGGTGTCACCACTGTAGTTAGTTAGTACAGACACAGGTAGGTGGCACCACTGTGTAGTTAGTACAGACACAGGTAGGTGTCACCACTGTGTAGTTAGTTAGTACAGACTCAGGTAGGTGTCACTACTGTGTAGTTAGTTAGTACAGACACAGGTAGGTGTCACCACTGTGTAGTTAGTACAGACACAGGTAGGTGTCACTACTGTGTAGTTAGTACAGACACAGGTAGGTGTCACTACTGTGTAGTTAGTTAGTACAGACACAGGTAGGTTTCACCACTGTGTAGTAAGTTAGTACAGACACAGGTAGGTGTCACTACTGTGTAGTTAGTTAGTATAGACACAGGTAGGTGTCACCACTATGTAGTTAGTAAGTACAGACACAGGTAGGTGTCACCACTGTGTAGTTAGTTAGGACAGACACAGGTAGGTGTCACCACTGTGTAGTTAGTTAGGACAGACACAGGTAGGTGTCACCACTGTGTAGTTAGTTAGTACAGACACAGGTAGGTGTCACCACTGTGTAGTTAGTACAGACACAGGTAGGTGTCACCACTGTGTAGTTAGTTAGTACAGACACAGGTAGGTGTCACCACTGAGTAGTTAGTTAGTACAGACACAGGTAGGTGTCACCACTGTGTAGTTAGTTAGTACAGACACAGGTAGGTGTCACCACTGTGTAGTTAGTTAGTACAGACACAGGTAGGTGTCACCACTGTGTAGTTAGTACAGACACAGGTAGGTGTCACCACTGTGTAGTTAGTTAATACAGACACAGGTAGGTGTCTTTTCCTAAGGGCAGCTACTTGTGTTGTCACGAAACTAGAAAACCCCAATGTCTGTATGGTGTCACAGACATGTCACGAAACTAGTGAAACAGGTCCCAGACATATATCTCCTGCAGGTCTTCCAAGAAACACTCCAAAGCTGAAGTATTCAGGTTATCATAAATGTGGAAATCATTGTCTCAAGAAGTGGCAAAATAAATCTACTGCATGTGTCTCTATGACCTATCATGGTGTTAAAGGCATATCGGACAATTTGGCTTGAAAATTAAAACCCATGTCAATTTCCTGAAAATTTTATATGATGATCTATAAGTGTTGTGGAATACATATCTAACTAAAAAATTGGGGGTCACCGTGCTAGTTTTTGATTTATAGATCAATATAAGGATAATTTTAGATAAGAATATATAGAAATTCTAAAAAGTATTTTTTCACATAGTAAAACCCATGTCATTCTCCTCAAATTTTTACAGAATATAGTACACATATATTACTACTTATTCATGCTTTAAAAATCATAGGTCACCGTGCTTGTTTTTGAAAGAATTGAAGAAAACCATATTTTTCAGTAGATTTTCTATGTAAATCAAGCAATTGTAAATTGGCCTATTTTACCTATCGAGATTGGATAAACTGGACAAAATGTTGAATTTACTTATGTAGAATTAGAATGAATCCTAAGAAACCAGTTTGGACTAATAATTGACAATATCTAAAAATCACCAGGTGGCAACACTGTGAATTGTAGGAAATGCCTTTAAGCAGATTTATCATGGATGGAACAAATAAAACGGCGATTGACCAGCTACAAAAATTACAGAATCGAGGGCTAAGGATATACATTAAATTATTAATTTGCATATCCATGTAGTATCGTTTTAAAACGTAGATGTGTAGCACTATATCTACAATATTCTCCGAACTTTTGGGGAAAATGACATGGGTTTTACTATGTGAAAATCAACTTCTTAGAATTTCTGTATATTTCAATTATGAAATCATCATAATATTGATCTCTAAATCAAAAACTAGCATGGTATCCCACGATGTTTAAGTTAGATATGTGTTCTATAACACTATAACAGAGATGATCATATTCAAGATTCAAGAAAATCAATTGAGATGGCGTGTTGAGAAGTTCACTGTATCAAATGGGAGAACTGGACAAGTCCAGAATTCGGAAATAAACACTTCAAATAGAAGTAATTCAATAGCTCCCAGTTCATAGAAACTGGTGGACGGCCAATTTTCTTGTAAAGTGGATGTCAGCTGAGATGTCGAACATTTCTGTGAGATGTGAAACTGAAGCCGAATGTCTGACACGTGGTTGACATTAAGTGGGAGACAGTGTCTGGGATCATTGGAAATAGCGACAGAAATTATGTTTCAAATATTCGATAAAAATTTGATAGTTATTCCAGGATTTTGATACCTTAAAGGCATATCGGCCAATTTGGCGTGAAAATTAAAACCCATGTCAATTTTCTGAAAATTGAATACAATGATCTCTAAATATTGTGGAGCACATATTTGACTTAGAAATCGGGGGTCACTGTGCTAGATTTCGATTTAGAGATCAATGTTATGATCATTTTACATTAGAATATATTCCACCAACCACGACAAGGCTACGACAATGGCTTTCCGACAAGGTCCACGATAGGTCTACGATTGGAAAGCGTGTCGTAGTTTTGTCGTGGTTGGTGGACCCTAGTTCCCGACAAGAGTCTATGACAAGGCCACGACAGGCTGCGGCTGGAAGCTTGTCGGGGGCCTTCCGACAAGGTTACGACAAAATCCAACATGTTCGATTTTTCCCATGACTGGACATTTGTCGTGGAGTGTCATGCTTTCCTCGATATCACTGTCGTAGTGTGTCGGGACCATGGACGTCTTTTTTACGGGACCCAGTGACGTCTACGACACGCCCCGACACCTCTGGTGCAGAGTCCCCCTTCTGACGACACAGCTGCAACAAGGCGCCGATTGGAAATTTCTTGTCTGCTCATGTCGTAGCCTTGTCGTGGTTGGTGGACGCCCGTCTTAAAGGGGGGCGTCCACCAACCACGACAAGGCTGCTACACGCGCCGACAAGAAAGTTCCTATCGGCGCCTTGTCGCAGCCTTGTCATGAGGAAGGGAGCTGTCGTGAGCCCTTGTCGCAGCCTGTCGGGAAGTGCACGCTCCACCTAAATATTCTATCGTAGACCTCTGCGACAACCTCCCGACACGCCACGACACGCTCCGACAAGACTCCAAAATCGAACATGTTCGATTTTGTCGTAACCTTGTCGGAAGGCCCCCGACAGGCCCCCGACAAGCTTCATGTCGCAGCCTGTCGTGGCCTTGTCATAGCCTCTTGTCGAGAACTGGGGTCCACCAACCACGACAAGGCTACGACGAGGCTTCCAATCGTAGAGCTGTCGTTGACCTTATCGGAAAGCCATTGTCGTAGCCTTGTCGTGGTTGGTGGACGCCCCCCTTAAGGGTTAGGGTTAGAGTTAGGGTTACGGTTACGGTTACGGTTAGGGATAGAGTTCTCCAGTATTCGAACACCCAATTATGCAAAATCAGGTGGGCCTAACGTCTATCTATGCCATTTCTCCTTCCCGGCACCACAGGTGTGACCGCGGCATTGCGGTGCGCTTGAAGCCGGAGACACACCAAGCGAGAAACGCTGCGATTCTCGGAATCGCCAACACAAAATGGCTTATATGTGAGCTGTTAGATATTACTATGAAATAATATCTCACATACACGCCAATTTTTGTTGGCGATTCTGGAGATGGCTGCCGTTACTTGCTTGGTGTGTCCCCGGCATGATGCGCGACTGAGGCTTTCACACCTCCGGTGTAGGGTGGGCCCTAACGTCCCGACTTTAAGGTGGTGGGCCCTAACGTCCTGCAATCCCCTATTGTAAGTGATTCAACGGGAAAATAATTCTTGTGGGTGAAATACTTATATGATAAATATATGAAATTCTACAATGAGGTAGAGTCTATATAGATATAAAATCACCGTAAATATGATATTATTTGATTAAGTCTAAGGGTCTAGAAATAACGGAATCGTGATTCTACCACAGTTATATTTTTCAATTTGATTATTTTAGTGTCTGAAAAATAATATCATGATATGTTGTAAATACTTCAGATTATTCAGAATCATTCAATATTTATAAAATTATCGTATATTTCAATATCAAAACTCAGACTAAAAGCCTGCCCCCACCTACCACGATTCTGGTCCCGATTGGCCTTACGACGGCCTTCCCGACACCATTCCGATTCTAGCGTGAGGTCAGCCAAAATCGTGGTAGGTGGAACATGTTTCTGCGATTCCGTTTACGACAGCTCACGATAGGCTGCGATGAAAACGCCAATCGTAGAGGTCCCGATAATTTCCAACATGTTGTAAATTTTGTAGCCTGTTGTTGGGTATCGTAGCCTATCGGGAAGATATCGTGGTCAGCACGATTGATTCACCGATTGGATCATGACAGAAGTCTACGATTCGGGGACCTCCCGATAGGTCACGATTTCGCCATTTCAAATCGTAGCGATCGGGAAGCATGTCGTGGCCTATCGTGGTAGGTGGGGGTCCCCTCTTAGCCCATCGGGAAGTATTTTAGGACCATCGTGCAGGGCTTAACTTAAATATCGGGGGTCGCGATGCTAGCTTTTGATTTTGAAATAGATACTGTGATAACATCATTTAAGGATATAGAGAAATTCAAAGAAGTTTTTTTTCACATATTAAAACCCATGTAATTGTTCTCAAATCTTTACAGAATATAGTAGATCTTTAGTACCATTCATTTAAGTTTTAAAATACATAGGTCACCGTCCTTGTTTTTGAAAGAATTGAAAAAAACCACCATATTTTTCAGTACATTTCGTATGTAAATCAAATAAAGGTTAATCGGCCTATTTTACCTATTAAGATTGGATGAATTGGGAAAAATGTCCACATACTACTTAAGTGACATTTGGGAACCCTTGCACCTGAGCTCTGACTCAAACGAGCAGTAGGACATGATATGACACACAGGGCTATTGGCTTGTGTTCTGTATATACTGTGTTTAATGATAACACTTCTCCATTATTTCTAAAACTTCATCAAGACGTTTGTTTGATCTAGATGTATGCAAACTCTGATTGACCTATGTAAGACTATGACAACTACTGTACACACTTCTGGAGGGACCAGGTGGCAGATCGGCCGTTGTAAAAAGTTATACCCTAATAAAACCGTTAAAAAAAAAAAAAATCTAAAAAAAATCCTGATTCCCATGGAAGAACTGTTTCATGTAAATACAATGGTGAAATAAACATTATTAAAAAAAGACAAAAAAACAATTTATAGTCCTGAGCGTTTAATATGGCACAAAAAAAACTAGTTGGTGTTCATATCATATACCTATGTCATGGTTAAGGTTCTCTATCGTAGATTGAACATAAGAATTATTTTGGTAAAAAACACTAAAACATTTTACCTTCCTGTCTTCAAAATGATTTAATGAAAAATGTATTGCAATGACCTATAGAAATAAACATCCTATATTCATAGGTATTTCAAGACAATTAAAATGATACCTATATTGCCAGGCTGTGAAATATATCTCCTGAAGTATAGGAGCTTTATGGCAGATGACAAATAGTCCAAAAGAGCACTAAAAACGTGATTTTCTGATATTATTGCATTTTTGGCATATGGCATAGCTAGAAACTGCCAATAATTACCTCTAAATAACATTTAATCAATAAGATAACCATTTGTATTCTTTGGGGGTTCATCTACAAATGACTCTTTATTTGAAGTATCTAGCCTGGTTATTCACTGAGATAGGACTGAAGGAAAATCGAGTCTTATTTGCTTAATTATAATGTCAGTGATTCAAGCAGAAATATGACCTCAGGCCAAAGTTCTTTAATAAAATGACAGGTAGCACCACAATATTAGAATCTTAGCCCTGAAAAGTTCTGTTATGTATTCTTTATGAAGTTCTTGATTTCTAAGTTCTAATTTCCGGAAATATTATCTTTTATAAATGGTGCATTTGATCGGACTATATATTGTGATTCTACCCATATCAAACGATCTGGGAGCTGTTTCAAAAGTCGAGTGAATTCTCGCCAGCGGCATGTCGCATTTCAAAGCAAGCGGCACTTTGAATCAAAGCGGCAGCAAAACCGCTACCAATACCCAATAGTGAGCGGCACCTCCACCTCGACAGCGACGCTTCAAGTGCAGTTGTTGAGCTCTCGCTTTGGCGGTGAGTACTCTTGTTTAGCACCGTCCCAACTTTTGTCACAGCTCCCAGGACTATAGAGGTTAATTGCCAAATGCCATTTGACACTATAACCAAGAAGAAACACTAACCCAAAACCTAACACAAACCCAACCGACCAACTAACCCTTAACCACTCCACAACCAAACAGCAGAATCAAACCACCAGAAGGAAGAGAAACGCCACCCTGCAACTACACTACACACAAAACCCAAGGAATCACAATGTAGAAACGGTTTTACACACATTACGACGCGTCCGACTCGCCATAATCAACCACACGCACACCCGCCGGCCTACGGGGGGTGCAAAAATAACAGCGACGAGATCGACGGAAGAGCCTCTGACGTCGACCAATGGGAATCGAGGAAACGGGGTTGTCAACAAATAAGCGCGAATTCCAGTCCGGCAACCTGTACACTCTCTACATTGTGGTCGTAAATGCGATAGGGGTAGCACCTAAACCGCCACGTCTTACCCTATAGAGGTTAATTGCCCTATAAAAGAAATGGTGCCCTATAAAAGAAATGATCCCGTGATTTCTGAGTAGCAGATGAAATATTATCCCTGATCCATGAAAGAGGTCAATGTGTCACGGCCCGTCATGAGAGTGATGTCGTGGGTGACCTCTACTATGCAAAGTGGCTGAATAAAGTAAATAGGTTAGGGATATAAATAGCGAAGGATGAATTATGCAAACAAAACACAGATCAATCTAAAGAAGCAAAATGAGAATTCTGGTAGAAAATTAGGGAATTAGTAGATGGCCCAGAAATTGGTAGTGACATAGGTTAATTGACATAGAAAGTAAAACAAAAAAACTCGGTTAATTGACATAGAAAGTAAAACAAAAAACTCGGTTAATTGACATAAAAAGTAGCACCAAAGACTCAGTTAACTGACGTGGGAAGTAACACCAAAGTTCAAGGAGAAGACACTGGTAATTACATAAATGAGTTCTACAGAGAAATAGGATCTAAGCTATTCAGTGATTCTGATATAAATGGGCACATGGACCTTATAAAAGAATTTACAAAGCTACCACTTGTTTCTCATTAAAACAGACACTGGTCAAAATATCAAAATGTATTGCAAAAATATATATGAGGTAGCGGTTTGAAATGTGAATAGTATTATTATTGTATGATTTTATAGGGACAAATATACACCAACAACAGAAGTTTGTTGATATAGTATCCAGGAATGGCTCTCTCAGGAAGACCAGCAATTGGCAACCATACTGACAGGCTGCTATCTTTGTAGTTTTCTTATCTACTGAACGAATGTAACAAAAAGAAATTTCATATTATATCAGATTGTAAGGCCCAGCGTCCACCTACTACGATATGGCACCGATATGCCCTACGATGCACCTCCTGATACAAAATCAAAATCGCGTCGGAAGGTCACCTAATATCGGGGCAGTTGACCACGTTTCTGCGATTAGACACCGATAAAAACCCCATACAATGCGTGGTGGATTGGCATGTCTAGACATATGTCTACGATTTTGCACCTTCCCGATATGGCACCGATTTTGACATTTTGTATCGGTGCCATATCGGGAGGTCTATGATTCTATCGTAGTAGGTGGACGCCGGGCCTTACAGTCACCTGCTTTGGCCTCCTAAAGCTTAACCATTTAAGGGAGAATGCTGCCTTGAGGCATCATCCAGCCTAGGCCGAATGATGCCTTGAGGCATCATCCAATCCAGGCCGAATGATGCCTAGAGGCATCTTTTCTAAAAAAATATAGAAATTCGTTTTTAACAAGGAAATTATGGAGCAATATTAATGAAATTTCACAGAATGTAGTTCTAACACCACAAATAGTATTTATATTAAAAAAAAAGATATATTTAAGATTACATATCATATCATGGGATAAAATACTCAAACTATAGGTTTTGATGATTAAGTGCTAGTCCCCTAGCAGTATAAAGTGCCCCCAGCACCCGTCCTTAAGGGGGTACCTCGGCCGCAGGCACCCATCCTTAAAGGGTTAATCACCCACGTTTGGAAAGATTGTATCTGTTCCAGCAATGTGTAATCTTACCCTATGAGAATGACATAGGTTGGTTTGGAATGTTTTCGGAATATATGTCGGATGACTATATGGCCTAATCACATAAAACCAGACACGTCAACTTGAATAAACAAAGATGTTTATTGCTTACAGTTCTTAGTGATCTAAATGGATCACTGTCACTTTACAGTACCTTGACACCGGAGTGCCAAATAAAGCCGAGGGAACTTATCTATATGCCAAAGTACATAGACTCGTTTAACCACTGAGCGGGTTCGTAAAAACCTACTACCTATATGAGGCTCCACAGGATCCACTCCTTGCGGAAAGAACACACAGAGAAGACCTGACGACCTGCTGCAGACTCTGCCTTAACCTACCCCTAATAAAAAACGCCATAGGCTTAACATGGGATTTGTTTATGTCACGGGTAGTGACATAAAGTGTTGTTTATGCCACTACTTTCTGATACTGAAAAAATATGGAAATGGGGTAGGATAAAATCTAGACACCACTCGTTTGAGTTTGAGCTTATTTATGCCATGCATTTTGATGGCTCCGTAATGTCACTCGTCTTCGACTCTTGAAAGAGCCCACTGCTGCACTTATGAAGGGATATCCCAATGTTTGGCACCAGAACCCCGCTCTCGGCAGGTCAAATGACGTCACACTAATACAGTCTATTCCAACCCACCTGTGCCCACTTCAACCCTGGTATGCCGACGAAACCAGTGCTTGTGTTAGTCATTGACATGCGATAGGCATTCGACTGCATCGCACATAGCCTTCTGCTTGTGAAATTAGAGAAGGCAATTTTCATCCTGAAAAATTATTTGTTACAGTAAACAGACTAGCTGGTGAATTGGAAAATGAGAACTTTTATAAACTCGAAATTGTCAGAGGAGACTAATGTGGAGTCCAGGGTGCCCCAGGGGTCCGTGCTCGGCCCATTGTTTTTTTATTGTATTTGTTATTAACATGAAGCCCATAGCCAATGATGTAAGCTACTTGCAGTGTGTGCATGACTTGATACTTTATCCTAGCCCTAATAAAAAACCTCCATATACTTAACAGCGAGTATGCAGAAACATTAAGTTTATCGCTCTAGTGGGATACATTTGTGAAATGATGTCATGTAAAAATGGCCAATGAGCAAGCAAGACAAGAGCGATATCAAGAGTATCAACAAGCACACACTATGGAGTGTCACGCAATTTTCACTGGATCTCGGTGAGTTTTATGTTATTTCTTAATATTCTATAGTAATATAGACGGGGTAGGATAAATTCTAAACTAAACGAGAGTTAGTCCAGTCTTGTTACTCACACTCTGGCAAGGTCTGCTCCTCACTGCACTCAGCTTTGCCTCATGCTGTATTACGCGACCTTACCATCGCGCGATTAACAACAACTCGACTAACTCTTGTTTGGTTTCTCCTAAGTATTCAAGTGATCTGAATTTTGTGTCGCAAGGGATAACCTGGAATATGCAACCAATGAGGTGTAAACTCTTCGATTTCCATTGCTTCTTCTGCTTCTATTTTTTTTCCTTTCTTCTTTTATTTTTTTATGCACTTCTCCTCTGGAATACAATCTGCTTGTACACAGTTTAGATGCATCAACTAATTTCTCCACTGTGCGACTTGGGGGTGGGGGTGGGGGGCTTGTGATCCTGTACCTCTTAAGGTACAAGATCGCAAGCGCGATGTTCCATATAGCTTGCGATCCTGGGTACCGCATGTACCTCAGATCGCAAGGTAACATCGATTCTGTGTGGAGACTTGTGACTGGAGCGCTTGTGATCCTAGGTACATAGGTATGCCTAGTCTCAGACTGGGCGTAACTAATATCAAACATGTTTACCTACCACATATAAAACGTGTAATTTTCGGTACTATCCGCTTGAAGAGTCTCCCGCACATAGAGACAGAGTGAACCCGACCTAGGGTTGGAGACTGAAGGCCAACAAGAGTGAGATTCTCGTGCAGTGAAAAACTCGAACCTGTTCTTCTTTTTGGTATTTCTATACTCAGACAGACTTCTTCTTTTATGATTCATTTCGAGCCATGCCGAAATCAAAGTTTAATATTGTAGTTTTCTGATCTACTTTTCTCGTGAGAAACCAATGAGATCGCAAGATTTTGCTGGTACCCCTTTCAAAACTCCGCTGATTCCCCCACCCACCAACAGCCTAAGTATTTGGTCACAGAGTAAAGACATATTTACTCTGTGATTTGGTTCCACTAGAGCACCTATCTTTGTGGAGCAGTTAGCAGTCTTCGGCTGCGAATGCGAACGACAGGAGTTCATACCCCGCTATCAGCAGTTTGTTATTTCATTTTTCTATATTTTTCGGACTCAACGAAGTCGCTAGTTGATATTTAAAAACGCTTGCGATCCGGGGTACATGCGGTACCTCCAGTCTGAGACATAGACAATAATCGATGGTTTTGTGGACAGGCGGCCGTAAACCACGAGAGGTTGACGTGTAGTAATACACGAGCGCTAGCGAGTGTATTACGAGGTCAACCACGAGTGGTTTACAGAGCTGCCTGTCCACAAACTCATCGTTTGTTGCATTTATTATCCATCTTTTCGAATAAATTAAACCCAGTAATTGTCATTTCAAAGGGTATAACAATAGGGACTATTTCTTTGCTCTATAGCGCAAAAGGGACTATTTTTCCCGTATACCATGCTTTTGAGGCCGTATACCACAGGTTAGAATCCGTATACCACAGTTATGGTATCTGACCGGTTTTATATAATGGGTCGTGGTTTACGGAGTCTCCATACATTTTCAATGGGGGCTTTGTATACGATGGATAATAATGTCGGAGGTGGGGACGGCTGGTCATACCTGTAAAAACATGGTAATAGGCGTAGATGCACCTAGTGATATTACCTCAGACTGGAGGGAAACTTGCTGTCTCCACTGTGCGTTTTACTGCGTTGCGATCCTGAAGGTACGCCCAGTCTGAGACTGGACGTACCTATGTACCTAGGATGGCACAGTGGAGACAGTGGAGCTTTATTTGCCATAGTGAGATTAAAATTATAGTGGCAATAAAAATGACAAATCTTTATAAACATTTACAAAATAATCAAGATAGATCTGATGGAAAACAAACTATTAATAAATATAGACAAAATGAAAATGACCTAGAAAATTAGGATTTTTTATTGGGTCATTTCACATACATACATTCCCACTTCCTGCTTTACACACAAGAGTAGTTTTTCAGCGATTCTTACAACAGGAGGTTTATTGTATTGCTCAATGCTTTATTCAAATCACACAATGGCAGACTACAATCTACACCAGATAATTATATACATTAATAACCATGTTTTCTTATCACCATGTTGTACAAGGCGAGTGATTTAAGGCTTGATTCCATATAGCCGATTTCAGTCCAAATGTGATCAAGATGTACTCCGGTTTCAGTCCTTCAACCCAAACTGGGCCATGTCTAGTCTCTGTCTTGAGACCATCAGCGCAAAGGAATAGGGTACGTGTGCATCAGCACCAAAACTGGGTATATGGAGGTATTTATTACCCACCTAGTACGGAGTTTCCATGCTAAGCTTACAGATCGCTACTGAGTAGAATACGGACCTCCGGAATCTCCTAGGAGAATACGGCTTTTCCGGCCACCTGACGGGCGTTACAGGAACTAACTCATATAAACAAACCACGGCGCTAGGGTCCAATTTCTAATAATATACTAGATTTTTTTCCGAATAATTAGTCGAAAGGTGAGTAATAAATACAACATTACCATGATTTCGGTCTGTGTGGCCGTATTCTCCTTGTAGTTGACACTACGCAATACGATTTACGACGCGTCAACTACGCAGAGAATACGGCCACTCAGATCGAAATCATGGTGATATTGTGTATATAGTAGCTAGTGGTACTGCTAGTGGCTATTCCACCAAACTGGTGCTCCGCAGGCAGGATTTTAGCCTCCAGCAAGCAGGGGCCAGCCGGCCGGCCACCCTTAACTCTACGAGCTGTTCCACCAACTCCCCTATTTCTGGCCCAGCAACGACCACAAAGCACACACACCAACCGGCGGGAGCAGATCGTCACTGAAGGTGCGAAATTTGGGCCGGCAACTGTCGCCGACGACCAATAGGTGACCACAAGGCACCCTGCTGGGGCCAGCACTGGCTTGGTGAAATACCTGCTTTAGTGCAGGGACAGCTGGTCGTTCACGTATAAGTATGGTGATAGGCGTAGATATGAACGTACCTAGTTGTACTGTCGGAGTGAAGGGACGGCTGGTCGCACCTGTATAAGTATGGCAATAGGCGTAGATATGGATATACATAGACAATAATCGATGGTTTTGTGGACAGACGGCCGTAAACCACGAGAGGTTGACGCGTAGTAATACACGAGCGCTAGCAAGTGTATTACGAGGTCAACCGCGAGTGGTTTACAGAGCCGCCTGTCCACAAAACCAATGTTTGTTGTATTTATTATCCATCTTTTTGAATAAATCAAACCCATTAATTGCCATATTGACGGGTATAACAATAGGAACTATTTCTTTGCTCTATAGCAAAAGGGACTATTTTTACCGTATACCATGGTTTTGATTCCGTATACCACAGGTTTGATTCTGTATACCACAGTTATGGTATATGACAGGTTTTATACAATGGGTCGTGGTTTACTGAGTCCCCATACATTTTCAATGGGGGCTTTGTATACGATGGATAATAACTAGTGGTACTGTGTGAGTGGGGGGACGGCTGGTCGCACCTGTATAAGTATGGTAATAGGCGTAGATATGAACGTACCTAGTTGTACTGTCAGAGTGTAGGGACAGCTGGTCATACATGTAAAAGTATGGTAATAGGCATAGATATCAATGTACCTAGTGATAATATCTGAGTGCAGGGATAGTAGGTCGTACCTGCATTAAGCATGGCAATAGGCGTAGATATAAATAAGACGAGAGGCGCGACGGCAGTTTAGGAATTTATTCAAGGTGAAACATGATACGAGTATAGCAGGGTAAACAAAACACGTAGTATAACAGGGTATACTTTTACCTAAATACAAGGAGATAAAACGTGTCCAGAAATTAGGCTGGAGGAACGACAGTCATTAAAGTTTTTGGTGTGGGTGGGCGGGTCAAAGTTCCTTTCAAGTCCAGCGGCGCGCGTGCGGTGTGACGTCAGCAGCACACGTCATAGATGTTAGTTCGTGGTCGCGCCGACAGGTGGCGCCGGCTGTGTTACCCGGTTTTGCCGCCACGGCCTCGCTGACTTATGCTCGTATACTCGTCCTAAACATACCTAGTTGTACTGTCTGACTGTTTTTGGATGGCTGGTCGCACCCGTATAAGCGTGGAAATAGACGTAGATATGGATATATTTAGTAATACTGTGTGAGTTGGGGGACAGCTGGTTTCACCCATATAAGCAAGGCAATAGGCATAGATATGGATGTACCTATTTGTGCTCTCTGACTGCAGGGACGGCTGGTCACACCTGTATAAGTATGGCAATAGGCGTAGATGTGGATGCACCTAGTTGTACTCTCTGAGTGCGGGGACGGCTGGTCACACCTGTATAAGTATGGCAATAGGCGTAGATATGGATGTACCTAGTTGTACTCTCTGAGTGCGGGGACGACTGGTTTCACCCATATAAGCAAGGCAATAGGCGTAGATATGGATGTACCTAGTTGTTCTCTCTGAGTGCAGGGACGGCTGGTCACACCTGTATAAGTATGGCAATAGGCGTAGATATGGATGTACCTAGTTGTACTCTCTGAGTGCGGGGACGGCTGGTCACACCTGTATAAGTATGGCAATAGGCGTAGATATGGATGTACCTAGTTGTACTCTCTGAGTGCGGGGACGGCTGGTCACACCTGTATAAGTATGGCAATAGGCGTAGATATGGATGTACCTAGTTGTACTCTCTGAGTGCGGGGACGGCTGGTCACACCTGTATAAGTATGGCAATAGGCGTAGATATGGATGTACCTAGTTGTACTCTCTGAGTGCAGGGACGGCTGGTCACACCTGTATAAGTATGGCAATAGGCGTAGATGTGGATGCACCTAGTTGTACTCTCTGAGTGCGGGGACGGCTGGTCGCACCTGTATAAGTATGGCAATAGGCGTAGATATGGATGTACCTAGTTGTACTCTCTGAGTGCGGGGACGGCTGGTCGCACCTGTATAAGTATGGTAATAGGCGTAGATATGGATGTACCTAGTTGTACTCTCTGAGTGCGGGGACGGCTGGTCACACCTGTATAAGTATGGCAATAGGCGTAGATATGGATGTACCTAGTTGTACTCTCTGAGTGCGGGGACGGCTGGTCACACCTGTATAAGTATGGCAATAGGCGTAGATATGGATGTACCTAGTTGTACTCTCTGAGTGCGGGGACGGCTGGTCACACCTGTATAAGCATGGCAATAGGTGTAGATATGGATGTACCTAGTTGTACTCTCTGAGTGCGGGGACGGCTGGTCACACCTGTATAAGTATGGCAATAGGCGTAGATATGGATGTACCTAGTTGTACTCTCTGAGTGCGGGGACGGCTGGTCGCACCTGTATAAGTATGGCAATAGGCGTAGATATGGATGTACCTAGTTGTACTCTCTGAGTGCGGGGACGGCTGGTCACACCTGTATAAGTATGGCAATAGGCATAGATATGGATGTACCTAGTTGTACTCTCTGAGTGCGGGGACGGCTGGTCACACCTGTATAAGCATGGCAATAGGCGTAGATATGGATGTACCTAGTTGTACTCTCTGAGTGCGGGGACGGCTGGTCACACCTGTATAAGCATGGCAATAGGCGTAGATATGGATGTACCTAGTTGTACTCTCTGAGTGCGGGGACGGCTGGTCACACCTGTATAAGTATGGCAATAGGCATAGATATGGATGTACCTAGTTGTACTCTCTGAGTGCGGGGACGGCTGGTCACACCTGTATAAGCATGGCAATAGGCGTAGATATGGATGTACCTAGTTGTACTCTCTGAGTGCGGGGACGGCTGGTCACACCTGTATAAGTATGGCAATAGGCGTAGATATGGATGTACCTAGTTGTACTCTCTGAGTGCGGGGACGGCTGGTCACACCTGTATAAGTATGGAAATAGGCGTAGATATGGATGTACCTAGTTGTACTCTCTGAGTGCGGGGACGGCTGGTCACACCTGTATAAGTATGGCAATAGGCGTAGATATGGATGTACCTAGTTGTACTCTCTGAGTGCGGGGACGGCTGGTCACACCTGTATAAGTATGGCAATAGGCGTAGATATGGATGTACCTAGTTGTACTCTCTGAGTGCGGGGACGGCTGGTCACACCTGTATAAGTATGGCAATAGGCGTAGATATGGATGTACCTAGTTGTACTCTCTGAGTGCGGGGACGGCTGGTCACACCTGTATAAGTATGGAAATAGGCGTAGATATGGATGTACCTAGTTGTACTCTCTGAGTGCGGGGACGGCTGGTCACACCTGTATAAGTATGGCAATAGGCGTAGATATGGATGTACCTAGTTGTACTCTCTGAGTGCGGGGACGGCTGGTCGCACCTGTATAAGTATGGCAATAGGCGTAGATATGGATGTACCTAGTTGTGCTCTCTGAGTGCGGGGACGGCTGGTCGCACCTGTATAAGTATGGCAATAGGCATAGATATGAACGTACCTAGTTGTACTCTCTGAGTGCGGGGACGGCTGGTCACACCTGTATAAGTATGGCAATAGGCGTAGATATGGATGTACCTAGTTGTACTCTCTGAGTGCGGGGACGGCTGGTCACACCTGTATAAGTATGGCAATAGGCGTAGATATGGATGTACCTAGTTGTACTCTCTGAGTGCGGGGACGGCTGGTCACACCTGTATAAGTATGGAAATAGGCGTAGATATGGATGTACCTAGTTGTGCTCTCTGAGTGCGGGGACGGCTGGTCACACCTGTATAAGTATGGCAATAGGCGTAGATATGGATGTACCTAGTTGTACTCTCTGAGTGCGGGGACGGCTGGTCGCACCTGTATAAGTATGGCAATAGGCGTAGATATGGATGTACCTAGTTGTGCTCTCTGAGTGCGGGGACGGCTGGTCGCACCTGTATAAGTATGGCAATAGGCATAGATATGAACGTACCTAGTTGTACTCTCTGAGTGCGGGGACGGCTGGTCACACCTGTATAAGTATGGCAATAGGCGTAGATATGGATGTACCTAGTTGTACTCTCTGAGTGCGGGGACGGCTGGTCACACCTGTATAAGTATGGAAATAGGCGTAGATATGGATGTACCTAGTTGTACTCTCTGAGTGCGGGGACGGCTGGTCACACCTGTATAAGTATGGCAATAGGCGTAGATATGGATGTACCTAGTTGTGCTCTCTGAGTGCGGGGACGGCTGGTCACACCTGTATAAGTATGTTAATAGGCGTAGATATGGATGTACCTAGTTGTACTCTCTGAGTGCGGGGACGGCTGGTCACACCTGTATAAGTATGGCAATAGGCGTAGATATGGATGCACCTAGTTGTGCTCTCTGAGTGCAGGGACGGCTGGTCACACCTGTATAAGTATTGCAATAGGCGTAGATATGGATGTACCTAGTTGTACTCTCTGAGTGCGGGGACGGCTGGTCACACCTGTATAAGTACGGCAATAGGCGTAGATATGGATGTACCTAGTTGTACTCCCTGAGTGCGGGGATGGCTGGTCGCACCTGTATAAGTATGGCAATAGGCGTAGATATGGATGTACCTAGTTGTACTCTCTGAGTGCAGGGACGGCTGGTCACACCTGTATAAGTATGATAATAGGCGTAGATATGGATGTACCTAGTTGTACTCTCTGAGTGCGGGGACGGCTGGTCACACCTGTATAAGTATGTTAATAGGCGTAGATATGGATGTACCTAGTTGTACTCTCTGAGTGCGGGGACGGCTGGTCACACCTGTATAATTATGGTAATAGGTGTAGATATGGATGTACCTAGTTGTGCTGTCAGACTGCAGGGATGGCTGGTCACACCTGTATAAGTATGGCAATAGGCGTAGATATGGATGCACCTAGTTGTGCTCTCTGAGTGCGGGGACGGCTGGTTTCACCTGTATAAGTATGTTAATAGGCGTAGATATGGATGTACCTAGTTGTGCTCTCTGAGTGCGGGGACGGCTGGTCACACCTGTATAAGTATGGCAATAGGCGTAGATATGGATGTACCTAGTTGTACTCTCTGAGTGCGGGGATGGCTGGTCACACCTGTATAAGTATGTTAATAGGCGTAGATATGGATGTACCTAGTTGTGCTCTCTGAGTGCGGGGACGGCTGGTTTCACCCATATAAGCAAGGCAATAGGCGTAGATATGGATGTACCTAGTTGTACTCTCTGAGTGCGGGGACGGCTGGTCACACCTGTATAAGTATGGCAATAGGCGTAGATATGAATGTACCTAGTTGTGCTCTCTGAGTGCGGGGACGGCTGGTCACACCTGTATAAGTATGGCAATAGGCGTAGATATGGATGTACCTAGTTGTGCTCTCTGAGTGCGGGGACGGCTGGTCACACCTGTATAAGTATGTTAATAGGCGTAGATATGGATGTACCTAGTTGTACTCTCTGAGTGCGGGGACGGCTGGTCGCACCTGTATAAGTATGGCAATAGGCGTAGATATGGATGTACCTAGTTGTACTCTCTGAGTGCGGGGACGGCTGGTCACACCTGTATAAGTATGGCAATAGGCGTAGATATGGATGTACCTAGTTGTACTCTCTGAGTGCGGGGACGGCTGGTCACACCTGTATAAGTATGGCAATAGGCGTAGATATGGATGTACCTAGTTGTACTCTCTGAGTGCAGGGACGGCTGGTCACACCTGTATAAGTATGTTAATAGGCGTAGATATGGATGTACCTAGTTGTACTCTCTGAGTGCAGGGACGGCTGGTCACACCCATATAAGTATGGCAATAGGCGTAGATATGGATGTACCTAGTTGTGCTCTCTGAGTGCGGGGACGGCTGGTCACACCTGTTTAATATGGCAATAGGCGTAGATATGGATGTACCTAGTTGTGCTCTCTGAGTGCGGGGACGGCTGGTCACACCTGTATAAGTATGTTAATAGGCGTAGATATGGATGTACCTAGTTGTACTCTCTGAGTGCGGGGACGGCTGGTCGCACCTGTATAAGTATGTTAATAGGCGTAGATATGGATGTACCTAGTTGTACTCTCTGAGTGCAGGGACGGCTGGTCACACCTGTATAAGTATGTTAATAGGCGTAGATATGGATGTACCTAGTTGTGCTCTCTGACTGCAGGGACGGCTGGTCACACCTGTATAAGTATGGCAATAGGCCCAGATATGGATGTGGCTAGTTGTACTCTCTGAGTGCAGGGACGGCTGGTCACACCTGTATAAGTATGTTAATAGGCGTAGATATGGATGTACCTAGTTGTACGCTCTGAGTGCGGGGACGGCTGGTCACACCTGTATAAGTATGGCAATAGGCGTAGATATGGATGTACCTAGTTGTACTCTCTGAGTGCGGGGACGGCTGGTCACACCTGTATAAGTATGGCAATAGGCGTAGATATGGATGTACCTAGTTGTACTCTCTGAGTGCGGGGACGGCTGGTCACACCTGTATAAGTATTGCAATAGGCGTAGATATGGATGTACCTAGTTGTACTCTCTGAGTGCAGGGACGGCTGGTCACACCTGTATAAGTATGGCAATAGGCGTAGATATGGATGTACCTAGTTGTACTCTCTGAGTGCAGGGACGGCTGGTCACACCTGTATAAGTATGGTGATAGGCGTAGATATGGATGCACCTAGTTGTACTCTCTGAGTGCGGGGACGGCTGGTCGTACCTGTATAAGTATGTTAATAGGCGTAGATATGAACGTACCTAGTTGTACTCTCTGACTGCAGGGACGGCTGGTCACACCTGTATAATGTCAACCTGTATAATGTCAACGATCTAAAAAACATTCTCGATACTGCCAGATCAAACTTGTACGCTGACGATACCGTCATATACTCGACCTCAAGAAACATCCATAATGCAGCTAACATTGTGCAACATGATCTCACAAACTTCAAAACATTGGCTAACAAAAATCAACTAACTATTAACACTAAAAAGACTAAAACAATGATCTTCTCAAACCGAAATAACCTACGGAACATTCAAAACCTTGATAAACTAACACTCAATAACGAAGAAATTAATTTTGTCTCCCATTTCGATTATCTTGGAATTAAACTCGACCAAAAACTAACATACGAACTGCATAAAAAAGATATGTCCAGAAGAATCAGCCACAAAATTTACATCTTTGCCCAAATCTGACAATATTTAAATAAGTCCCAAGCAATTACACTGTATAAAACTATACTACTCCCATATGCTGAGTACGGTCATATCCTCATCGACGGATCAAACCAAAAATCATTAGAAAAATTGCAAAAACTACAGAATAAAGCATTACGCATTGCGTTAAAACAACCGCCTCGCACGAGCACTGTCTAGACTGGTTCCCTGCCCATATGAATAAGGGGCAGGTAACGGGTTCCACGGGCATGGCCTTCAACTTTGGCTGGTGCCCGCCTGTGACTAGCGGGTACCCCGGGAACCAGCCTAGTGGTTTGGCTGGTATCCGCTTGTCATACACCTAATTCCGCCGAGCCCTCTAGCGGATGACAAGGGAACCAGGAAGCGTTACCAATAATGCACCACAAAACTGGAACCCGTTACCTGGCCTATAGTCTAACTAGGCCAGGCTTCCAGGCTAGAGCACTGTCCAACTTCATATTGACGCTAATATCAACTTCCTGAGCGAATGTAGAACCTCCGCTATACGAAAGTTAGCATTCAACAGGTCAAGAATCCCATCATACTTAGAGGTCCCAAACCGACCTACTAGACTGTTTGACGCACCTGTCATGAAAACCATCCCAACTAAATCATCAGTATTTAAAAGAAGCATGCTCTACAAATGTCCGCAACTATGGAACCGCCTGCCAACTGATTACCGATCAATACCCACATATCCCCAATTTAAAAACAAAGAAAATTTTTTCCTTAGGAACAGCCGTCAAAACTATTGATTCACTGAACTAAACCATCATCTCACTTTCCTATCCTGGTAGTCCCCTTTCAAGCCTGTGTCAGTATAGTGTCAGTATAGGGTTATGGACACTTTATGTTAGTCTTCAGGAATAATGCATGTTTATTCCCAGTTTTTCATCGCAATTTCGATAAATGCTCTCTTGTGATCCTTACAAGTCCACTTGACAAGCGTTTTGTACTACATATTAGCAACTGAAACACTAATTAAGTGCATAACTATTCCTGTACATATTATTATTTTTCTTCCTCAATGAATGAGGACTAGCTAGCCAAATCGTGTTTTGCAGCCCAATATATTGATGAAACCTCGAAGCTTGTATTTGCTGGTTGTAAACGAAAACAGGCATCTTGTTGCCTTTTTGCCACCAGGGTAAATAAACTGATCTAAAAAAAAAGAAAAAAAAAAGCTGCAGATGAATGCTACTTTAAGCGCAGTATTCTGGACGCGGCCATTTTGAACTGCTCGTACTTCACGAAGTAGACGATGGGGTTGACGCTTGAGTTGAGGTAAATGGCCAGGACGGTGATGTTGTAGAAGGTTGAGGTGAAGTCAGGAGGGTAGCCGAGGCACATCATCAGGTAATACACCTGGTTCATAGACCAACACACAGCGAAGAGGAAACTGACCAGCATTAACGCGTGGATGACATTACGCTTAGCTTTGTTCCATAACTGGTCTTGTTTTCCATTGTTGGTCTGAGGATTACCTCCGTAGTTTGTTTTTGGGTATATGATAGGTTGTGACAGTCCTGGATGGGTTATGTTCTTGTTGTTGATTCGTTGTGACTGTTCTGGATAGTTTATATTCTCAATGTTCACAGACTCTGACTGTCCTGAATTGTTTATGCTCTTGTTGTTCATTGGTTGTGACTGTCCTGGATCATTTATATTGTTGAGGTTCATATGCTGTGACCGTGACTGTCCTTGATGATTTATATTCTCAATGTCCATGGACTTTGACTGTCCTGGATGATTTGTATTCTCATTGTTGATTGGCTGCGACTGTCCTGGATGGTCTATATTCTCAATCTTCATTGGCTGTTCTGCATGGTTTATATTGATATCATTGATTCGCGAAACTGCAATAGCACGATCAGTCGGTGGAAGTGGAGCCACCTTCTTGATTCGCCCAGTGATGACAAGAATCATCTTTCCATAGCAGAAAACCAGCACGGCCATTGGCATAATGTAATGTAAGCTGCATGTCAGTAGCCCTGCCACAATTCGAGCCCAGTCACTAGGCCAGCGGGAGAATGTATAACACACTCCATCCTCTATGTAGGACGTAGGCACAGCGTGCGCGACTCCCTCCACCATCCCAAGCAACCATGTGACACTCATCACCACATGCGCATGCGCCTTCCTGCACCATGTCTTGTGCCAGACCGGATGTACGATGCTGAGGTAGCGCTCAATGGTAAGCGCGATCAGCGAGTAGGTGGAGCTGAAAACCAGACCCCACGAGAAGGCGTTGCTAAGGTAGAGTTTGCAGTACAAACTGTCAGCCAGGGTCATCGTCAGGGAGGCTTTCTTGGGCAGCGCAGATGCGATGAGAGACACACACGAGCAGAAGTCGATCACGCTCTGGTTGACGATGAACTGGTTTGGCAGACGCTCGCGAAGAGATTTCGTTTTCAGGATGACGAACACCACGAATGCATTACCAAGGAGACCGGTAACCTCAATGAGAAGGGACACCGCCAGCAGCGCCATCTCAGCACCTGGTAGCGGGACGGGGTCGCTGATGTCAGTGGTTGACGTGGAGTTGAGGTTGCTGTCATTGGTGGAGAACATGACGAACTCGGTACCCTCTCCAGATCTTATCTGTAACGAGACCAAGGAAAATTAAGTTGGGAAAACTGGTTTTGGGTGAAAAATGTTACATGGTGAGGATGTTTAGAGCTACTATGCGAGGCTTACGCACATTCAATAAGAGCTTCATATTAGGTGGAGGATAAATACACATTATCCTACCCCTAATAAAAAACGCCATAGGTTTAACATTGACTCAATGTATTTGACGGAGCGTTGGATAAAGTGTTATTTATGCACCAAGGTGAATAAAAAAACGGACCAATCAGGGACGAGATAACGAAAGTAGATCCGGCAGCATTGATAACTACTAACATGGATAATTACAAATATTCTCTGTATATCGGTGAGATGGGGTAGGATAAATACGAAACTGAACTCGAGTTAGCCTTGTCAGTATTCATACCACTCTGGTCAGGTCTGCTAATCACTAAACTCGGCTAACGCCTCGTGTAGTAATACACAACCTGCCCATCGTGGCATAAACATTGACAAGGCTAACTCTCGTTTGGTTTCTACTAAGTATTCGCTGGGTTAAAATACAGCATGCCGTATGGTCTGAGGAGTTGACGCGTAGTAATATCCAAACACATGTGCGTCAACTCGGAGGAGCATATGACCGCTTTATCTGAAAACGGTCTATATTGTATCTTTTATCCACCATCTTTTTGACAAGTGGCATTCTGACATCAGTTCATTTAGGTATGCACTATTTTTCCGTATGCACTGTTTATAACGACCCAGAGTATCCAACATATCCTTATGCTCCGGGTATGTTGATACACACTCCCCATGTGTTTTCAATGGGTACTTTGTGTTAGATAATGGGCACTTTGGATAATGGGCACTTCGGATAATGGGCACTTTGGATGATAAAGGTTAGACCTGTTACAGAAATATATGTTGGTTTATCAGTTCTATATAACTGAGCCAAGCAGTGTATTTTCAGGAAATTTTCAATAACACGAACCTCTTGTACATGATAGATCTGTTCACTGTTATCTACTGATACTGTGTAAATACAACTATTAATGTAAAATGATGCTCTTTTGAACTCTATGAACATTTTATTTCTGGGAACACAAAAATGAGAGCAATCCCAACAACTTTCTCGCTCTCCAGACATAGCCCTCTGTGATACGCTGCCATATTTAGTAAGCTAAAAAGCCATTTGCCAATGGTCGACCAAATCAGCACCGATTTATTGAGTTCTCCTAATAGTTGGTCAATCGTGGCCAACGGCTGCACCTCAGTGTCTAAAAATCAATGAGGGTGCAACAATCTCACATCAGTCTCACAACAATCTCACATCAGTCTCACAACAGTCTCACAACAGTCTCACAGCAGTCTCACACAAGTCTCATAACAGTCTCACAACAGTCTCACAGCAGTCTCACAGTGTATAGTTGCATGTCCAGTCAGAAAATTGTGTATTTCTGCCCAGAAGCCTCTAATATCTAAATTGCCTTCATCATTGCTGTCATCATTGTTGCTGCATCTGCAGGAGGCTTATCATCGAGTGGAAGATACAGCTGCTCTCGACACGCCTTTGTGTTATAGCCAATATTTCTGGACATTCAATATTGAAGATAATATCCTGAATAAGTGCAAAGCCATTATCAGTAGCTCTCCTATGTGATACCTCCTGATGATATCGGATATCTCATTAGCCAGTTCAGTCTTCTTGAGGTGAGGAATGGTTTCAATTAGCGGGGTGTCATCTTTGTTGGTCTACTGCATGATGATCATTGCCAATAGGTGGGTGGAGAGTTCTTGGCAATTTAAAGAGACGAAGACACATCTGATCATACTATTTCAACTATAAATCACATATCTAAAATAATTAATTTTTAGGGGTCATCCATAAAGTCTGTTTTTGACCCCCCCACCCCCACTCTCAATAGAACAAAGGAGCATATGCTAAATTTATTATAAATAGATACCATGGCAACAGAAAATGTGATGTATTTATCTGATCTATTGTTGTCATGAACATACAGCTGTGATGTAAAGGAAATTAGCAAGTTATGGCAGTTTTACCACTTTTTAACCACCTATTATCAGCTTCTTTGTAGCAATATAGCCAGTTAACATAGCAACAGTAAATCTAATTCTTCTCAAAACCTTTCCATCAAGATTATTAGACCCCAAAACGTATATCTTGAACAAAATATCATAGATCTGTAGTCGTGAATAATGAAAATGTGTGTGTTTTAAAATTGTTTAAAATTGTTTAAAAAAGTTCTTCAGGGTAGGCAGTAAGGACGCCATCTTGAATATCTAAAATTGCTCAATGGTGGGAGCCCTAGATCTCATTACATACATCCCAGAAATGAATAATCAGCAGAGAAAAAAACTATATCGGAGGAGCCGGGGTTAGGCCTAAATTTGGGCTTTGGCTACCGGAGTATGATATTGCAGATCTTAACGACTTCCATATATAGCATGGACCACAACAGGTAGAGAATGACTACAAATAACACAAAAAGGCACACACCATGATTCGGCAGTTGATGAGTGATCCATATTCATATAAAATGTGGATCACGACAGATAGAAATAAGAAACACACTGCTTGTTATAGGTGTAAGCGGATATATGTTCATGATGGCGCCTAACGAACGGCTTCACAGATAAAGACCCATGTCTCGCCAACCTCTCCCCTTTCCACGCCCTCCAGCGGCCTGTGACAGAACTAAGCAGCACAGAGTAACTCGACCTCTGATGAAGCATTTTTCCCAGAACTCTCCATGCACAGATTCCGCCAATTATCGGCACCACACCTGTGCTTGGAGAGTTGTTTGCTGCTGGCTCTGAAAGTTTGGTTCCAGACCTTCGTGATTAGTGAAGGTCGACAGGGCCCGGTACTTCTATGTCCTTTAAAAGCCTGCCCCCACCTACCACGATTCTGGTCCCGATTGGCCTTACGACGGCCTTCCCGACACCATTCCGATTCTAGCGTGAGGTCAGCCAAAATCGTGGTAGGTGGGACAGGTTTCTGCGATTCCGTCCACGACAGCTCACGATAGGCTGCAATGAAAACGCCAATCGTAGGGGTCCCGATAATTTCCAACATGTTGGAAATTTCGTAGCCTGTCATTGGGTATCGTAGCTTATCGGGAAGATATCGTGGTCAGCGCATATGATTCACCGATTGGATAACGACAGAGGTCTACGATTCGGGCACCTCACGATTTCGCCATTTCAAATCGTAGCGATCGGGAAGCATGTCGTGGCCTATCCTGGTAGGTGGGGGTCCCCTCTTAAAGACAAATGCAGGTACAGTAAAACCCCGCTTAACTTAGGCCCGGCGTCCACCTACTACGATATGGCACCGATATGCCCTACGATGCACCTCCCGATAAAAAAGTCAAAATCGCGTCGGAAGGTTACCTAATATCGGGGCAGTTGACCACGTTTCTATGATTAGACACCGATAAACCCCTCATTCAATGTGTGGTGGATTGGCATGTGTAGACATATGTCTACGATTTTGCACCTTCCCGATATGGCACCGATTTTGACATTTTGTATCGGTGCCATATCGGGAGGTCTACGATTCTATCGTAGTAGGTGGATGCCGGGCCTTAGGAGTACCTGTCCCCTTAGGCGGGGTGTACCCTTAAGCGAGGTGTCCCGGAATTAGGGTTTTACTGTTGTTGGGTGATTTCTAAATTCTATTGATTTTTGCAAGCAACTCTGGATAATATAAGTTTTCATATATCAGTGAAATTCAATATGGCTGCCAAAGTTCATAGTAACTGCACTTTTCCTTGAGTGGACAGTAAAATATTCATCAAGTATGCAATTAATTTTATATCTGGAAGGCAGGAGATATCAGCTTATCACTTAGAGGCATTGCTAATCTGTCAGCCATCTTGAAATTCAAAATGGCTGCCAACATCAGCCCGAAACCTATGTGAAATAGCAATTCAGCTATTCATTATCATATCTTTTATTGTGACACCTTTAGTCTAGGGTTTTGGGGGTCACAAATCCAATGCAATAATCAGAATTTGTGTATAATCTGCAGTTGTTGAATGGATCTACCGTCAAAATACCTAAACGCCTATGATTCTGAGAGCTGAAAAATCATTGCTTGGTTCTGTGTTCATCAAGGTGTTTCAATTGCTCATTAAGTCAAATTTTGGTATTGGACTCAATATTCTGGTCCTTTCTAGACTCAGAACAGCAAACAGAATCAAAATATGTCTTCTCAGTGGCCTACAGCAGCCTTTTTCATGTGAGTACTATCAATGTCCCCTTTACATATCTCCATTTTTTTCACATATTTGTTTCTTACATAATTTAAAGACTAGAGGGAAATGTTCCGGTGGGAATAAGTCAAAGTTACGAGGTAAGGCTTGGCAAAATTACTTCCCTAGGCGTAGCCGCGGGCAGTAATTTTTCCAAGCCTTACCGAGTAACTTTGACATATTTCCACTGGTACGTGGTTTCCCTATTCCTGTATACCTTCAATTGTCGGCTAATATCGATAAAAACTGAATGTCTCTGAACGTCAACCTGGGCAGTAAACGTCAACCTGGGCAGTAAACGTCAACCTGGGCAGTAAACGTCAACCTGGGCAGTAAACGTCAACCTGGGCAGTAACTTCAACCTGGGCAGTAAACAATAATTATTCCACCCCCAGCAGCGTTAAGTAATCATAGGTTGTTCGCTCATAGGTACATAGGAATATAAAATCCTTTCATATGGAGTTTTTTGCTACATATGACCATCCTGTGGCATCCCCTGGTGTTTGGAAAGGAATGAAGAAACGACAGATTTCCGTTCACACAACTACCTTCTAGAGACAGGTGTCTTGGCCTTTATCTCAATTTGTATTTTAAAAGACGAGCCTCACTCTCAAACCTTAGAAATGCGCATCATTGATAATATTAATACTCCCAACAAATCTCACCATCATTCCTTTTTACCATGACTCATTTGTAATTATAGTACACAACAATGGCAGTAATCTTACCCCGAACCAAAGTTTGCCTCAAACTCCAAATAGATTTTAATCTTCGCAGCCTCGTTTCAGATTGTCTCCGGAAGTGGTGTTTGATGATATGGGAGTCTGACGTCACGATCATGTATCTTCAATTGACGATTAAGAAGCCATGAAAGGGCTCGACTTTGTTGGTAGTGTGGTTTTAAAAAAAAGGTGTTTTATTAGACGATAAAGAGTTTACAATTACAGATGACGTGGTCTTCTACTGTTTTTTTTAGTTGTTTTTTTTTAGCAAAAACTTTATCAAGTCCAAACATTTTACAAAGGTTCTTGCGTTATGCTTCATCATTTATCCTACCCCTAATAAAAAACTCTATAGGCTTAATATTAGCGGACTGTCTTTGGTCTACGGTGCAGGAAAATGAAATTTATCACTCTAGTGGGATACAGTTGTCAAATGACGTCACTTGAAAAGTGACCAATGATTACCACTGATTATCGGTAAGTTTTATGTACTTTCTTAATTTGCTGAAGTGATTTAGACGGGGTAGGATAAATTCTAAACCAAACTCGAGTTAGTCGTGTTGTTTATTGCTCTTCGGCAATGTCACGTATCACTGCACTTGGCTTTGCCTCGAGCAGTAATACACAACATTGCCGTCGTGCGATAAACAACAACACGACTAACTCTCGTTTCATTAATCCTAAGTACATAATGTATCATAAAACCGATCATCTTGCAAAGTGAACAAAGGGTCTTTACCTCAAGTTGGTCTTGCTCCTTTTTTTGTATGTTTTTAAATTTTTATTGAGTGTCTAACTGATTGACTGTTACCTTATATTCAGAAAAGATTGCCACCCTTGTAATTTCTAAAATACCTAATATACATATACAGAAGTCTTTTATGCCGGGGTGAATACAGATGGACAGCAAAAGGTCCATACATATGACATACAATTTGGTCTTCCACTCTTTCTTCACAGATAGTCCTGGGAGCTGTTTCATTAGTTGAAAAAAAATCTCGTAGTTGCTCTCTCTAACCAAATAGCGGCACTAGTTTCAATAGTAGAAAGTCCTCTCGCTGTTGGTCTCAGTGGCAACACAGTGGCAGTATCCGTTTCAATAGTAGGTGAACGGAACAGCGAGCGGCACTTTAGAAATGACCGGCACCAACAGTGGCAGTAACCGTTTCACTAGTTGATTACCTCTCGCTGTTACTGCCACTGTTACTGCCACTGTTACTGCACTGTTACTGCCACTGTTACTGCACTGTTACTGCCACTGTTACTGCCACTGTTCATGAGAGGGTCTACCCTCTCGCATTGATCAAAAGAACCATCTTAAAACATATTGTAACATATCTAAGTAAAGAAAGACATGCTCTGAACAATTTCGAATGTATCTTTTACCCACATCTCGATTTTCATGTTCCTCTAGTGATCAACTCCTTTGTGAGAACCATTATTCTATTCGAACCCAGAACAGCGGTCACTGCACCACTCGGCTGGTTGCCTACAGTATCGCTCGACCATAGGATATCACTTCCATGTCACACAAGCGAGACCTATAATATATAACTGAGCCAAAAATGCACGTAGAGATGTCAATTAAAAAATGAAATGTGGAGGAATAATTTGTAATCATTGAATCATTCATTAGATATAGATTTATCAAATGTTATGCTGGCATAGCGAAGGGAAGGGCTACCTTAACAGCGATGCCACTTATGAAACGAGACTTTATGGACTCCGCTGTAAGTGCCGTTGATTGCTCTCGCTGTTGTGGTTGCCATTCCTGTTTACTCCCCATACTAGTGAAACGGGTCCCTGGGACTCGTTTCACTAAATTTAGGGTTCATAGCAAAAGGCAGACCGCAAGAGTGGCAGCAATAGCGGCACCAACAGCGGATACAGTAAAGTCGCGTTTTCATAAATTTCCAGGATAGACCAGGGACCTGTTTCAGTAGTTTCGTGACATGTCTAGATGGCGTCTGTGACACCATACGGACAGATCACAAGATTGCAGTCGATGACACGCAGAGTTTCACTCACTTCTCCTAAGAATTAAGCAATGATACTTTAACATGAGTAGGAGATATATATAACCTATAATCGTTCCAAATATGAAGAAGATTGGGAGCTCCGATCTTCTGATATTTGCTAGTCTTTTTCTGCTGTTGCTTGCACTGTTGGTGCCGCTTTTGATGTCTCTCTAGGCCTAATGTCACGAGCCTACTGAAACAGGTCCCAGGATAGGTCAGAATAGACCAGGATAGGTCAGAATAGGCCAGGATAGGCTATGATAGACCAAGATAGGCCAGGATTGACCATACTAGGCCAGGCTAGGCTAGGATAGGGCAGGATAAACCAGGCTAGGCTAAGCTAGGCCAGGCCAGGATAGGCCTGGCAACCTAGGCTAGGCTAGGCTAGGCCAGGCCAGGATAGGCCGGGATTAGGCTGGGATAGGCCAGGATAGGCCAGACCAGAATAGGCCAGGATAGGCCAGGGTAGGCTAAGCTAGGCCAGGGTAGGCCAGGATAGACCAGGATAGACCAGGATAGGCCAGATCAGAATAGGCTAGGGTAGGCCAGGGTAGGCTAAGCTAGGCCAGGGTAGGCCAGGATAGACCAGGATAGACCAGGATAGGCCAGATCAGAATAGGCTAGGGTAGGCCAGGGTAGGCTAAGCTAGGCCAGGGTAGGCCGGGATAGGATGGGATGGGCAAGGATAGGCCAAGATAAGCTGACATAGGCCAGGATAGACCAAGATAGGCCAGGATAGTCCAGGGTAGGGTAGGATCGGTCAGGCCAGGGAAGGTTTCGTCGGGCTAGGCTGAGCTAGGCAGGCCTAGGCTGGGTTAGGCCAGGTTAGGGTAGGCTTGGAGAGGCTAGGCCGGGTTAGGTTTGGCTAGAGCAGTACAGATCGGCCATGAGCAGGCTAGGTTGGGCTGGGTTGGGCAAGGGAGGGATAGGTTTGGATATGGTGGGATAGGGTAGGCTTTGAAGGGGGTGGGGGGCGAGGGCCTACGCCGAGTTGGCTTGGACTAGAGCAGTTTAGATCGGCCTTGAGCAGGCTAAGTTGGGCTGAGTTGGGCAAGGTAGGGATATGTTTGGATATGGTGGGACAGGACGGGCAGGGGTGGGGTGGGGCAGGCTAAGTTGGGCTGAGTTGGGCAAGGTAGGGATAGGTTTGGATATGGTGGGACAGGACGGGCAGGGGTCGGGTGGGGCAGGCTAAGTTGGGCTGAGTTGGGCAAGGGAAGGATAGGTTTGGATATGGTGGGATAGGACGGGCAGGGGTGGGGTGGGGCAGGGTAAGTTGGGCTGAGTTGGGCAAGGTAGGGATAGGTTTGGATATGGTGGGACAGGACGGGCAGGGGTCGGGTGGGGCAGGCTAAGTTGGGCTGAGTTAGGAAAGGGAAGGATATGTTTGGATATGGTAGATAGGACGGGCAGGGGTGGGGTTGGGCAGGCTAGGTTGGGCTGTGTTGGGCAAAGGAGGGATAGGTTTGGATATGGTGGGATAGGATGGGCAGGGGTGGGGTGGAGCAGGCTAGGTTGGGCTGAGTTGGGCAAGGTAGGGATAGGTTTGGATATGGTGGGATAGGACGGGCAGGGGTGGGGTGGGGCAGGCTAGGTTGGGCTGAGTTGGGCAAGGTAGGGATAGGTTTGGATATGGTGGGACAGGACGGGCAGGGGTGGGGTGGGGCAGGGTAGATTGGGCTGGGTTGGAATAGGCTGGGTTCTTTTCTACTGAATACAAGTGCACACAAAGATGTACTTCATATCTTCTTCAATAGGCCCGCTTATTTTCTCAAAACCTCTAATTCTTTTAGAGATTTCTTGAAGCTCACTTTTGGCTGACATTCACCCTAACAGTCTATTTCAGCTGCGGTCTATAGCCTATGATCCATGGGCGCCGCCATGACGCCCCCCGAGTAGGTGTTCTTCACTAAAGGAGGTGAAAAAGTAGCTGTTCTTCACTAATGGAGGTGCAAAAGAAGTGAGTGATAATTGAGAAATGTCACTTTTCTTGCCTTGCTCACATATGTAAATAAAGTGTTCCATGTGAAAAACATCATGTCCTGGGTTTTAGCATTATATCTTCCTGCTCTGGAATCAGTGTAGAGAGTCAAAAGAATCTTGGTAAAACATTGAAAGGCAGCTGCATTTAGTAAGAACAAAGAGCCAGAATACAGGTTTTGTCCCCCGACCACCTAGTGACTGCTTCATGAACTAGCAATGGCTCTGTCCCCTATGGAACGGTTCACCTTTTGGCCTCATACATTCACCTTTTGGCCTCATACATTCACCTTTTGGCCTCATAGGATCGAATAATGACTTTTTCGCAGGCTTAGTCACTCTTTGTGTCACCTTTAGTGTCGACGTTTGTTTCCTCATCCCCCTTTTCACTTCCCACCTGGTGTCTTATAGGTTTTGTGGAGTGGGATTCACACGGTGGGATTTAGGCCTGGCGTCCACCTACTACGATTTGGCTCCGATATGCTCTACGATGCACCTCCCGATACAAAATCAAAATCGCGTCGGGAGGTCATCTGATATCGGGGCAGTTGACCACGTTTCTGAGATTAGCCATCGATGAAAAATGGGGATCTACGATTTCGTTCCGATGAAAAACGTGTATCGTAGCGTGTCTGCGACATTCCAACCACTGCATGAAAACCACTATTTTACATATGTATACGAAACGCGTCTAGCAGTAGGATTTTGCGTCTAGAAGTTAGACCTGTTATCCGTCTCGTAGACGCCTTATCTAGTGGCGTCTATACATGTCCATGGTGCGGTCTTATATACGTCATATATACGCCTGATTCCGTTGTATATACACCAATCTCAAAAAGTTCCATTCTCTGCCACTTGGGGACACTACTGGTAGCATATTTCATTTGCCATTAACCATCCAAGTCTGTATTATATGAAAATTGCAATCCTATATTACCAATTTATTTTATAAAAACCTAGTCAGTGTTGGTGTATCCTCTACCAACACCCACAGGCCCGGGTGGGCCGCGGGTCGCACTTTTTTTATTTTTGTATCATATATACGCCTGGCGTTTATATATTGCGCAGAGTATATTTTATCTTAAATACGCCAGGTGTGAATGACAGCCAAGTCGCGCGCGTCTACATATGGAAACTGTCTTGTAGACGCCCGAAACGTAGACGCGTATAAGAGGTGTATACAAGTATAAACAAGCCACGATAGAGCCGATACGTGCGTTATCGCAATGGCGTATATATATGTAAAATAGTAGTTTTCGTGCAGTGAACATGTTGAAATGTCGGTGGGTAATCGTGAGCATCGCAAAGTATTCTGCCGGGAAAATCAGTGTTACGTGTGAACCACTGATCAGAAAATTATGAAATTTTGGAACTAAATAAAAAAATACCTATGCCCATATGCCCTGTAAATTTGGTGATTTTCAATTAGGTTTAAGTGTCTCAAATCAATGTTTTCTTAGTTTGACTTGGAACAGAGCTATAAGTGCATGGAAAAAATACATTATTGATCTATGTCTCCTGGGAAACATTATTGATGCGAAGTTTTCTGAATTATAATGTATCGTATACCTAAAAATGAAGATAACACCTCAATATAGGCTCTTGTGCACTTGTAATATCGTGGGGCATATCGGGACCATGGTCACCTTCTTTTTTTTCACTGGTCAACCCCTTACGATGCGTGATGAATTGGCATGTCTAGACATATGTCTACGATTTTGCACCTTCCCGATATGTCTCCGATATTGACATTTTGTATCGGTGCCATATCGGTAGGTCTAAATTTCTATCGTAGTAGGTGGACGCCGGGCCTTATGTACCTCAGAGGGTGTTTGTCTGAGGCAAATCCTGATGAGATTATGTACTGGAACAAAATCTCCTCTTCTGAATATAATGGCTCCATTTCCCTGAGACAAGTATTTTCCCATGCAATTGTCTGCGACAATAAAAGCCCACACCCACCAACGCCGACGCGAGCCGAAGCGAGCCGATACAAAATTACCATATCGTAGCGCGTCGGCTCGCGTCGGCTCGCGTCGGCTCGCGTCGGCTCGCGTCGTAACGTGTTGGGAGGGTGCATGAATAAGGTACCGTGGTCCCGATACACCCCGATATAGCTCACGACGCAACCAGCGTGATTGACAATATTTCCTTTATAATTCCAGAAATAATGCATATTTATGGTTGATATTATACCTGTAAATACAAAACAATAGTATATATAATATTGCCTAATAATATTTAATGAAAAAATCAATTCCAAGTTAAATTATAAATTGATCGATTTAAGACCCTTATCTACCATCAACTTTCACCATTTTTGCCAAATGGTGATAGCATCATATATTCTAGGTATTCTGAAAATTTCTTAATTTTTCATCAATTATTTCACATGATTTCCCATTTAAAGTGTCATCTATACATACCGACGCGCACCAACGCGCTACGACAATCGATACATGTTCGATTGTCGTAGACCCTCTACCATATGGTTTTTTTATCGGCTCGCGTCGGTTCGCGTCGTAGCGCGTCGGGCAGCGTCGGTAGCGTTATCGTAGAAACCTGACCAACTGCCCCGATAAGCTCTACGATATGGATTTTGTATCGGGAAGGCAATATCGGTGCGCGTCGGTTCGCGTCGGGAGCTTGGTGGACACCCCCTCTTACTCAAGGTACTGAATCCCATGAGATTTTGATTCTAAGGCCCGGCGTCCACCTACTACGATATGGCTCCGATATGCTCTACGATGCACCTCCCGATGCAAAATCAAAATCGCGTCGGAAGGTCACCTACTATCCGGGCAGTTGACCACGTTTCTGCGATTAGACACCGATAAAAACTCCATACGATGCGTGGTGGATTGGCATATCTAGCCATATGTCCACGATTTTGCACCTTCCCGATATGGCACCGATTTTGACATTTTGTATCGGTGCCATATCGGGAGGTCTACGATTCTATCGTAGTAGGTGGACGCAGGGCCTAAACACGTTTAAAATCTCAGACTGGTCTCACCATGACTTTAAATAGCTGTCAAGTCAAACTAGACAGCTATTAAATGACACCTTCAGATCAGTCTTAGGAGTTTGATGAACAGTTTTAATTCATGTTTTTCATATGCTAATCCTCATCCAAACTTAATAGTATTTGCTGCAAAGGATTCTATATGTATGGTGTACTGCTACTGACTATACTGAGAATGCCAGTTAAAAACTGACACTTCTTATACTACTCACAATACTAATTAAAATTTTATTTTCGACTATTTCTTTCACCTAACTGGTGTTTTACAAAGTAATAGTCGCACGACAATGTTACAGATGGAATAGCGCACAAAGTTTCCACTTCAATATATGCCAGTTAAAACGGCCACTTCATTTATCTCACCCCTGGTATAAGTTTAACCATAGGAATAACATTGAAAAAACCTCCACGATCACCTACGGAACGTGACAACACTACGCCATGGTTGTGGCGGAGTGAATACATAGGCCATTGGCAAATCAGCGGCCAGGATTTCAGAGAGAAGACAAGATATCATCATGGAGATTTAAACGTCCCTAACTGGATTTGCAAAGTTATCCGAATTATTCTGATATTGCAATATTATTCTATTGTCAGCGGAAGAGGTGAGATAAATCCAGAACCGCCCTCGAAACAAAAAATAAACGATACTCCACTCGTTTGGATGCACCAAAATCGTCACTCGACTTCGCCTCTATGGCAAATGCAGTGCATCGAAATGGGTGGAGTACTTATACGATTTTCGATGCATTTCTATATAATTACTATATACCCATGCCATATATATGTATACTGTAAATACGCACCGTTTCGGCATATGACGTAAAAATACTGTACGGACCGCTGGTATGTACACTAAAATACGGACCACCATGCCATACACGTTTATTAACATATGGTTTGTTAAAAATTAAATTACTGATTTAAAAAAAAAATTTGGGTATATAGTAAATATATAACGTCCAACCATGCTTGTACAAGTCACAGAACTCGATGATAATTTATGGTTTGTACGGAACTCGGCATAAATGCCTCGGTCCCTACAAAACGTAAATTACCATCTCGTTCTGTGACTTGTACAGCATGGTCAGGATTACGGATCTGTATTTTTTTTTTTTTTCTTCGTTTGAATGCTTTTAATGAGAGGCTCTTGGTAATACAATGTCCATTTTACAAGTCAATATCTGTTAATTTCTCAATAAACATCTGTGTTAAGGAAGCCTTATCAGCACAAGTGTAAGCAGGTGTAGGTAAGTTCACTTACTGTACGGACCTGTTGGCAGGTGTTTGGAGACAGGTGTCTGGAGGCAGTCCCTTGTCCTGACCTGTCGAGTGCCGCCTGTCATTTACAACTCAGGTGAGCAAACGGCCGTTTATATACCCGCCCTATCCCGTCCCGCAATGAGCGGTAAGCGGCGGGCGGCCTACGCCAGGTGTCGCGCGGTGTACGCCGGGTGGTGTGTGGGGTACGCCGGGTGGTGTGTGGGGTACGCCGGACAGTATGTGCCGTACGCCGGGTGGTGTGTGGCGTACGCCGGTCGTCTCGTGGCGTACGCCGAGCGATCTGTGCCGTACGCCAGGTGGTGTATGGGGTACGCCGGGTGGTATATGGCGTACGCCGGTCGTCTCGTGGCGTACGCCGTGTGGCTTGTGGCATGTGGGGTACGCCGGTTGATAGATGGCGTACGCCGAATGGCGTGTGGGGTACGCCGGGCTGCGTGTGGGGTACGCCTTGCGTCGTGTGGTGTACGCCATACATTATGTGGCGTACGCCAGTCGACGCGTGGCGCACGCCGCTCGCCCGCCGCCCCGGCGCGTGGAGCTGACAGGTATCAGACCTGTGCGTTACTCACTCATAGCTGATCAACCTCGTTAACGCTCCAGCGATGCGCTAATAACTGTCTCATGACCACATTCACTGTGCAGAGAAACCGGTTTACACCAGTTAATCAACACAACGCTAAACAATGTATGGACGGCACCAATATCCAGCGCTGCTAGTTGCACTCATCCATCCATGCCCCTACGTACATATCGTTAATTGAATCACAACAATCTCTTTGCTCCTTTTAAATGATAAATGATGTTTTCTTAGTCTTGCTCACCGTTTCCTGGGATTCCCACAGTAGAACATTTTTTGTTTGCATATAGAGTTTGGACATTTGTGGTGTACCTCGCAGGGCTTCGTGATACCTGTAGCAGAAGATATTTCTTTTTGTCCCATAGTCTGAACATTGGGAGCTCGTTCTCCATGCTCCTACGAGTATAGCAGTACGTTCTCCATGGTCTACAACCTGTGTGTCGTGAATTCAACTCTTTTTGGTCAAAGAAGTCATTCCTCAACTCTACGTGATATTCACTCCCCATCAAACTCGTGGAGAACGACAACTTTGACCAAAACTTGTGAGTTTCTTCTTTAAAACCATGAGAGGTATACAGGTGTTGCCGTTCAATGCCACCTTATGTCCCAGTCTACGTTCTTCTACGCATTTTGGAATCTACAAATGCGCGGCAATGCGCGGGAAAACGCGGAGATGCGTAAATGAAAGTCGGAATGTGCCGAAAAACGCAACAATATGTACAGAAACGTATTAATAAGCGTTGATGAACGTTGAGAAGCGTACTAACGCGTTTATATATGCCCCAGTTTATATATGCCCCAGTCACACTGGCGTAAAACACGGCGTTTTCCCGTGTACGCACGTCTACGTTCTTCTACGCATTTTGAAATCTACAAATGCGCGGCTATGCGCGGGAAAACGTGGAGATGCGTAAATGAAAGTCGGAATGCGTAAACGAACGTAAACAAAACGCGGGAGAAACGCGGTGTCAGAATGAGTTTTAAAATTTTTAAACTTATCTCTACGCATTTTTAATGCGTAAATGAACGCGGTAAAACGCCACAATGCGTACAGATGCGTAAATAAGCGTTGAGACACTTGAGACACGTATAAAAGAACGTACAAGCTATGAAAATAGAAACGTTCACAATCCGTACCCAATATGTATAAAATACGTACTAGATACGCCAGAAATTACGCCAGTGTGACTGGATTGCGTACTTAAATATAAAAGCGTTGTATCTGCGTACTAAATACGCGGAACTCGCATCCTTTCAAATACGTAGAAGAAACGCCGATTTTTACGCCAGTGTAATATCGGTGAGTTGGTTGGTTAGACCGTCGCTCAAACAAACACGGCCGAGTCCTGCCACAAGCGTGTAGGGAAACACAGCTATCACACCTAAAGTGTGAATGGAGGGTGTGATAGCAGGAGTGTTGTTTGATCACAGATGAAATTGCTGGGACAAACTATGGTATTGTATTAATGAGTCTGGGCTGTCTAAACTTCATAATTGATAGTTATCTTGGTTTTAACTTGGAAAAAAGATAGGCATATCATAGCTAGACCTGCCAATGTATTAATGTTTATTCTACCCCTAATATAAAATCCCATAGGTTTAACATTGAGTTTCCATATACCACGCTGACTGGCATACAGAGTTTTATATGCTACTAGTGGCATACAGAATTGTTATCATGTAATATTCCAAAATCGAGGAGACAGGCTAGGATAAAATCAAAACCTGATTCGTTTTAATCTTGGCCACCGAATGCCACTCCTAGAGTTTTGGCTCCGGACTTCACTCGGCTTCTCCTCATGAAGTCACCATGCCAAACTCCAGTCATGGCATATGGTGGCCAGGATTAAAACTCATCCAGTTTTACAATAGTATCCAGTTCCTGTGTCCCTGCATTATCTAAGGTATATCTAAAGTATCATTGAGGTGATATCCATGTATGACACATCAAAATGGAACTGGAATACCATAGAATACGATGCAATCGCTGTTATTTCTATGGAAATAATGTGCAAGGGTATTATTCTTTTAATATTCTTTATTTACCCTGCGAGGGCATCGGTGGATTACCGGTTTGACTTGCCCTCACAGCTATATACAGGTGTTGAGAATTGTTATAAAAAAAAGTTATAAATGATTAAGTCCTCTTGCTTGAGGATTTAATAGTGTTCGAGTCTTTCTTTCAAGTCATTGCTTGAGATGAGTCTTTAGCTTGATGAAACTTGTGTTGTATCCATCAGATACAGGGTTCCCGGACATCTCGGCCCCTTTGGCATCTCGGCCCCCCTACGGCACCTCGGACCCATCGGCACCTCGGCCCCCGCTTTCACAGCTTTCACACCTTCATGCGCGAAAACGGTGAATGTCTTCTAATGTGATTACTTACCCAAAATACGGATTCCCAAAGACACAAGCTTTGCTGTATCATATCATTTGTCTATTTTCCACAATAAAGAATCATACAAAACAAAAGCATATCTTACAAAACATATCCCAAACCTTAACCCTAAACCTAACCCTATCCCTAACCCTACCCCAAACCTTAACCCTAGCCCTAACCCTAAACCTATCCCTAGCCCTGACCCTATCCCAAACCTTAATGCTAACTCTAAGCCTATCCCTAACCCTAAGCCTATCCCTAACCCTATCCCTAACCCTTTCCCTAACATTAACCCTATCCTTAACCCTCGAAAGCGGGAATGCGAAACGCGGCCGCAAGGGGGCCGAGATGACCGCACAAAAAGGGGTCCGAGATGCCGATGGGGCCGAGATGACCGTGTACCAGATACAGGGTGGAATTTGGGATTCACTGACACAATTTATACCAATTAAATCTATTGATGATGTTGTCACCTTTTAGGATTATGAACGTATTATACTCACACAGTCAGTGATCTAATGTTAAAGAATACGTTGTCAGGGAGTTGTTTGGCTGCTGGTATTGCGTAACCAAGTAGATAAGATGCGACACCGGCCTGTGGAAAAAGGCCTATTGCCATAGCCTATAATCGGACGTATTTTCTTTTAGTCTCCAGTACATGGAAACTATCTTCCCCTAATCAATGACTTTGTAATCAAAATTAAACGATCCCTGGTGTCTTATCCAAATCCCACATTCCTCTCACCAACACCCCCTCCCCCCTTCTCTTCGCTCTCACTTCCGCCCTCCTCATTCCAATGGCCGTTTTCAACCACATCAACTACATCTTAAATTCTCCCACCCACCCACATCCTTTTGTCTTTTACTCAGGTAATTTTGATATCTTATTCTAATTATATACCCCCTCACCATTCCTAGTGGTATAATTTCCATTTCTATTTTTATATCTGATCTCTAGAATTTTACAAATATCAAATATTAGCATACTATATCATCATAGAATTAATCAACTAGGAGCAAATTGTATTTCCATTTATAATGGAAGAGCGCGGTATACCAAGATTTCATCAAATAAAAGTTAGAGAATATCATTATTGATTAGTAAGTCATTTGTATTTGAAAGTATCAAGAATGTTTCAATAAACACAGGGAATGGATTTAATAGTTGTTCTCAAGTATCATCAAGAGGAATATGTATTATAGTATAGAAATCTACATGTGTGAACAGATGGCAACTGGTTACCTAATTAAAATAGGTGTATCCTAAATCTACTGAACATCGTTAAGTTTCTTTTTAAGTATATCATGTAAACGTTTTACTTTATCATATTTCATGTATCATATTTCTTTTGAGGTGTTTGTCATCTGTTGGCTAACATTTTTGATTTTGACTTGTGCCTGGTCTAGCATACCACAGATCCCATTCAACTTGTTGTGGTAGTGACTGAATGTTTCATTGAAGGTCTTGGTCAACTGCCCTACTTCTCTGGCTAATAGGTCAGCTATGCCACTCAGTTCGCTCTTTGATAGCCCTTAGCGCTTGATGGAATGTGTTTATTTGGCTTGAGGATACTTCATTTGGGGTACTAATCATGCTCTTGGTAGTCCTCCTACTAACATATTTGTCATCTGTTTTCTTTCTTCTTCTAAGAGTACTTGCACCTGATCATTCACAGGTCAGTGTGATCTTGAACCATTCATAGAATCCTGGTTTTCATCTTGAGTATTACTATATACCGGTGCACGAATGTCTCACTTTTACGCTGTAAGAGAAAAGATTCCGTTCGGCCGCACCATGGCGTAAAATATTTTTACGCCACACCGTACCACGTGATCTTATTTCGGAGGTTGAAATACGTTGATAATGTGAGTACCAAAATGGCATTTAAATTGAATATCGGTATATAGTAATAAAAAGACATAGTGAGTGTGGCCGAATTCCATCTGTTCCTCGATATTTTGGTCAGAAATACTCACCTCAGTCTACGACTTCGGTGAGTATTTCTGACCAAAATATCTCTGAACAGATTCCATTCGGCCACACTAACCATGTCTTTCTATATTACATACCTTGTTGATATGTGATTTCGGTTGATTTGCTACACTGCACCACACACACGTTCACTGTCACCCAGTCATGAAAGTTCTATTAAAAGGAACCAAGTCAGTAGTGGGACAGGGGGTATGGAAAGGCTTGATACTGGACCCCTGCTCTTTTAACCAGGCCTTTATAGTTAGGACATTGATAGCGAAGTGTTAGATTCTCTGCAGTAAGCTGAAAGCCTGTGTGAGCATTCTAACCTCTCTAGATGACGTATATGAGCGCGATTTCCCGCGCTCAATAAGGGACAGGTAACAGGTTCCACAGGCACAACCTTCAACCAGCTACTCTGTGCTTCAACTTTGGCTGGTGCCCGCCTGTGACTAGCTTATACAACGGGAACCAGCGTTGTGGTTTGGCTGGTATCTCTCTACTCTCTGCTCTGTGCTGGTATCCACCTGTTATACACCTAATTCCGCCGAGCCCTCTAGCGGATGAGCGGGGAACCAGGAGGCGTTACCAATAATGCACCATAAAAATGGAACCCGTTACCTGGCCTATAGTCTAACTAGGCCAGGCTGCCAGGCTACACTGCACCACACACACGTTCACTGTCACCCAGTCATGAAAGTTCTATTAAAAGGAACCAAGTCAGCATGTGTCAGTTCTTCTTTGGTAATCAATGGATGATGAAATGAGGGCGGACCTTGAGGTTCCCTGGGTATGACGGCTTTTGTAAGTTCGGCCACTCAAAAAAAAACCTGGCATCATTTAGATTATAGATATCATATGTTTTATAAAAAATTGGGCTTCTTTTAGATAATCAAGAACACCATTTCTCAAACACTAGCTCTGACAATACTCTTGAATCTAAAATTTTAGAAATATCATTTAGATTATAGGAATCTTTGGGTTGCATTGATGTACGTCTTTAGCACGGAATGCAGGCTAGTGGGTTCTCCAGGCTCTAAGCCTAGTTCGTTAAGAATTCTTCTCCTATAGAGCGTAGTGAGAGTACAGAATACCACTTAGCGAGTGTGAGATCTTATGAGAGGGGTGCTTTGATCTAGCAACAACAAAAAAAGCGCCCTTGTCATATTTTTCCTGGCTTGGTGATGAGAAACAAGTTTTTTTTTATTTGGAGTGGCCTTATTGTGTTATGAGATCGGGGAGTTGACGCTGAGGCGGCTTTTTCTGTGTACTCAGGCCTCCCTCCCTCCTCACCACTGACCACGGGTTGTTTGTTAATGAAACCTAATTACTCCAGACTCACGTGTACATCCTTGTGCGCCATGCATGCATTTAACCTCATTCTCCAGTCACGGATTTATTTAGAGCTGCATGGAAAATCGGTAAATATGATGCCTGGAGGCATTCCCAGGCATAGAACGATATGATACCTGGAGGCATTCCCAGGTATAGAACGATATGATACCTGGAGGCATTCCCAGGCATAGAACGATATGATACCTGGAGGCATTCCCAGGCATAGTACGCTATGATACCTGGAGGCATTCCCAGGCATAGAACGATATGATACCTGGAGGCATTCCCAGGCATAGTACGATATGATACCTGGAGGGATTCCCAGGCATAGAACGATATGTTATCACACCCCTGGTACAAGTTTAACTCGTTTGGTTGGGCTGTAATCGTCAGTCGGCTTCGCCTCGATGACGATTGCGGCCCATCCAAACTCGTGGAGTATTGTGTATTTATACGATTCTCGATGCAGTTCTATATAAATACCTGGAGGCATTCCCAGGCATAGAACGACATGATACCTGGAGGCATTCCCAGGCATAGAACGATATGATACCTGGAGGCATTCCCAGGCATAGAACGATATGATACTCGTTTGGTTGGGCTGTAATCGTCACTCGGCTTCGCCTCGATGACGATTGCGGCCCATCCAAACTCGTGGAGTATTGTGTATTTATACGATTCTCGATGCAGTTCTATATAAATACCTGGGGGCATTCCCAGGCATAGAACGATATGATACCTGGAGGCATTCCCAGGCATAGAACGATATGATACCTGGAGGCATTCCAAGGCATAGTACGCTATGATACCTGGAGGCATTCCCAGGCATAGAACGATATGATACCTGGAGGCATTCCCAGGCATAGAACGATATGATACCTGGAGGCATTCCCAGGCATAGAACGATATGATACCTGGAGGCATTCCCAGGCATAGAACGATATGATACCTGGAGGCATTCCCAGGCATAGAACGATATGATACCTGGAGGCATTCCCAGGCATAGTACGCTATGATACCTGGAGGCATTCCCAGGCATAGAACGATATGATACCTGGAGGCATTCCCAGGCATAGAACGATATGATACCTGGAGGCATTCCCAGGCATAGAACGATATGATACCTGGAGGCATTCCCAGGCATAGTACGCTATGATACCTGGAGGCACTCCCAGGCATAGTACGCTATGATACCTGGAGGCATTCCCAGGCATAGTACGCTATGATACCTGGAGGCATTCCCAGGCATAGAACGATATGATACCTGGAGGCATTCCCACGCATAGAACGATATGATACCTGGAGGCATTCCCAGGCATAGAACGATATGATACCTGGAGGCATTCCCAGGCATAGAACGATATGATACCTGGAGGCATTCCCAGGCATAGAACGATGTGATACCTGGAGGCATTCCCAGGCATAGAACGATGTGATGCCTGGAGGCATTCCAAGGCATAGAACGATGTGATACCTGGAGGCATTCCCAGGCATAGAACGATATGATACCTGGAGGCATTCCCAGGCATAGAACGATATGATACCTGGGGGCATTCCCAGGCATAGAACGCTATGATACCTGGAGGCATTCCCAGGCATAGTACGCTATGATACCTGGAGGCATTCCCAGGCATAGAACGATATGATACCTGGAGGCATTCCCAGGCATAGAACGATATGATACCTGGAGGCATTCCCAGGCATAGAACGATATGATACCTGGAGGCATTCCCAGGCATAGAACGATATGATACCTGGAGGCATTCCCAGGCATAGAACGATTTGATACCTGGATGCATTCCCAGGCATAGAACGATATGATACCTGGGGGCATTCCCAGGCATAGTACGCTATGATACCTGGAGGCATTCCCAGGCATAGAACGATATGATACCTGGAGGCATTCCCAGGCATAGTACGCTATGATACCTGGAGGCATTCCCAGGCATAGAACGATATGATACCTGGAGGCATTCCCAGGCATAGAACGATATGATACCTGGAGGCATTCCCAGGCATAGAACAATATGATACCTGGAGGCATTCCCAGGCATAGAACGATATGATACCTGGAGGCATTCCCAGGCATAGAACGATATGATACCTGGAGGCATTCCCAGGCATAGAACGATATGATACCTGGAGGCATTCCCAGGCATAGAACGATATGATACTCGTTTGGTTGGGCTGTAATCGTCACTCGGCTTCGCCTCGATGACGATTGCGGCCCATCCAAACTCGTGGAGTATTGTGTATTTATACGATTCTCGATGCAGTTCTATATAAATACCTGGGGGCATTCCCAGGCATAGAACGATATGATACCTGGAGGCATTCCCAGGCATAGAACGATATGATACCTGGAGGCATTCCAAGGCATAGTACGCTATGATACCTGGAGGCATTCCCAGGCATAGAACGATATGATACCTGGAGGCATTCCCAGGCATAGAACGATATGATACCTGGAGGCATTCCCAGGCATAGAACGATATGATACCTGGAGGCATTCCCAGGCATAGAACGATATGATACCTGGAGGCATTCCCAGGCATAGAACGATATGATACCTGGAGGCATTCCCAGGCATAGTACGCTATGATACCTGGAGGCATTCCCAGGCATAGAACGATATGATACCTGGAGGCATTCCCAGGCATAGAACGATATGATACCTGGAGGCATTCCCAGGCATAGAACGATATGATACCTGGAGGCATTCCCAGGCATAGTACGCTATGATACCTGGAGGCACTCCCAGGCATAGTACGCTATGATACCTGGAGGCATTCCCAGGCATAGTACGCTATGATACCTGGAGGCATTCCCAGGCATAGAACGATATGATACCTGGAGGCATTCCCACGCATAGAACGATATGATACCTGGAGGCATTCCCAGGCATAGAACGATATGATACCTGGAGGCATTCCCAGGCATAGAACGATATGATACCTGGAGGCATTCCCAGGCATAGAACGATGTGATACCTGGAGGCATTCCCAGGCATAGAACGATGTGATGCCTGGAGGCATTCCAAGGCATAGAACGATGTGATACCTGGAGGCATTCCCAGGCATAGAACGATATGATACCTGGAGGCATTCCCAGGCATAGAACGATATGATACCTGGGGGCATTCCCAGGCATAGAACGCTATGATACCTGGAGGCATTCCCAGGCATAGTACGCTATGATACCTGGAGGCATTCCCAGGCATAGAACGATATGATACCTGGAGGCATTCCCAGGCATAGAACGATATGATACCTGGAGGCATTCCCAGGCATAGAACGATATGATACCTGGAGGCATTCCCAGGCATAGAACGATATGATACCTGGAGGCATTCCCAGGCATAGAACGATTTGATACCTGGATGCATTCCCAGGCATAGAACGATATGATACCTGGGGGCATTCCCAGGCATAGTACGCTATGATACCTGGAGGCATTCCCAGGCATAGAACGATATGATACCTGGAGGCATTCCCAGGCATAGTACGCTATGATACCTGGAGGCATTCCCAGGCATAGAACGATATGATACCTGGAGGCATTCCCAGGCATAGAACGATATGATACCTGGAGGCATTCCCAGGCATAGAACAATATGATACCTGGAGGCATTCCCAGGCATAGAACGATATGATACCTGGAGGCATTCCCAGGCATAGAACGATATGATACCTGGAGGCATTCCCAGGCATAGTACGCTATGATACCTGGAGGCATTCCCAGGCATAGAACAATATGATACCTGGAGGCATTCCCAGGCATAGAACGATATGATACCTGGAGGCATTCCCAGGCATAGAACGATATGATACCTGGAAGCATTCCCACGCATAGAACGATATGATACCTGGAGGCATTCCCAGGCATCGAACGATATGATACCTGGAGGCATTCCCAGGCATAGAACGATATGATACCTAGGGGCATTCCCAGGCATAGAACGATATGATACCTGGAGGCATTCCCAGGCATAGAACGATATGATACCTGGAGGCATTCCCAGGCATAGAACTATATAATACCTGGAGGCTATACAGGCATAGTACGATATGATACCTGGAGGCATTCCCAGGCATAGAACGATATAATACCTGGAGGCATTCCCAGGCATAGAACGATATGTTATCACACCCCTGGTACAAGTTTAACTATAGGAATAACATTAGAAAAAAATACTCAACGATCACCCCCGTAGAGTGACAGTACTACGCCACGGCCGTAGCGTATTGAATTTCAGATGACGTCATATGAATTTGCAAAGTATATTATTCTGAAATTGTAATTGTTTAATATAGAAAGAGGTGAGATAAATCCAGAACCGCACTCGAATCGTAAAATACAGAATACTCCACTCGTTTGGTTGGGCTGTAATCGTCACTCGGCTTCGCTGGATGACGATTGCGGCCCATCCAAACTCGTGGAGTATTGTGTATTTATACGATTCTCGATGCAGTTCTATATAATCACCTGGAGGCATTCCCAGGCATAGAACGATATGATACCTGGGGGCATTCCCGGGGATAGTACGCTGTGATGCCTGGAGGCATTCCCGGGCGTAGTACGCTATGATGCATTGAGGCATCACTTCCGGAAACTAAGTAATTTTTAATGAAATAATGAGAATATTTGGATAATATTGGTCCAACCTATGTAAAATTATATCATAGTTAATATCATTACTATTATATAACTTTCTCACTATTTTGGATTACCATGGAGGTGTGATATAATGACGACACTGTGGATATTGTGAAAAACACCAGCGTACTACAGGGGTGAAAATGGTACTGCAGCGGCGCATTTCAAGGTGTATATTTGGTATTATGCAGCGTAGTGAAAGGGTTAATTACCCTACCCCTAATATAAAATCCCATAGGCTTAACATTGAGTTTACATATGCCACGCTGACTGGCATACGGAGTTATATATGCCACTAGTGGCATACAGAGTTGTTATCACGTAATATTCCAAAATCGAGGAGACAGGTTAGGATAAAATCTGATTCGTTTTAATCTTGACCACCGCAATCCACTCATGGAGTTTTGGCTCCGGACTCCAGTCTCGGCATACGGTGGCCAAGATTAAAACTCATCCAGTTTTACGATAATACGCAATACTCCACAAGTTTGGATGGGCCGCAATCGTCATCGAGGAGAAGCCGAGTTACGATTATGGTGCATCCAAACAAGCATTTCCTTTATGTTGAAAAACCCACTTATTATCCCCTTCAGGAAAGAAGGCAATAGCGACCAATTTTCTAATCTACACCCAATTTCGTTGTTGCCTGATCCAGGCAAATTCGTAACGTAATACAGCGTCAACTAATGGGATATGGTGAGGACAATAATCTCTTAAAGGCATATCGAACCATATGGCTTGAAAATTAAAACCCATATCATTTTTCTGAAAATTGAATACTATCGTAAAACTGGATGAGTTTTAATCTTGGCCACTGTATGCCACGACTGGAGTTTGGCATAGTGACTTCATGAGGCGAAGCCAAGTGAAGTCCGGAGCCAAAACTCCAGGAGTGGCATGCGATGGCCAAGATTAAAATGAATCAGGTTTAGATTTTATCCTACCCCGTCTCCTTGATTATGGAATATTATGTGATAATAATTCTGTATTCCACTAGTGGCATATAAAACTCCGTATGCCAGTTAGCGTGGCATACGGAAACTCAATGTTAAGCCTATGGGATTTTATATTAGGGGTAGGATAAAATGATTTATCCTGCAGTGTTGGCGTGTTGGCTTCGCCTCATGTAGTCACTATGCCAAACTCCAGTCGTGGCATACGGTGGCCAAGATTAAAACTCATCCAGTTTTACGATAATATTAACTGGGATCTGTAGAAGTCATCCGAAGACTGATTACAAACCAGGGAATATCTGAACCAGCCTATGTAGCACCAAACAGGGTAGCATAGTCTCACTATCTGATCTGATCCACAGGTAGGGAAAGGAATTATATAGAACTGCATCGAGAATCATGTAAATAAATCAAATACCCAGCCACCCAGCCACCCAGCCACCCGGCCACCCAGCCACCCGGCCACCCAACTACCCCGCCACCCAGCCACCCGGCTGCCAAGCCATCCGGCCACCCAGCCACCGGCCAACCGGCCACCTGGCCACCTGGCCACCCGGCCACCCGGCCACCCGGATTCCATGCCACCCGGCCACCCGGCCACCCGGCCACCCAACTACCCCGCCACCTGGCTGTCCAGCCACCCAGCCACCCAGCCACCCAGCCACCCAGCCACCCAGTCACCGGGCCGCCCAACCACCCGGCCACCCAGCCACCCAGCCACCCAGCCACACAGCCACCCAGCCACCCGGCCACCCAACTACCCAGCCACCCAGCCACCCGGCCACCCAGCCACCCAGCCACCCAGCCACCCGGCCACCCAGCCACCCAGCCACCCAGCCACCCAGCCACCCGGCCACCAAGTCACCCAGCCACCCAGTCACACAGCCACCCAGCCACCCAGCTCCCCAGCCACCCAGCCACCCGGCCACCCAACTACCCAGCCACCCAGCCACCCGGCCACCCAGCCACCCAGCCACCCAGCCACCCGGCCACCCAGCCACACAGCCACCCAGCCACCCGGCCACCCGGCCACCAAGTCACCCAGCCACCCAGTCACCCAGTCACACAGCCACCCAGCCACCCAGCCACCCAGCCACCCGGTCACCCAGTCACACAGCCACCCAGTCACACAGCCACAAGCCACCCAACTACCCAGCCTCCCAGCCACCCAGCCACCCGGCCACCCGGCCACCCGGCCACCCGGCCACCCAGCCACCCGGCCACCCAGTCACACAGCCACCAAGTCACCCAGCCACCCAGCCACCCAGCCACCCAGTCACCCAGTCACACAGCCACCCAGCCACCCAGCCACCCGGCCACCCGGCCACCCGGCCACCCGGCCACCCGGCCACCCGGCCACCCGGCCACCCGGCCACCCGGCCACCCGGCCACCCGGCCACCCGGCCACCCGGCCACCCGGCCACCCGGCCACCCGGCCACCCGGCCACCCGGCCACCCGGCCACCCGGCTTCCAAGCCACCCAGCCACCCAGCCACCCAGCCACCCAGCCACCGGGCCACCCAGCCACCCAGCCACCCGGCCACCGGGCCACCCGGCCACCCGGCCACCCGGCCACCCGGCCACCCGGCCACCCGGCCACCCGGCCACCCGGCCACCCGGCCACCCGGCCACCCGGCTTCCAAGCCACCCAGCCACCCAGCCACCCAGCCACCCAGCCACCCAGCCACCCGGCCACCCGTCAGCCCAGCTGCCCAGCCACTCGGCCACCAGCCACCCAGCCACCCGGCCAACCGGCCACCTGGCCACCCAGCCACCCGGCTGCCCCACCACCTGGCCACCCGGCTGCCCAGCCACCCGGCCACCCGTCAGCCCAGCTGCCCAGCCACCCAGCCACCCGGCCACCCAGCCACCCAGCCACCCGGCCACCCGGCCACCCGGCCACCCGGCCACCCGGCCACCCGGCCACCCGGCCACCCAGTCTCCCAGGTCGTGTATCACTAGCTGAGCGTAGTGAGGAACAGACCTGACCAGAGTGGCATAGACACTGACAAGTCTAACTCTCGTTCGGTTTCGTATTTATAATACCCCGTCTCTATACAACTCTCCTTTGTCCTCCAAATTGGCCTAAGTTGTCTAAAGTGCTCCTACACCAAGGACACCTATAGGGCTGTCATACATTCAGCTTGTTTTTAAAATACAGTATGATAAGTTGTGATTTTAATCATATTCAGTGTTTTTTCAACAGAATGGCTGGTCGTGGTGGAAGAGAAAGGAATATGAATCATTTAAAAGAAGAAAAGAGGCTCTGGAGGAGCTGGATAATCGTAGGTTTATTCAGCACTTCCTAGGAAATTTGGCCTGTTGGATAATCCAGGATATATCGTAGAAATTGTCCCACATCTATGGGGCCTCAAGCTTAGTTTCGAGGGACTTATCCTTAATTATGCCCCAGTCACACTGGCGTAAAATTTGGCGTTTCTTCTACGTATTTGAATTGATGGGGACCACGTATTAGCTACGGATTTAGAACGGATTTAGAACGTATTGTTTGCTTTGCTTTAACATTTTAGAACGCTTCTCAACGTTCATCAACGCTTCTTTACGCTTCTCTACGCATTGTGGCGTTTTTCGGCGCATTCCGACTTTCATTTACGCATCTCCGCGTTTTTCCGCGCATTGCCGCGCATTTTTAGATTTCAAAATGCGTAGAAGTACGTAGACGTGCGTACACGGAAAAACGCCGTGTTTTTACGCCAGTGTGACTGGGGCACTATTAGAGACTTCTGTGACACACTTAGGTCAATTTCCAACAGGGATTTTACTGTCCACAAGGGATCTCATTTATGAAACAATATTTGGTGTGGATCGTCCTAGACCTCCTCCATCTTGAGTTAGATCTTATCCTCCAGCCCTACGATACATCCTGGATTATAAAACAGGCCACTGCCTCCCTGTCTCCCCAGCCACCCCTGGCTCCAAACCCAACTGGCCTAGCATATAGGATACATCCAAAATAGGCGTATATATGATGCCAAGTAAGACCAAGGTATTTACGCTCGAGGAGACTTGTATACGTGAAATGTAAACATATTTATCTCACCCCAGATATTTTTTCTCCATAGACTTAGCATTGGAAACTCGTATCTAATACCCATAGATATTTAGGAAAAATATCCAATGGGGGATAATGTCACAAATGTAAGCCCATTAGTCAATATTAAGGGTGAGATAAATTCAGAAACCCATTCAAGTTTAGGGTCAGAGCTCGATCCCATCTCATTTGAATCACATAGCAATTCACGCGGCTTTGCCTTGTGAATTACTACGTGATTCAAACTCGATGGGATATGAGCTCAGACCCTAAACTTTCATGGGTTTCCTCTATAGTAAACGCCAAATTTCATGCTGGGTATCATTGGTTCCAGACTTTCTTTTTTCATTATATTTTTATTTTGGGTATCTCTACTAGGGTGCAAGGCAGCCCTATTTCTAGTAGGGTACCAGGCCAGTAAAACATTCTTGTATCTATAATCTGCACTACAAAGCACTGTCTTTGACTCACATTCATATATCTGGTTGTATTTTATGATAACGAGTGCAAAGGAGTAAACAGCAGGTTAACATTACGACTATTCCAGTACCTGCTACTTAGCACCATTGTCTAGTGCCTATTCGTCAGAACCAATCACAATACAGCTTACAATAGTCCTCCACCACTGTCTAGTGCATACTCGTTAGAACCAATCACAATACAGCTTACAATAGTTCTCCACCACTGTCTAGTGCCTATTCGTCAGAACCAATCACAGTACAGCTTACAATAGTCCTCCACCACTGTCTAGTGCATAGTCGTTAGAACCAATCACAATACAGCTTACACTAGTCCAGTACATATGGCACAGAGTAAAGACATAGGTCTGTGATGGTCAAAGAGAGCACGGCTGATATTGGTGACCTGGATTTCCTAGCTGGGCGGTGAAAGGGAAAACGTAGTTCGTTGTTCTATCTATAGCATCAGTTTGACAAGATCTGATTGGTTCTGATGAATACGCACTAGACAGCCCTCTTAGTGATGACAGTAACAAAAGAGATAGCGATTCAGTTTAGCATTTATAATCAATGTAAACATACAATCAAGTCAATTTGTAAAAGATAGCTAGTCAGTATTTTACGATTTAGATATCTTACATCTAGATGATTATTTACACAATGAGGGTTTAATGTAGAATTCATATAATTGTCTCATGTTGGTAGATCGCAGATTGGTGCTAAATAGTCAGCCAATGAAGACGGGCTTTTATTACCCACCTAATACAGAGTCTCCATACTAAGCCTATGGAGCCTCCAGATCGCTACTGAGTAGAGTACGAAAAGCCGTATTCTCCTAGGAGAATATAGTTTGGCAACCAACCCCTTCTACGATATAGGGGTTGGTCGGGTTAAATCGCAGAGGGTATCCCTCTGTGTTCGCCTCAAACCAAATAAATTTGTTTTATGTAGGATCTAAAAGCAGAAATACCCAATTGGTAAAATTCATAGCTGAACAAATTGATAATGGAATCTAACTTCATGGTGGTTCCATTCTAAAAATACACCAAACAGTACGAAAAATCTGGTAGGAGAGTAACAAACTGGTTCCGCTACTGGGTCAAGGAAGTCCCTTATTTAACCCAACCAGAGCTAATTTTGTGTAGCTCTGGTTGCCAGTGTAAGGCGAATACGGCTTTTTCGGCCACCTGACGGGCATTGTAGGAACTATTTTCTATAAACAATGCATGGAGATTGCATCGAATTTCTAATTATTTCTAAGATATTTTCCTCATAACTAATCAAAAGGTGAGTAATAAAAACAACATTACCATGATTTAGATCTGTGTGGCCGTATTCTCCTTGTAGTTGACAGTACTACGCATCAACTACGCAGAGGGTAAGGCCAATATTGTATATACCGGGTATTCACATAAGATTAACCAGTAATCACCAAATGCGAGGTGGGAGTCTTTTCAATGTGGCTCCTGTAATGAACCTACATTGTAGCCTCCGAGTATACACATTAGCGCAGACACTGAATCCGGCGACCAAGCCAATAATCGTCTGTCAAATAGACCACCATTATTCCTACAGCAGACGATCAATTAACCGGAAGCAGGGTCAAGGTCAGACAGCGCATGCGCCTGTTTGTTTGAGACCGGATGTGGCAGTAGAGCGTTCTGGTGAATGACGCAATGCCTCCATTTTACAATTTTATAATGTCTCTCCATGAAGTAGCACGTAACGCTATTACACGTTTAATCCATAGATCAATGCCTCTCCATACAGAGGCACGCACTGCAACATGTGCCCGAATAAAGCGGGTTTCTTTATTTTATCCTACCCCTAATAAAACTCCATAGGCTTAACATTGGGTCACTGTATTCAGTCTGGAGTTCAGAAAAATGAAAAATATCGCTCTAGTGGGGTATACTTGACAAATGACGTCATTTGTTTATGTAGAAGTAATTTAAACAGGTGGGGTAGGATAAATTCTAAACCAAACTCGAGTTAGTCATGTTATTGTTCATCACACTCCGGCAAGATCGCGTATTATTGCTCTCGGCTTCGCCTCGTGCAGTAATATGCGATCTTGCCATCGTGCGATAAACAACAACACAACTAACTATTGTTTGGTTTCCCCATAGTATCTCTCATTGGTGTACAAGTTTTTCAGATACAACTCCAGGGCAATACTACTTGGGAAATACTCGTTTTTGAAAATTCGTGAATATAAATTGTAAATAGTGTGGATGTTGGGCGTGGAATTAGAAATAAAATGTTCATTGATCAGTGAGTAGGCAGTGAGTACAGGAAAGGGTGAGGGAAGGTTCATACAAGCAATGATGAAAATAAGCTAAAGTGGAACTATTTGTAAGGTATGATCATAAAACTGGATAATCTTGGCCACCGCATGCCACGACTGGAGTTTGGCAAAGTGACTTCACAAGGTGAAGCTGAGTGAAGTCCGGAGCCAAAACATAAGGAGTGGCATGCGGTAGCCAAGATTAAAACGAATCAAGTTTTGATTTTATCCTACCTCTTCTCCTCGATTTTGGAATATTACATGATAACAATTCTGTATGCCACTAGTGGCATATAAAACCCCGTATGCCAGTCAGCGCGCATTTAGAAACTCAATGTTAAGCCTATGGGATTTTATATTAGGGGTAAGATAAAACATGATCAGCTGTTATATGATAATAAAGTGAAGTTATTAAACCCTTCTAGAAAATGAACATAATCAATAATGTAATGAGATATGATGTAATCAGTCATCAAACATAGCTTACAAGTTATCAATCAATTTTCTATGATTTCTAGTATTTTCAAGAATTGCAATTAGCTGGATTTCCCTTGGAGACACATTCCACATTCTGGCACCTCTAACCTGGCGTTTACATTAGACGACTAAATACGTTGCGACTGTAGTTCGTCAGCCAATAGTCGTCAGGCGGTGGCAATTTCCACTGCAAAAGTCGTCGATCTCAGAATATCCTTGAGTGTTTACACTTATGACACAGGGGGCTGTTGAATAAAGTTCGTTCGTTTCTGGTGCTGGTCTGAACGATTCGATAACTCCAACGATAAACGACATCCTGGACGATTTGTTTCCATTTAGAGTTGTATGACAAGACAGAAGATATCATATAGATGAACGTATTTGTACACAACACCTTGTGCGAGGTTTGGTTACTCTTATTGTCAAAATATCTTTTGCTTACAGCACACTATGAGAAAACGTGGTTACTGAGCCCGTACGGATGCCCGTTCGAGGTCATTTGATGATGAAAATACGGCCCGACACCGCAGGTGGGAATGCCGTATTTTTTTTTCATCAAATGACCGTACAGGCTCAGTCACTACGTTTTCTTATTACTATACACCTCCCAATCATTTAAAACGCCTTTTTATTAATTTTACAAAGACCTCAAAGACTACTGCAATTCACTACAGCCCGCTGTCACAGCGGGCGCGAACATTATTTATACTACACCCCTAGCAGCGGGCAGTATTTCATACATGTTCGGCCATAGGTGTATAGTAATATTTTATACAACACTATGGCCCCAAGGACGATTCTGAGAGATTTTTTCTCGTTCGTAGTTTATTCAAGAGCCCCCATGATCTCCACCCGTGTAGACGACTATTTCAGACCAGCTTGAAATAGTCGCCGGCGTCAGAGCGTGTGCAATAGTCGTGAAGTGGTGCTTTATTGTGTAATCAGATTTATCCTACCCCTAATATAAAATCCCATAGGCTTAACATTGAGTTTCCGTTTGCCATGCTGACTGGCACACAGAGTTTTATATGCCACTAGTGGTATACAGAAATGTTATCACGTAATATTCCAAAATTGAAGATTTGGGGTAGGATAAAATCAAAACCTGATTCGTTTTAATCTTGGCCACCGCATTCCACTCCTTGAGTTTTGGCTCCGGACTTCACTCTGCTTCGCCTCATGAAATCACTATGCCAAACTCCAGTCGTGGCATATGGTGGTCAAGATTAAACCTCATCCAGTTTTACGATAGTAACCAGACGATCTGCAGTCGCCACGCTCTTGGCGTTTATATATCAAACGATTTCTAGACTTTTACGGCTGAAAGTCGTCAGGTTCAAGAATCGCCGCCTATAATCGTCTAGTGTAAACGCCGGGCAAGGTATGGACTACGTAGGACGCAGTTACTCTTGGTTCTATATATTTTGATTATAATCTTTTTTCAGTTAACCTAGTATTTCTACGAGAAATTTCAGTTCATTCTGGATTCAGTCAATTCTAATACATTATAACTGTTGTTTGACGGTTTAACTCACCCTTAGTAATTTTGCTTAGCATTGGTAACTCGTTCTCCAAGCCTCTACGAGTATTGCAGTCCGTTCTCCATGGTCTGTATCCTGTGTGTTGTCCATTATTCTAGCGTGTACAGGGGTGAGATAAATACAGAAAGCAACTCGTTTTGATCTAAGTCATCATTCTCCAACTCATTTGAACACTGCGTGATATTCACTCAGCTCTGCCTCGTTCATATCACTCCACATCAAACTCATGGAGAATAATGCCTTTGAGGAGAACTTGTTGGTTTCTTTCACTGATATTATCGGCGAGCATGAAACGACAACACCTGACATCAACCACTGAGCCACATCTTTTCCCTTTTATTTAGCCAACAGATTTTCAACTGATCTGTCCGTCTCCAGGTATCACCAAATCAACTCTTTATCAACTCTGCAATTCCAGTCTTTAGGTTTTTTTTTAGTTTTTTAAAATCAGTTTATTTGGACTGGATAAGTACAAGGCAAATTTGCCTGTTTTCTGATCGCACCAGTATATCGTTCGTATCAATAATTATAGTCTATTTTGGCTTATGCTCTGACTGACTGACCAGCTAAACAAGGCTTAACTACTAGATATCATACAATAATATAACAACATTCGAGATACCCAATTCCATAACTAGGATCACATTATAATTCTTATCCTACCCATAATAAAAAACGCCATAGGCTTAACATGGGATTTGTTTATGTCACAGGTGGTGACATAAAGTGTTGTTTATGCCACTACTTTCTGATACTGAAAAAATATGGAAACGGGGTAGGATCGAATCTAGACCCGACTCGTTTAAGTTTGAACTTATTTATGCCACTCATTTTGTTGGCTCCATAATGTCACTCGTCTTCGACTCGTGAAATTATGGAGCTAACAAAATGCGTGGCATAAATAAACTCAGACTCACACTCGTGACGTCTCTTGATATTATTTTACCTGCTATACATCTAGATAAATAGTTCAAAGTTTCCATAGTTGATGGTACATTACCGTATACTTCCCTAGATAATGAATGTACATGAGATATATCCCGCACAATGGAGCCCCAGATCACATATCCTTACCAGACTGAGTATTGTAAATAATCTACACATTAGTAATTTTGACGGCTGTTTATTAATATTGTTTTTTTCTTTATGTTTGAACTTTTGATAGGTTTGACTAAGTTTACAGAAAACATTCAATAGACTGAATATAACCCAAGCCTTTTATTGTTATTTTTTCACACTTGCACGCTCATTCATCAATGATGAACATACCAATTTCTCCTAGTATGATATTCATAGTAACATTAGTAAAAGTGATAATAATGATGATATTAGCCACTCTCCTAGCAGATATCCTACGCTCTACTTCCTGCGGCCGCTTGTATCTCTGCACCGACCTGCCTATTTGGGACAGAATCTGTCCCATCCGCCAGTTTTTTTCAAATATCCTAAATTCTCAGGAATTTGGGGTCTATTTTGTGTTCTTTAGTAAATAGAGAGGAGCATATTTATTTGGTAAATAATATACACTAATTTCTGTTACTATTTATATAAAGCCAGATAGAATCTCTGGGATTACTTTCTACAGTGGATAGCACCTTATGTGTTATTGGGTTTTGTTTTGTGCTCACTTGAAGGGGCAGTCTAATCAACTGTGGATTCACATAATAAAGTGGTTTAGAACTAAAAACAACACAGCAGGATTGTCTATTGGGCTCATTTAACAATTCCCACATTTCACAACTCATAATATATAAGTTCTTTGAGTTTCAAAACTTTTGACAGTTGCCTTGTTTTTAATCTGAAATTTTAGCTGGTTCCCCTGTCCTTATTTAGATACCAGGGAACCTGCGTTGGGCTGTGGCAGAGATTAGACTGGTTCCCTGCCCTAGAATAAGGGACAGGTAACGGGTTCCTACGTCCTTCAACTAGGCCGTAGTACGTCCCGTTGTCCCTAGGTCCAGGGCGCTCATGCTTTCAAAGCGGATATATCTCCGCCGAGCCCACTAGCGGATACCCCGGGAACCACTAGCGAATCAGGGACCTGTTTCAATAGCCTGTAGGACGTCCGTTATTGGGTTTAGTGACACAATAGCGGTACTTCACGTTTCAGTACTTAAGGGACAACCGTTTGTGGGACATAGGATAACAGACAGGCGCTAATAGCGGCTTGTCTCATTTCATAAGACCGATGTCCAGTCACTATTGGTGTCACTGTTGTGTCCCAAATAGCGAGAGGGTATACCCTCTCGTTTCTATTGTCACAAATGCGTAACTTTACTTCCTGTAGGAATTAAGGTGTGAAACTTTAACCCCAGTTAGGGACACATACAACTTATAAACATGCCAAATATGAAGGAGATCGGCTCATGCAATCCAGAGATATTCGCATGTGAATTTTGTCATAGCAAATGTTGCTCTGATGGCCAGTGTAGGATTATTCCATGTCTGTCTCTAATTTATGCAGTGACCTTCACCTTGACAGCACTTGTTCCCGGTAGCACTAACACCATCCATTGTCAGGCCCAGGGAGCAATATCACCATGTCGCCAATAGTGAACTGACACACCACCCCAATAGTGACATGCCTTTTGCAACGAGTCCTAACTTTTTCTGCTATTCAAGTCACTATTTGAGTCACTAAACATGTCACTAAGTGGCTTAGTGACCCATTCTATTGAAACGGGCCCCTAGTGGTCTGCCAAGGTTGCGCAATCCCACAATGCAACAGAAAAATGGAGGCGTTACCAATAATGCACCACGAAACTGGAACCCGTTACCTGGCCTTTAGTCTAACTAGGCCAGGCTGCCAGGCTATGGCAGAGATTAGCAAGCGCTAGTGCCGCGAAAGATCTGGGAGGAGAGTGGATATTAGGAACGTGAATGGATGGTAGTTGATGATTAATGTTAATGGCAGTGTTAATCAGGATAATCACATTCTCTGCTACAGGCAGAAGGTCGAAGGCAGTGATTTCCTGAGCATTATCAATATAGTAACCTGAGTACTTTGTATTTGGCGGATATTTATCATCCACCAAATACATAGAAAACACATGCGCACTTGCCCAGAAAAGGTGGATAATAAATACAATATAGACTGGTTTCAGATAAAAGCAGTTGTATGCTCCTCGAAGTTGCCTCTGCGCAATATACTCGCATACGCTCGGATATTACTACGCGTCAACTCCTCGGAGCATACGGCCGCTTGTATCTGAAACTAGTCAATATCGTGTATATATCCACCTAATACAGAGTGCCCATAGATGACACATTATTTAAGGTCTTTTTCCATTGGCCGACAAACACGGTGTACATTTTCTCCTAATAGACTATTTCCATTTCTGGTCAGCAGTGCTAAGGTCCGTCGGTGGTTCCTGACTGTATGTCGGCGATGGGTAATGGAAATAGGTTATTAGGATAACGCAGAAAATCTACACCGTGTTTGTCGGCCAATGGAAACGGGCCTCGATGACGATTACGGCCCAGCCAAACTCGTGGAGTATTGTCTATTTATACGATTCGAGTGCGGTTCTGGATTTATCTTACCCCTTTCTATCGTTTAAATAACATCACAACTCCAGAATAATCGGAATATACTTAGCAAATCCACTACGCCACGGCCGTGGCGTAGTATTGTAACTTTACCAGGGTGAGCGTTGAGTATATTTTTCTAATGTTAATCCTATTGCTAAACTTGTACGAGGGGTGAGATAATGTGTATCACCATACTTGGAGCATACAGATATATCCACCTAATACAAAGTGTCCATAGAAAACACATAGGGAGTGTGTATCACCATACGCGGAGCACACAGATATATCCACCTCATACAAAGTGTCTACAGAAAACACATAGGGAGTGTGTATCACCATACGCGGAGCATACAGATAAATCCACCTAATACAAAGTGTCCATAGAAAACACATAGGGAGTGTGTATCACCATACCCGGAGCATACAGATATATCCACCTAATACAAACTGTCCATAGAAAACACATAGGGAGTGTGTATCACCATACACATAGCATACTAAAGAAGAAACCAACAAGTCAAAGTCATTGTTTAATGTGAAGTGATATGAACGAGGCGACAGCCGAGTGATTATCACAAAGCATTCAAACGAGTTGCTGAATGAATTCTTTGACTGAAACAAGTTGCTTTCTGTATTCATCTCACCCCTCCCTGCACACACTAAAAGAATGGAAGACACACAGGATATAGACCATGGAGAACAGACTGCAATACTCGTAGGGGCATGGAAAACGAGTTCCCAATGTTAATCCTATGGGAGCAAAATACCAGGGGTGAGATAAAGATATATACAGTAGAACCCCGTGTAAGCGGACACACTTTGCTCCGGGTCAAAGTGCTCCCTTACGCGGGGTGCCCGCTTACATGGGGTGCTCGCTTACGCGAGGTTAAAATAAACATCTAATAGAGGGAACCGTTCCGGGCAAAGGTGTCCGTTAACGCGTGGTTCCGCTTACGCGGGGTGTCCGTTAAGCGGGGTTCTACTGTACACCTAATATAGAGTGTCCATAGATGACACATAGGGAGTGTGTATCACCTATACCTGGAGCATACAGATATATCCACCTAATACAAAGTGTCCATAGAAAACACATAAGGAGTGTGTATCACCATACCCAGAGCATACAGATATATCCACCTAATACAAAGTGTCCATAGTAAACACATAGGAAGTGTGTATCACCATACCCAGAGTATACAGATATATCCACCTAATACAAAGTGTCCATAGAAAACACATAAGGAGTGTGTATCACCATACCCGGAGTATACAGATATATCCACCTAAAACAAAGTGTCCATAGAAAACACATAGGGAGTGTGTCTCACCATACCCGGAGCATACAGATATATCCACCTAATACAAAGTGTCCATAGAAAACACATAGGGAGTGTGTATCACCATACCCAGAGCATACAGATATATCCACCCAATACAAAGTGTCCATAGAAAACACATAGGGAGTGTGTATCCCCATACCCGGAGCATACAGATATATCCACCTAAGACAAAGTGTCCATAGTAAACACATAGGGAGTGTGTATCACCATACCCGGAGCATACAGATATATCCACCTAATACAAAGTGTCCATAGAAAACACATAGGGAGTGTGTATCACCATACCCAGAGCATACAGATATATCCACCTAATACAAAGTGTCCATAGAAAACACATAGGGAGTGTGTATCACCATACCCGGAGCATACAGATATATCCACCTAATACAAAGTGTCCATAGAAAACACATAGGGAGTGTGTATCACCATACTTGGAGCATACAGATATATCCACCTAATACAAAGTGTCCATAGTAAACACATAGGGAGCGTGTATCACCATACCCAGAGCACACAGATATATCCACCTAATACAAAGTGTCCATAGAAAACACATAGGGAGTGTGTATCACCATACCCGGAGCATACAGATATATATCTCACCTGATACAAAGTGTCCATAGAAAACACATAGGGAGTGTGTATCTCCATACCCGGAGCATACAGATATATTCACCTAATACAAAGTGTCCATAGAAAACACATAGGGAGTGTGTATCACCATACCCGGAGCATACAGATATATCCACCTAATACAAAGTGTCCATAGAAAACACAAAGGTAGTGTGTATCACCATACCCGGATCATACAGATATATCCACCTAGTACAAAGTGTCCATAGAAAACACATAGGGAGTGTGTATCACCATACCCGGAGCATACAGATATATCCACCTAATACAAAGTGTCCATAGAAAACACATGGGTAGCGTGTATCTACATATACAGAGCATACAGATATATCCACCTAATACAAAGTGTCCATAGAAAACACATAGGGGAGTGTGTATGGACATACCTGGAGCATACGGATATGTTGTATGCTCCAGGTTGCAAGAACAAGCGCATATGGAAAAATAATGTATGTTAAAAAATAGTGCGTACCCAAATGAACTAATATGAGTACCCCACTTATAAGGAAAGTGGGGGACAATGGATACAATGTAGACTGGTTTCAGATAAAAGCGGTTGTATGCTCCTCGGAGTTGACTCTAAGCGATATCCTCGCATACGCTGGGATATTACTACGCGTCAACATCTCGGAGCATACGACCGCTTGTATCTGAAACCAGTCAATATTGTTTGTATACATATTCTCGTTCAATGGAGAAGCGCTTTAGGAAGTCGGCGGCGATTTCCGGGAATCAGAATCACCGGCGGCAGTCTTATGATATTCATGCGCGGCCTCACCACGCACTCCAAAGGCATCGCCATTTTGAATTAATCCTTGTGCAGAAAATAGTCCGAGTTTTTTTTTTCTTCAAATATATGTAGTTTTTAAAAGATAATAAGTAATTCCAAAATTGCTGTGAATCTATAGCTCGCTTAAGTGGTTATCTAAAATCACAACAATACTGTCAAGTGAACCCTAGGAAATGTGATAAATTAGATTTTGTCCGATTCCTGAAACCGGCTACCGCAGGGTGTCTGTCGGAACTACAGGTTACCTTCGATTTCCCCATTAAATCCCAAAAGACTTTTCCTTCATTAAACTAAATCAAACTTCTCCATAAGGTCTTGCCTTTGTGTACCGGACTTGCACCAGAGCTTGATAATTTTCTTAAAGACAAATGTGGGTAGGTATGCACTTATCTTCTTCAGGGACCTGTTTCACTAGTTTCGTGACATGTCTAGATGGCGTCTAGATGGTATGTCCGGTTTCTTAAGAACTAGACATTAGACTTCGTTTTGTCCGTTCTTGCTTGCACTGTTGGTGCTGCTTTTCATGTCTGTCTAACACTTTTGTCACAAAACTAGTGAAACAGGTCCATGACGTGTAGATTTGTCTAACTCTTATGTTTGGGATCTGTCTTTTCCTAAGGGCAGCTACTTGTGTTGTCACAAAACTAGACAACCCCAATGGTGTCACAGACATGTCACGAAACTAGTGAAACAGGTCCATGATGGCCTTCTCATAGAAGTTAGCACCGTGATATAGTATTTTTTAGCATTTCTCATTTCTATATGTTTCCAACTATCATAATTCAGAATTATTTGAGATAGCAATAGAATATCAGTGTCATCTAGCCACGAAATGAAAATATTGCAGTTTCCCATAGACACTAACAGTTAAGCACTTCCATTTTCAGATGGCCTTCCCATGGAAATTAGCATGGTACCTTGACATGCCGTTATTTTGCATTTTCTATTTGCTGATGTATAAAATTATATCATACAGAGTTATTTTCAAAAAAAAACAATAGAATTTAGAAATCACTCGACTACCAGCATTTGTCATAAATTGTCATAATTACTGTCAGTCGATTCTATTTTACTAACCATTTATACATCTGATAACATAATGATAACATAATCGATGGTGAAAGCATCCAGAAAAATAACTGTAGAATAGTGGTGAAAGGCTATTGGAATATAATAGTGGTTTTTTTTCCAGACGAATCAGTCCATTTTCTTTAGTCGATTATATACCAAACTAATCTGGGAGCATTCGGTGCAGTTCGCGTTTCCATTCGCCGATCTGGCGTTAGTGTACCCGAAAAAAATCTATCGGTGGTTCCATATTGCAGATCGGTGCAGAATAATCGGCCAATGGAAACGGGCTTTATACAATCATATGAATCAATTTGAGCATATCCAGGAAGCTCAACTCCACTGAGCTACAAATTATTGATTAATCGTGTTGTGTAAAATTAATTTTATTACACAAATGAAAATGGCTAGAGCATTAAGATTGTAAATTCCGGGGAATACTGGGGGCCGTTTCACTAGAAGAGATACGTCTCGTTGTTTCTAACATTGGCACCACAGCAGCAGTGTGCGTTTCATTAGCAGGTGCAGTCAAGCGTGAACGGCACTTGGGACATGAGTGTCACCAACAGTGGCAGTGACCGTTTCCCTAGTAAACTAGAAGCAAATGGAATGTTAATCATAGATGAATGAGCGTGCAATTATACATGAATAACAATTAAACGGTTTGAGTTAGATTCAGTCTATGGATAGTTTTCTGTAGGCTAATGGAACCCAGTCAACCTGTTATTTCTGCAACCACCTGAGTCTAGGATCCAACAATATCAAGGTCAAGCACCAGTGGGTCAATGAGGTATTTCGGTCTCTAGTGATTGGTCATGGTCAATTAAGCATGCTTCTAAGATCCTGAGACACTGGCACCCTGCTCCTTTCACACTATCACAGTGGATAACACGCAGATAGTGAAGGGATAGTTTTCTGGCAGCATGCTGAAAGTGTATATATGTGACCACTCTAACCTCTAGGTCTCTAGATGATGTATATAGGCGTGCAAACACGCTCTAATAAGGTCTCGCTGTACCTGCCACTGTGGAGCCGCTGTTGGCGAGAGGATCGAGTTCTGAGTTCTGAGTTCTGAGTTCTTAGCTCTCGTTGTCGTCTTCAGAAACACCTGAGACTGTTGTAAAGCTGTTGTCAGTCAGATATAAGACTGTTGGAAGACTATTGGCAGTCTGATACAAAACTGTTGTAAGACTGTTGTAAGGCTGATACAAGACTGTTGTAAGGCTGGTAAAGGACTGTTGAAAGTCTGATTCAAGACTGCTGTAAGACTGTTGTAAGAGACTCTTACAAGACTTAGCATGACTGTTGTAAGACTGTTACAAGACTGTGGCAAGAGTGTTGCAAGATTGTTGTAAGACTGTTGTAAGACTGTTGCAAAGCTGTTGCAAGACTCTTGTAAAAGTGTTTGACGATTGCTGTAAGACTGTTGCAAAGCTGTTGCAAGACTGTTATAAAAGTGTTTTGAGGTTGCTGTAAGACTGTTGCGATACTTGTAAGACTGTTGGAAAAGTGTTTTGAGATTGCTGTAAGACTGTTGCGATACTTGTAAAACTGTTGTAAAAGTGTTTTGAGATTGCTGTAAGACTGTTGCGATACTTCTAAGACTGTTGTAAAGGTGTTTTGAGATTGCTGTAAGACTGTTGCGATACTTGTAAGACTTTTGTAAAAGTGTTTAGAGGTTGCTGTAAGACTGTTGCGATACTTGTAAGACTGTTGCAAGACTGCTGTAAGATTGTTATAAAGCTGATACAAGACTATTATAAGGCTGATTCATGACATCAATAGTGAAACGTGTCCCAAGGGTCCGTTTTAAACCTAAAAAAAACCAATAGATTTAACATGAGAATGATATAAAATAACCTATATAGTGAATATCTTTGTCTATTGCAGATTTATATCTTTTTATTATTATTCATTGGGACATACTCGATTAGATACAATCGACGATCTTCCATTTTGAAGTTGCAGAGCATTAAAATGACAGTCGCAGGCTCAGTGAGAACAATGAACATTGGTAACATTGGGAAAAATACAAAGGACCTGTCAAGGGTCAAGCCCAACACAGGCACAAGACAGTAAGACGGCGCGTTAACATCATTATTCTGGAAAAAGCAATGTCTGCAACTTAATACGCAATTAATGATAACCAATAATGACATGTGACAATGACAGTTGGCAAGAGAAAAGACTCCTTAAGATATTGTTCCTGTCATGTTCAGACAACACGAATGTCAAGAATATGATATAAAAATATCTCATTAGGATTCTTTACTGACATACTTTCTTGACGGAAATATAGATTATTCTCTGGTAGGCCTTTTACTTCACTGTTCAGTGTGTTGTAGTCCTGGGTGGCGTTTAAAAATCTGGAGAATATATCGTGGCTTTACGATAAGATAAAACTCATGATAAAGGAGAATGTGTACGACCTATCACAGTATTCGTTTCATAAATCTTGTCCTGGGACCTGTTTCAGTAGTTTCGTGACATGTCTAGATAGCGTCTGTGACACCATACAGACAGATCACAAGATTGCAATCGATAACACGCGGAGTTTCACTCACTTCTCGTAGGAATTAAGCAACGATACTTTAACATGAGTAGGAGATACATATAACCTATAATCGTTCCAAATATGAAGAAGAATGGGCGCTCCGATTTTCTGATATTTGCTAGTCTTTTTCCGCTGTTGCTTGCACTGTTGGTGCCGCTGTTGATGTATGTCTAGGCCCAATATCACGAGCCTACTGAAACAGGTCCCTGGGAGCTGTTTCTAAAGTCGAGGGAAGTCTCGCCAGCGTCACTTCGCATTTCAAAGCGGGAGGCCGCAACAGTGAGCGGCACTTTGAATCAAAGCGGCACCAAAACCGCTACCAATACCCAATAGCGAGCGGCACCTCCACCTCGACAGCGACGGTTCAAGTGCCATTGTAAAGCCCAATACCCATCTACCGATTTCGGAACATTTATGTACGTTTTTCGGCAACAAACGGAGGGTTATTTGTCTCAGCCAAGCCATCCTAACGGAGTCGGTAGATGTAGGACAGCTAGGCAAGGCTACCCAGCGATTAGTGAACACTCGGTTTCTTTGGTTTTTGCCCTCACCCAGCGATTAGTGGACCATACACCGATTTTATCAGTGTGCGGGTCGAGCGAGGGGTTACGTAATTTGCCTGCGACAAGGTGACCGACTCCTATACGATTTGGGAACTAATCGTTCAACCCTAAATCGGTAGATGGGCATCCGGCTTTAGCTCCTGCTTTGGCGGTGAGTACTCTCGTTTAGCACCCTCCCGACTTTTGAAACAGCTCCCAGGGTGGTGTTTCTGATCCTTGGTGAGATATATAGTAGATGTGACACAAATCATGCATCAGGACATGTCCCAGGACATTACTCGGAGAATGTCCCTTGAGTTAGGACGGATTCCTTTATCGTTGAATAAACGTACGATCATTTGGCTTATGGAAAATGTCTCTCTTGTCAATAAAACGATACTCAGCCACTTCTAATAAACCCCAACCACCAATTTCATCACAAAATTATTGATCATTGCAATATAGAATTATTATAATATTTGCAAATTTTCAAAAACTTACGACACCCTTTTAAGTGTCCCAGACTTAAGAAAGTTTTAGAAGACTTTGGATAATTTGGACGACAATGGAGGGTTGAACGATAAATTTATACAACGATATTTCATAGCCTAGAGTTAATCGTATCCTTAAATCGTCCGAGCACTAGGACCAAAAGGCTTTTATTATCCATCGTATACAAAGCCCCCATTGAAAATGTATGGGGACTCAATAAACTACCACCCATTGTATAAAACCTGCCAGATACCATAACTGTGGTATACGTCTTCAAACATGTGGTATACGGCCTCAAAACCATGGTATACGGGGAAAATAGTCCCTTTTGCTATAGAGCAAAGAAATAGTCCCTTTTGCTATACCCTTTAATATGGCAATTACTGGGTTTAATTCATTCTAAATAATGGATAATAAATACAACAAACGATGATTATGTGGATAGGCGGCTCTGTAAACCACTCGAGCGCTAGCGCTCGTGTATTACGACGCGTCAACCCCTCGTGGTTTACGGCCGCCTGTCCACAAAACCATCGATTATTGTCTATATATGCAACGACATTGGCCCTAGGACGATCAGAGGACAATTTCTACGATATATCCTGGATTATTAAACGGCACCCTGCGAGGTGTTTTTAAAACTAAGAACGATAATGGCTAAAAGATTACGATTAGGACTAACCTCAGGCGATAGCGACCGCGATAGAAGTGGCAGTCCGTGTTTTAAATGTGGCCCTCAGAAATCCAGGAAATCTTTTCAGTTTTTATCTTTATTATTGCCCCTCTTAAGGGAGAATATGTTATGAAAGTACTTATGAAGATTCGAACCCAGGTGCAACGGACCTGAAAAAGGTAAAACTTGTGACCTTTAGAAATACTAAGAATAAAGATATTTTACCGATCGTCTTGTAAGACATAAAGACAGATCCGGTTAGGTATGGTAGCGAGAATGCAACAAAGACCACAATAAGATCAATTCCTTTATCGTTCTTAGTTTTAAAAACACCTCTGTTGCCAGACTGTTCAGTGCTATTCCGTTGTCTGACTGCTCAGTGTTAGTCCTGGGAGCTGTTTCAAAAGTCGGGAGGGTGCTAAACGAGAGTACTCCTCGCCAATGCGAGAGGCCAACAATGGAACTTGAGGCGTCGCTGTCGAGGTGGAGGTGCCGCTCTCTATCCCGGCGTTTACACTAGACGACTATAGGCGGCGATTCTTGAATTTAGCAGTATCAGCCGTAAAATGATAGAAATCGTCTAATATAAACGCCAAGCGCGTGGCGACTGTAGATCGTCTGATTATATCATATTATACAATTCAGCACCACTTCACAACTATTGTACACGCTCTGACGCCCGCGACTATTTTAAGCAGGTTTGAAATAGTCGTCTACACGGGTAGCGACTCTGTGGATACTTAAAATCGTCAGTGTAACCGCTTTGGTAAATTCTTAGCTCGACGACATTTACGGTGGACATTGCCACCACCTGGCGACTACTGCCATGACGATATACAGTCGCCATGTGTTTAGTCGTCTAATGTAAACTCCGGGTATGGGATATTGGTAGTAGTTTTGCTGCCGTTTTGATTTGAGGTGCCGCTCGCTGTTGCCGGCCTCTCGCTTTCAAAATGTGACGTGCCGCTGGCGAGACTTCCCTCGACTTTTGAAACAGCTCCCTGTTGTTGTTTTTTTTAATTAAAAAAAATATTATTTAGACTTTTGAATTCGATTAGAAATCGTTCTTCCATACAAACGGGATACTGTTGAACAGCAAACAATCACATGTCAATACCACACGTCCGTTCTTATACCCATGACATAGATCTAAGGTAGCATGAATGATGAGATGACATACAGATGAATATTTATAAATAACTAGCGACTTCGTCGAGTCGGAGTTAGGGGGAAAAATGAAAAGTCTAAAGGCCAACGCGGGATTAGAACTCGCAACCCTCGCTTCACTAGTCCGACACTCTGCCGACTGCTCCACAGAGTCAGATTTTTGGCTGGAGTGGTAGTGGGTGGGGGGAGGGGTATCAGCGGAGTTTTGAAAGGGTTGTGACACCGATTCTACCGACTACCAGCGAAATGCGATCTCATTGCATTCTCTCAAGGAAAGGAGATTGGAAAACTACAGTTCAAAATTATATTTTCAGTACAGTTAAAAACAAATCATAAGAATAGAAGTACATCGGTGGAGAGAAAAACAAAAAAATATAGCAGGATTCAGTTAGGAACTGTACGAGAATCTCACTCTCGTGGCTCCTCAGTCTCCAGCCCTAGGTCTGGTTTTAACTATGTCTCTATGTGCGGGAGCAACTTCAAGCGGATTCGACGGAATTCTACCGTTTTAGATATAGTAGGTAACAAGCAGTGATAAATGTGCTGTATAGTCAATGTTCACAGTTATTTGGTTAATGGATGTTTTAAGCCATATACGCCTATTTATCCATGTAATACTCCCGGATTCTTTGGAGGACCTCTTTTCTGAAAGTTTGTTTTGTCATAACATTATTGTGTAGAATCTGCCATTATTTTCGGTTATATTTGAGACAGAAAGAACTATGGCGCCATTTTTAGCTACAGCAAACACATGAATCAGTTTATTATTACTCATAACTTTTACACTTCACATAGAAACTTTCGATGAGGTATCATAAAAATACATATAGCATTTATAACATTTATAGGCAGTCATTTGAGAAGTACAGACTGAAATACTTTACCTTCAGATACCAAACTTAATCGTAAACACTAGTCACATATCTTGGACGTCCCAAGATGGCCGACACGTCTGGAAGTTCGCCTGTCAACCTGAGCCAATAGATTGGCAGTTTGTGAGTCTCTAGATAACAAGTTCCAGATGCTTAAACCCACATTAATGGGAGACCTCCGAAATTCTACAGTCCTTGGAAAGGGGAAACATTGGTTCCGTTTCATTTACGCTCTAGTTGCTCTGATTTCTGTTTTTACTTCTAATACATTAATCAGGGGCGTACCCAGGATTTTGTTTCGGGGGGGGGCACACCTCTGAAGATTGACAAGGGTCCAGCTAAGAAGACCCTCCTGTGGGGTCCGGGGCAAAGCCCTGGACGCACTTAGATTTTATAGATTAAACTGTATTCAGGATTCTGTTTCAGGGGGAATGTGACCAGGGATCCAGCTCCTCCTGGGGGTCCAGGGGGCAAAGCCACCAGAGGAACTTGAATTTCATGGATTATACAACCTTTACCCAGGATTTTTTTCCTAGGGACAGGGGTTACATATCTTAGGCTATCTAGAATTATTACCAGAGGCCTGGCTGCAAACCCCATCTCCTGATCGGGTACAGGCAAATCCCTCTGAAACATTTGGATTTCATAGATCACACAAGCTGTCCCCAGGTTTTTGTCTCAGGGAGGGGGAGATACATACCTGAGACCAGGGAGCTGTTTCAAAACCATAGACTTCACTCTACTTTTGAAGCAGCTCCCAGGTACCAAGGGTCCATCATTAAAGTCCTTATGGGGGTCAAGGGGGTGAAACCCCCTGGCTATACTTGGATTTTACACTTACAAAAGCTATACCTAGGGTTATGTCTAGGGGAGATTTATACACCTGAGACTACCTGGGGAGATTGTCAGGGGTCAGTCGCAAATTCCATCTGGTAGTCCAGGGGGCAAACCCCAGAAACACTTGGATTTTATACAGGGACAGGGGTTACATATCTTAGGCTATCTAGAATTATTACCAGGAGCCTGGTTGCAAACCCCCCTCTGGGTGTCCAGGGGGCAAAGCCCCTGAAAACATTTGGATTCTATAGATTATAAAAGCCATCCCCAGGATTTTCTTTGAAGAGGGGCACACACATCTTAGGTTATCTGTGAATATTGTCAGGGTCTAGCAGAAAAGCCCTTTCTGGGGGTCCAGGGGGCAAAGCCCTTGAAAGAACTTGGATTATATGCAATCTGTTTTCAGCCTTTTGTTTCGGGGATGGGGGTTACCTTCTTAGAGTATCTGGATATATTGCCAGGGTTCTAGCAGCAAACCCCTCCTGGGAGTCCAGGGGGTAAATCCCATAGAAGACTTTGTATCATAAAAGTTCTAAAGCTCTCCCCAAGATTTTGTTTCAAGGCGGGGGTTACATATGATCAGCCATCTGGGAATACTGTCAGAGGACTACCTGCATGGCCCCACATGGTGGTCCAGGATCACATGGCAATATCGCCAGAGGTTTAGGAAAGCCCCTGATGGGGTCCAGGCGAATCCCTCTGAAACTTTTGGATTTCATAGATTACACAAGCTGTCCCCAGATCTTTGTCTCATGGAGGGGGAGATACATACCTGAGACCAGGTACCAAGGGTCCATCATTAAAGTCTTCATAGGGGTCAAGGAGGTGAAACCCCCTGGCTATACTTGGATTTTACACTTATAAAAGCTATACCTAGGGTTATGTCTTGGGGAAATTTATACACCTGAGACTACCTGGGGAGATTGTCAGGGGTCAGTCGCAAATTCCATCTGGTAGTTCAGGGGGCAAACCCGAGAAACACTTAGATTTAATACATTATACAAGTTGTTTCAAGGGTTTTGGTTCAGGGAGGGGTTACATGCCTGAGATTACCTGGGAATATCAGTGGGGGTCCAGTGGCAAAGTCCCCCCTGGGAGTTCTTGGGACAAATCCCTTAAGAGGACTTGGCTTTTATACATTATACAATTTGTATCCATGATTTTTTTCAGTGAATGGGGTGGTCACACACCTAAGATTACTTGGAAATATTTGAAGGGCTCCATGAGGTAAATCACCCCTAATAGGTTGGCATTTAGATAATTTTTAGGTGGCATACTTGCCTTGTTGAATGACACTGAAACAAAGGCATATGTATAGGCATGTTCTTATTTGGGGCAGGAGGGGGGGCACAATTTCTACTATCTTAACCACATTCCACTCAAGCAGCATTCACCAGGGGCATACCCAGGATTTTGTTTCAGGGAGGGGGGCACACCTTGGACTACCTTGGATGATTGGCTTGGGCTCCAGGGGCAAAGCCCCCAGCAGCATTTAGAATGTGTTGATTATACAAGCTGTATCTAGGATTTTGTTGAGGGAGGGGGTCATATGCCTGTCACTATCCAGGGGTCAAGAAGCAATGCCTCAGTTGAGAGGGGGGTCCAGGTACCAAAGCTCCTGGAAGAATTTGGATCTTAGAATTGTTATGGGGAGAGGGAGCCATACACCTGGGATTACATAGGTAGCTTGCCAGGGGTCCAGCAGCAAAGCTTCTGCTAGAGATCCAGGAGGCAAAGCCTCAAGATTCACTTGGGTTTTAGATTTTATACAAGCTGTATCCAGGAATTTGATTGAGGGAGGGGGATTGTTATACACTTGAGACTACCTGGAATGTTGCCACAAGAGTAATAGCATAGCCCCTCTGGGAGGTCCAGGGGGCAAAACTCATGGAAGCACTTTGGTTTCAGATATTATTTATACAGTCTATATCCATGACTTTGTTTCAGGAAAGGGTTACACACCTGAGACTACCTGGGGGGATTGTGAGAAGTCTAGGGGCAAATTGCCTCCTTTGGGATCCAGGGGCCAAAACCCCTGAAGTGTTTGGCAGGGGCTCCAGCAACAAAGTTCTTCCTGGGAGTTAAGGGGGTGAAGTCCCTGAAGCAGTTGGATTTCTGGGTTGTCAGGGGTCCTGTGGCATAACCCCTCCTTTGGGTGCACTGATGAAGCCCCAGGATTTTTTAGCTAGGGGGGGGGGGGGGGGCACCTGAGATTATTTGGGAATATATTGAGTGGTCAAAAAGCAAAGCCAATCCCAGGGGTCCAGGGGTCAGAACCCCTGGAAGCACTTGGATTTCATAATTCAGAAATTACGATGGGTCAGGGGCAAAGTTCTTCTTTAGGAATCCAGGTGGGGAGTGGGTGAAGCCCCTGGGTACACTTGTATGTCAAAAGATTATACAAGCTATATCCAGAACTTAATTCCAAGGGGGGGGGGGGCACACAACTGAGGCTATTTCTCACACTGAAAGGGGTCCAAAAGGAAAGCCTATCCTCAGGGTCAAGGGGTGCGAACCCCCTTGAAACACTTGCATTTTACCGTGCCTAGGATTTTGTTTTTGGGAAGGGGTTTTACAGACCCTGACTGCATTGGAAGATTGCCAGGTGTCTGGTGGAAAAATCCATCTGGGGGTCCAGGGGGCAAAGCCTGCAGAAGCACCTGGCTTCTATATTTCATACAAGATGCCTCTTGGATTTTGTTTCATGGACCAGGATGGTTACCGATTGAAGGCTATTTAGGAAAATTGTAGGGGTCCTTAAAGTGCCTCTTTGGGAGTCCAGGGGCCCCCTGAAGAGCTCTCTCTCTCTCTTTTGGGGACATATTTGCTTTGTTGAATGACATACATATGGTAACAAGGGCATGTAGGGGTTTATTTTTAGAGGGTGGGGGGGCACACCTTGGACTACCTTACATGCATCCTTCAAAGTGTGTACCCCCCAACCCGGAGGGTTGAATTAAAAAAGGATAATGTACCCCCAATCCCAGCCCTAGATAGATTTCAATATCTTATGTATATGTAAATAGCCCATTCTTGTATAATGCTATAACTTTTTAACTATGATAGATAGAAACGAAATTCAAAAAACAGTGTGTATAGAATTTCCAGTTGGAACAGACCATCATTGGAAAAATTTCGGGGGGGGCACGTGCCCCCTGTGCCCCCCCCCCCTGGGTACGCCCCTGATTAATATTACACAAACTTCGGATAATACCCATTAACAACATAAACCGTCTTTCTTTGGGCGGCATTTTTGTACTTTTGGCTAACAATTCTTCGTTGCTGATAAAACAACCATTTACATATTCTATTCATACCGTAGGGGTGTGGGTCTGTGGGCCGGTCTGATTTAACCCACACTTTCCACATAATCTGAATTTGCAATCTCTTGATTCACCAGGTACATTTGAGTTTCTCTGAGGCCCGTTTCAATAGGCCTTTTTCCACAGGCCGGTGTCGCACCTTATCTGCTTAGTTACGCCATGCCTGTAGCCAAACAAACACCTTGCAACATATAGTTTAGCATTGATTCACAGAGTGTATTAATGTAATACGCTCATGATACCCATGCACATTATTTCCAGAGAAAAAACAGTGATTGCATCGTATTCTATGATATTTCAGCTCCAATTTGGTATGTCATACATGCATATCACCTCAATGATACTTTAGATATACCTTAGATAACAAAGGGACTCCGAAACTGCATACACACTATTGCATTGGCAGACCTAGCTGTTATATGCTTATCTTTTTTCCTATCTAAAACCAAGATAATTTTCAACTATAGAGTTTAGACAGCCATGACCCGGTGATACAATACCTAAGTTTGTTCCAACAATTTAATCTGTCAAAAAACAACACTCCTGCAATCACACCAACCGTTCACACTCTGATTGCTGTATGTCTCTATGTGAATACCGCCTGACTCGCGGTGTTTGTCCGAGCGGCTGCGTAACTAGACAGTGGGCCGTTAGGCGGCGCTGAACGGAAACACCTGTATTGGCCAATATCCTTTCACCGATCTACAGTCAGGAACTACTAGCGGACTTCTGGCACTGCTGACCCAGAATCGGTAAATGGAAATGACCCAGCTCGTGAAATGACCCACAACTTTTTCTGCTTGGATTATGCGATGTAGCATCACCGATCACTGAGTGAAAGCTTGGTCACTGAGTGAAATCTACTACCCTCTCTCATTTTTCTATACCGACGCACAGTCAGTGGCACTACTGACAGACTTTCTGGGTAACTAAAAAAATCTACACCCTTTTGTCGAACAATGGAAACAGGCCTTATGTCTCGCTATTGTTCCTGATTTTGCCACCAGGGCGGCACCACAGTAGCAGCATGTAGTTTTTTACCTACTATATTTAAAACGGTAGAATTCCGTCGAATCCGCTTGAAGTTGCTCCCATACATAGAGACATAGTGAACCAAACCTGGGCGTGGAGAATGAGGGCCCACGAGAGTGAGATTCTCGTGCAGTACTTAACTGAATCCTGCTTCTCCTTTTTGTGTTTCTCTACACAGATCTATTTCTATCCTTAGGATTTGTTTCTATCCGTACTGAAATCATAATTTAGAACTGTAGTTATTCAATTGCCTTGCCCCGTGATCGGCCACGAGAATAATTACGCTGGTTCCTGGCAAAATTGCTGTGTCGCGTGAAATAATAGGAGCAGTAAGGACCTTAAGTTTACGCTGGTTCCCGGGTCATCCGCTAAGGGGCACGGCAGAGTAAGAAGCCAGCGGCGTACACAGCCAGCCAACCTTAAGTTGAGAGCAGCAGCCGAGAGGGGGCACCACTGTCAGCTGAGCTATCAATAGTCCGTCCACGCACCGCGCCGCCTTGGGGTTAGTAGCCCTTTCAAAACTCCGCTGATGACCCTCCTCCCCCCTCCCACCATCACACTAAATATTTGTACTTCTTCTAGGCAACTGGGTCTGTGGAGCAGTCAGCAAAGCGTCCTTACGGAAATGCGGGTGTTGGGAGTTCGAGTCCTGCCTTTGGCAGTCAGTCATCTCAATTTTTTTATCATTCAGACTCGGACTCGACGAAGTCGCTAGTCTATCTTTAAAACCCTTTCACTGCAGCATGATGCATCAAGGCATTCCCCTGGCTATGGCAGCATGATGTCTCCAGGCATTCCCCTGGCTACGGCAGGAAGATGCCTCCAGGCATCATTGATATTTATATACAAAGTTCAATAAATTAAAAGATAATCGTTTGAATTAAAAGAAATTTTGACAAAGTATAAGAGCCACATTGACCTTTCATTTTGTATAACAAAATATCATCAGGTATCAAGGTAAATTACTCAAATCACATGACACATCATGTGACATTGCTATTTCCCCCCAAAAAGGTGCCTGCCGTAGCAGGGTCGTTTATGCAGGCAATGCCTGCTGTGTAATGCTGAGCAGGGAAACTGGGTACTGCAGGGAAAGGATTAACCACCAGATGGCCTAGAACTTTCATTCCATCTGCTCTGAGTAGTAGCTTTCCTATTAGGCAAGACAGCTGAATAGTTTATTAAGGCCTGCTAGACTGGGAATATTTTCAAAACTTTCTGTTTTCCAAGGTGACTAGCTCAAATTCAGTGATTTCTGAGGGGGGCGCTATCAGCTAGTCACCTAAACTCTTCCAAAGTTTTGAAGATATTTCCAGTTTGTAAAGCCTTAAATAACTATGAAGACGCCTTCCACAGGTTGACATTTCCCTTTGGCCGTAGCCCTGCTGGGCGTTTCAAAACAAACAGCAAAGTTTGGTGCCTTTAGCTGATAGCCCCCCTCAGAAATGATTTTTTATTGGTCACCCATGAAAACTCAAACTTTAGGAAATATTCCCATTCTATTAAGCATTATTGAAATATTTAGCTGTCTTTCCTAATTGGAAACCTATTAAGACCAGTTGGAATTATGGCTCTATCCCTTCTGGGGATTTCCAAACAGTTGGCAGAGTTTGGGTGACTTTAGATGACAACGCCCCTGAGAAATTCCTGATTTTGGGAGCATCACCAGTGACAACTCAAAGTTTAAAAAATATTCCCAGTCTAATAAGCCTTAATAAACTACCCATCAACCTGTCTGGCCATCCAACTAACTGTCCATCCATCTGACTCTGCCCATTCATTTGACTGCCCATTTACTTGTCTTCCCACTCATCTGACTGCCCATCCACCTGACGTTCCATCCCTATTGTTGTGCATACATCTGGGACCTGTTTCAGTAGTTTCGTGACATGTCTAGATGGCGTCTGTGACACCATACGGACAGATCACAAGATCGCAATCAATGACATGCAGAGTTTCACTCACTTCGCGTAGAAAATGAAGCAATGACACTTTAACATGGGTAGGGGATACATATACTCTATAACAATTCCAAATATGAAGAAAATTGGGCACTCTGATTTTCTGATATTTGCCTGTCTTTTTCCGCTGTTGCTTGCACTATTGGTGCCGCTGTTGATGTCTGTCTAGGCCTAATGTCATGAGCCTACTGAAACAGTTCCCTGGTGCATACATCCGCTTAACTGCCCACTCATCCATCTATCCATCTGACTGCCCATCCATCTGCCTCCCCATCCACCTGTCTGCCCATCCATCTGACTACCCACTCATCTCACAGCCCATCCACCAATCATCCTACTCACCTTTCTGCCCATCCACCTGTCTGCCCATCCACCTGACTACCCACTCATCTCACAGCCCATCCACCAATCATCCTACTCACCTGACTGCCCATCCACCTGTCTGCCCATCCACCTGACTGCCCATTCATCTGTCTATCCATCTTACTGCCCATCCACCTGACTACCCATTCATCTAACTGCCTATCCATCTGACTGCCCATCAATCTGATTGCATATTCATCTAACTGCCTATCCATCTGACTACCCATCAATCTGATTGCATATTCATCTAACTGTCTATCTACCTGACTGCCCATTCATCTAACTGCCCATTCAACTAACTGCCTATCCACCTGACTGCCCATCCACCTGACTGCCCATTCATCTTACTGCCCGTCTATCTGACTGCCCATCCACCTGACTGCCCATCTAAATTGGCTTATTCTATCTATTAAGACTGGATAAACTGGAGAAAACATTAAATTCACTCATTTAAAATTAGAATGAATCCCAAGAAACCGGTTTTGACTGATGTTTGACATTGTCTAAAAATCACCAGATGGCGCCACCGTGAATTGTAGGATATGGCAGATAGTGAAGGGATAGATTTTTCTCAGCACGCTGAAAGTGTATGTGACCTGTCTAACCTTTTATAGGCAACCTACATAGCACGTGAGAGCACGCTCGAACAGACATGAAAATGGGCCGCGTTTCCTACCCAAACTTATAGGTCCATGGATGTAGTAAGACTTAGTCTCTTTCAGGACCGCTTGAGGCGCACAGGGCACGCTGAGCCGTGTACACGCCGTCTGGTGAATGGTGGCCGCACTACAGGCTAGTGAGACTTTGCTCTGCACACTGCACCGCTCCAGTTTATCGCAAAACGAGTTTTCAGTATGTTGCTCTAGCGGTGCAGTGTGTTTGCTCTGGTGACCAGTGTCGATCTTGGTGAGATCGTTGTAGGTCTAGGACTATAGATGGCGCTGTAAATAGCCAAGCGTGTGGCGCCACCTGTTATCAAAGTCAACGCGACGTAACTTGTAGTTGGCGTGTTGTGTATCTTCTCCCCACTTCTCAGAAGGTACCCATCGGATCAACCTGTTTATATTACGCATTTTCGCAAGCGGCCTTCGAGTTGTTGACATCGAATGCTGGAAATAACAGCAGGAAATACACGTAAAAACAACATCTTTATTTATCGTAGACGGCGCGACATGCAATAATGGGTATCCATGATTTATTCCTGAGTTGCAGAAGAGGAGACTTGAATCGTGTCGAGTAAGTACAGTGACACAAACTGTGTCCGTCAATTTCTTTCACCTTGCGCAACCTACCATCCACGACTTGGACCTGGCCTGGGGGGATTTTTAAAAAGAAGAAACCAACAAGTTTTGGTCAAAGTCGTCATTCTCCACGAGTGTGATGCGGGGTGATATAAACGAGGCAACATCCGAGTGAATATCACATAGCATTCAAACGAGTTGGAGAATGAATTCTTTGACCAAATCGAGTTGCTTTCTGTACTTATCTCTTATTATTTCAGAATAATATTATATACCCGTGCACGAAACTGACGCCTATACTGTATGTAAGTATTATTTAGATATTATATGTATGTGCACGAAATTCAGTGTACGGGCACCGGGTGCGCGAAACAGGAAGCAGTTAACTTGTTCCCGACCGTTTATTACACATACGAACCAGCGAAAAAATACGGAAGGCTATGTCTAAGTATCGACAGTAAATATACACAATTAATTCCTGAAAGTTGTACATAAAAACATTAATATATATATAAAACACCAAGATACAAGGTTAAAAATATAAATTAAATCGGCACACCATAGCGCCAGACACGATCGGCACACCATAGCTCGCAAAATGAAAACAAACCGCTGGCATCACAACGTCGTCAAGGAGAGTGGGATCTGTTACTATGGCGATTGCCTTGCTCACTCTTCAAACACATCCTCTGTTATACATAGCTTACTGAATAGCAGAGACTACGATATGGAGAGTGACGTTCATATAATTTCGCTGTGACCCCATGTTTTAGGGTGTGTGTGTACATAAGGTTTGCTGGTCCCAGACATTCCAGAAGCAACTTCGCTGGTTCCTATCCTCAAAAGCCTGACGACTAACTCGCCCAGCATATGCTTTGTCCCTACCCTTAATGAAGTAAGACAAAGAATGTGTATGGAGATTGACAAGTTGATGATGTCACAGGCTCCAGCCTTGCTTTCAGTTTAAGAGCAACGTCATAGCTGAAAACCACGATTCGAGTACACGATGCTATGCCCGCCGACTTTGACCATGGCGTTTCGGTAAATATTTAACTATTTAAAAGGATTTGGGGGTATATAATAAAAAGAATACAGTCTAGGCTTCGATGGACGTTGTTTTGTACGTGGTCCTAGGTCCAGTTTTACGTCCTTCGCTCTCCGAGCTCAGGACGTAAAACTGGACCTAGGACCACGTACAAAACAAAGTCCACGAAGCCTAAGCCAGTATTCTCTAATTATTATATACCTGTGCCAGTATATTACACAAATACCAACCTCTGCTAAGGTATTGGTATTAAATATATACCAGCAGAGTATGGTGGTACAAAATGATGTACCACCCTACTTTGAAAACACATTTTGATTGGCTGAAGAAAATTGACCTACTTATGACATACTGACAGTGACTGTGACTTGCAGCACTCTACTAATATATGTGTTCAAAGGATCATGGGACTTGAAGAAATATAAAAGTAAAAAATGTGCTTGGAGAGTATTCTGTACTAAACTTCTGGTAAGATGTCAACAGATATACCAGCACACTTTGAATCCAGCTTGGATGTCATCACATTTCCATATATAATTCATCAAATACTTATATTTGAAGGTATATAATAAAATAAAAATGTATTACCCTTACTGGTACATACTCCCCAGTGTGCACACCTGCACTTTAGATCATGGTTTTTTGCGCGATCCTATTGCGCAATTGCAGTGCAACCTGACTGTAAAAAGTGTAGTGCACAAATGAAAGTTTGTGAGGCACGTCCGAGCGTGTGAAAAGTTAGAAGCGAACTGAGGTGCCCGAGAGAAGTCACGTGGTAAGTCTGTGAGCGGGTCCGTTCGATTATGCACCTGAGGGGTGGTTGTATTCCGGGTTCAGAATTACCGTCAATTTATAATTAACCACCAATTGCGGAATTTGATTGCAGTGTTTTGATGCAATTTGATTGCAGAGTTTTGATGCAATTTTTTGCAGTGTTTTAATGAAATTTTATAGCAGAGTTTTGATGCATTCTTTTTCCACTTCTGTGCACTTCTGTGAAAGCATATATTTCAATCTTTAATCATATTTGATTATATTGAACAGTACTGTTCAATTCTAATATGTGCAAGTTCAGGAAAGACGTTGCAGGGTCTGAACAGAACAGCTCATGATGAATGTCAAGTACCACTCAGGCCTCAGTTGTTAGAGTCTTTTTCCTTTTAAACATTCATTAATTGGAATGTATAATGAGGAAAGAACTCTTCTCATCACGTTTCCACCACATCACAGACAGGTGGTTGCTCCTGTGTCAGTACTTGGAGTCTGCAGGAGATGTACTGGTGTTTCCCTCTGGAGATATATGTGTCTAGGGCGATACCCAGAAAAGTGGTATTTAAAGTATGCATGGTTCAATATGTGCATAAATGCCAGTTCTTAGATAATGGAAGTGTCACATATCAAATAATACATGATTTGGATAATTATCATGCATCAAACTTTTAAATTCATCATAAAATGAACTCAAGATTCAAGATTATGATTGAATACAATGTTAACTCAAGTGCAATTAAAGTGCAATCAAAGTGCAAAACAAATGCAGAAGTAATAGTGCAATGGTTATGATGGTGCAGTTGCACTTGTAATAGATATTCTTGGGAGGGATGTCACAATAGGTTTCAATATCAACTTGGTAAAAATGTAAATAAATATCAATGAAGTATTGTAATTTACTGTATATATACCCATGCCGTATATACTGTAAATACGCACCGTTTTGGCATATGACGTAAAAATACTGTACGGACCACTGGTCCGTACACTAAAATACGGACCACCTAGCCATACACATTTATTAAAATTTTGGTTGTTAAATTGATCTTTTTTTTAAAATTCCGGGTATATAGTAAATATATAACGTCCAACCATGCTTGTACAAGTCACAGAACTCGATGCTAATTTACCGTTTGTACGGAACTCGGCGTAAACGCCTCGATCCGTACAAACGGTAAATTAGCATCTCGTTTTGTGACTTGTACAGCATGGTCAGGACGTTCTATATAAGTACCTTGTATGGACATCACACAGGATAGACCATGGAGAATGGACTGCAATACTCATACTAGGGGCATGGAGAATGAGTTCCCACTGTTATGCCTATGGACATTTATTTCAGGGGTGAGATAAGAGATACTGCCCTACCCTCTCCCATACTGCTATAGACTAGGCTGGTTTGTGTTATGGTACTTTATCTCACCCCTAGTATTTTTGTCCCAGAAGGCTTAACATTGGGAACTTGTTCTCCCTGTCCCTACCAGTATTGCAGTCCGTTCTCCATGGTCTATACCCTGTGTGCCTTCTATTCTTTTAGTGTGTACAGGGGTGAGATAATATGAAGAGACGTCACGAGTTTGAGTTTATTCATGCCATGCATTTTGTTGGTTCCGTAATCTCACGAGTCGAAGACGAGTGACATTACGAAGCCGACAAAATGAGTGGCATAAATAAGCTCAAACTCAAACGAGTGGCGTCTAGATTTTATTCTACCCCGTTTTCATATTTTTTCAGTATTAGAAAGTAGTGGCATAAACAACACTTTATGTCACACCCGTGACATAAACAAATCCCATGTTAAGCTTATGGCGTTTTTTTTGTTAGGGGTAGGATAAATACAGATAGCAACTCGTTTTGGCCAAAGAAGTCTTTCTTCAACTCATTTGAATGCTACGTGATATTTACTTGGCTGTCACCTCGTTCATATCACTCTGCATAAAACTCGTGGAGAACGACGACTCTGACCAAAACTTGTTTGTTTCTTCTTTAGTCTGTTACCGGTATACTGTCCACTTTACCAGCATTTTTTTTATTACATATTTTTTATCATGTGACAAATGTCATTTTATCCATGTTATTATTTACTGATTATATATAGGCCGTGTCTCACTGCGGCTCAGCTTCTGGCAGCTCACTTTGATCTCACTGGGGTCGCTCTACAAGGCCATAAAGTAGAGAAGTGTGATCGGCAAGCATCATGTAGGGTATAAGATATTGACATTATTGTTCCCGATTATAATCGGTGATCAGATCGGTGAAAATCTGTGGTCAATGTAGCTGTCTTATGGGCTTAATAACAGTGCAGGGGAATTTGCACTTTTATGATGGTACACATTCAAAGAATGACTGCAATCGCGAAGCTGGGCCCTGTTTTTTAGTCGTGACCCTTTCCTATAGTGACCAGTTAGTGACCGTTTGGAGACCTTTGGGTTCCAGAGATGCGACGTCATAACATGTGCGACCACTTTCAGGGGTAAAGTGTCGTGGTGACGGTTTTGGGTTCCAGAGTTGTGACCATTTAGCCCAAATGGTGGCATATTTCATTTTATACACTTCCACTTTATCAAATGAAACAATATTTACTGCGATGAATTATCTATATCTGTTTTATCTAATTCCCAAATTTCACAATTTTCTGTTGAATAATATACATGTGAGACATGCTTTTGTTTTTGAATAGGCCTTGGACCAACAGTGATCATAACAGCTGAATAGTGACCGGGTCTGAGGAACACTTTTTGGTCATGATCACTGGTTTGGTCGCCCAACTGGTCACTCTTTTGTGATTACTACAAATAAAGATGTCACTGTCTGAAAAACAGGCCCCTGGTTAACTGCAGTAATTTAGTGATTGCAGTTTCAAGATGGATTGTTTCACACTTATTATGGTCGGCTGCAAGATGCGTAATATGAAGAGACGTCACGAGTTTGAGTCTGAGTTTATTTATGTCACACATTTTATTGGCTCCGTAATTTCACGAGTCAAAGATAAGTGACATTACAAAGCCGACAACATGAGTGACATAAATGAACTCAAACTCAAACGAGTGGCGTCTAGATTTTATCCTACCCCGTTTCCACATTTTGTCAGCATTACAAAGTAGTGACATAAACAACACTTTATGTCACACCCATGACATAAAGAAATCCCATATTAAGCCTATAGAGTTTTTTGTTAGGGGTAGGATAAACACTTATACCATTCTGATGGAAACCTCATGTGCTTGACAACTTTGATTTCATCAACTGATTGTAAACTCTCCTGGGATTGGGAGGTAAGGGTGGGACACCATACATACCATGATTAAGGAGCCTGGGACCCGTTTCAATAGTCTGTAGGACGTCCGTTATTGGGTCTAGTGACACAATAGTGGCACTTGGCGTTTCAATACTTAAGGGACAAACGTTTCTGGGACATAGGGTAAGAGACAGCCGCAAATAGTGGCTTGTACCATTTCAGAAGTGGCTGTCCGGTCACTAAAAGGGTCACTATTGTGTCTATAATAGCGAGAGGGTATACCCTCTCGCTTCTATTGTCACAAACGTGTAACTTCTCTTCCCGTAGAAATTAAGCTGTGAAACTTTAACCCCAGTTAGGGACACATACAACTTATAAACATGCAAAATATGAAGGAGATCGGTCCATGCAATCCAGAGATATTCACATTTGAATTTTATCATAAATAATGTTGCTCTGGTGTCCAGTGTAGAATTACTCAAGCGCAGTCGCTAATTTATCCAGTGACCTTCACCTTGACACCACTTGTTCCCGATAGCACTAACACCATCCATTGTAAGGCCCAGGGAGCAATATCACCATGTCACCAATAGTGAAGGGACACACCACCCCAATAGTGACATGCCTTTTGCAACGAGTACTAACTTTTTCTGCTATTCCTGTCACTATTGGGGTCACTAAACATGTCACTAAGTGGCTTAGTGACCCATTCTATTGAAACGGGCCCCAGATCCTCTATGCACAGAGATTGCAGCTTTCCACTATTCCAAGGCAATCCACTATCTCATTTTCAGTATATAAAACTTTTTTTGTTAATGTAAAGCAAAGATGATTTTAATTGAGTTTCATCAAAGGCAACGAGATAGGGGTGTTAAGGGTACCTGGATGCTACGCTTCGTAGCCAGCACGCCTCGGTTTTCAGTGGGTGACGGATGGACTCTACACTTTTTTTTTTTAACTTGGCGTAAAACAGTTCGTGAGTTTATATTTTGATTCATGATAGGCAACATATGATTATTTGTCATTGTTGTACAGTTCGCCGTGAGTGCGAGAAAGTCACCTCCCGAAAACCAAGCGTAGCGTCCAATTTACGAAGCGTTGTGTCCAAAGCATGCTGGCTACTGAACGTAGCGTCCAGTATTCGTGTGAATCTCCACATAGACCTTGAGTTGTAGGCACCCACTTTTAAGGTAGATATGAACCACAATTAGAATATGATATTCACAAATGTGTTGGGTATAACATGACTTTAATTTAAGGGAAGAGCGTAGGTTGATGTTGTGTTTACTTTATTTTTCAGATTTCTGTGTGACCAGAAGGATGTGGAACTGAACGTCCGAGACAAGTGGGACAGTACACCACTGTGAGTAATTAATAACAACTGGACTTATTTATATATCATTATCCAGCGTATATAAAGACCCCATTGAAAATGTATGGGAGCTCAGTAAACCACGACCCATTGTATAAAGCCTGTCAGATACCATAATTGTGGTATACGGATTCAAACCTGTAGTATACAGACCGCTACACTATAGTATTATGAAGAGACGTCACAAGTTTGAGTCTGAGTTTATCTATGCCACGCAATTTGTTGGCTCCATAATTTCACGAGTTGAAGACATGTGACATTATGGAGCCAACAAAATGAGTGGCATAAATAAGCTCAAACTCAAACGAGTGGCGTCTAGATTTTATCCTACCCCGTTTCCATATTTTTTCAGTATCAGAAAGTAGTGACATAAATGACACTTTATGTCACACCCGTGACATAAACAAATCCCATGTTAAACCTATGGCGTTTTTTATTAGGGGTGGGATAATGACAGCTACATAATTCAGTGGGCTTCGCTTTGTGAATTACTTCGCGGTCAAACTTGGTGGAGTACGGACCAAGTTATATTCATCTCGTAAGTTTCCTTCTAATTCTGGATGTGTATTAAGGAACTCACAATAAACATAATTTTATCATTACAGGTACTATGCATGTCTATGCGGGCATGTAGATCTCGTCAAATACCTTCTTGAAAGCGGTAAGTTTTATTATCTCATCCAACTCATAAGAAGTTTATTTATGTGAGATCCAGCTTAACATCTTTTATTTTAACAGCAGATACTGTAAAATTAGCTCCATTCAATAGAACCTTTTATCGTCCACCTAATACAAAGTGTCAATAGAAAACAGATAGGGAGTGTGTATCACCATACCCGGAGTATACAGATACATCCATATGATACAAAGTGTCCATAGAAAACACATAGGGAGTGTGTATCACCATACCCGGAGCATACAGATATAGCCACCTAATACAAAGTGTCCATAGATAGGGAGTTTGTATAGACATACCTGCGCATACGGATATCTTGTATGCTCCGGGTGGCGCATACTGAAAAATAGTGCTTACGGAAAAATAGTGCATAGCTAAAATGAACTGATATAGACATGCCACTTGTCCAGAAAAGGTGGATAATAAATACAATATAGACTGGTTTCAGATAAAAGTGGTTGTATGCTTCTCGGAGTTGACTCTGCGCAATATCCTCGCATGCAATCGGATAGTACTACGCATAAACTCCCCAGAGCATACGGCTGCTTGTATCTGAAACCAGTCAATATTATGTAGATATATATATATACTTATAACTTTGCCTCCTTTATCTTTTCACCAACATTTAGCAGTTATCCACTGTGATTATCCATATCCATACAAAGCAAAAAAATCCATTAAAAAAACTTCATTTTCTTTATTTGAATTTATCAATACGTTTGCAGGTGCAAAGTGTGAGGCGAACAGTTTTGACGGCGAGCGATGTCTTTATGGGGCTCTAAACGATGAAATCCGTAACCTGCTAAAGACTTTTAAGGTGGTCACATCGATCACAATTCGCCGCCATTGTTACCAGGAGTTCCTGCGAAGGTGAGTTTTGATCGACAAGATATTAACTAATAATTTTTTTTAATTTCTTTATTGCATCTCTCGCAAGCGAGTTTTTCAGAATACAATGAACAACATATAAGCACATTCAGCATACCACATTATCAACAGTAGTAGAGTACTGCAATTGCATAATTGTACGAATGAGATGAATAATGAGAGTAAGATGAAATGTGTAGTTCCTTACAAATTTTGGATTCTTGTCTTAAACTCTTTGACAGTATTAAAGACACCTTTGGACATCAGTTGTCTCAACTGATGTCCAAAGGTGTCTTTAATACTTTTCTTTTTTGCTTTGTATGGATAGGGGCCATACAACTGCTTTATGTTCGGAAATCTTACAGTGTAAATTATGGCCTTAGGAAGGCGATTCCTTTACCAGAACGGTCTTTGGACATGCTGTCTTGAACTTGATCTTTGTACAACTGATGTCCAGCAAGTGATCATTTGACGAGGCTTTGTACATAACAGGGTTCGTACAGAGCCTGGAAAACCAGGAAAAGCCTGGAATTATGCTTTTGGGTTTTCCAGGCCTGGAAAAGCCTGGAATTCTCACAGAGAGCCTGGAAAAACGTGGAAGAGCCTGGAAAATTTAGTTTTGCATACAATCAATTGTTTTAGTCTATCAAATTCTGGACATTATTAGCTTTCCTTAACTACTCTACGGTACCTGACTGCCTATGAAATATCAGTGACTTGGATTAGATAATTCCAAAAATCCCGTTTGCTAATAATATAGCATGGTTTTGATTATTTGTCTTCATATTTCATTCACTTGCAAGATGGTATTGATTCACATTGTTTTGTGCCTGGAAAAGAAATATTAGAGCCTGGAAAAGCCTGGAAAAAGCCTGGAATCTTATTGGGCTGTCTATGTACGAACCCTGACATAATCATAAGGTCTCAGAGGTGGCGCCCACTCACCTACGAAGTGTCGGACGCTTTCTTGTGGACTTATTCGGACTGAATGACTGAACAAATAGAGACTAATCTTATATGTATTTGTAATACCTGAATTTTTTTTATTGGTATTGGATTTGCTATGTTAACCTTTAAATACCCATGTATTGATGTTATATATTACATAGTTGTTGAATGATCCCTCTATATTATCTCCAGTTTTACTTGTTCAATGAAGAATTCACCGAAAATGTATGATTGATTATGTTATGATTCGCCATATTGTTCAACGAAGCATTCGTTGGAATCTGTTCGAGTATAAAAGGCCAGGGGCCTGTTCTTCAGACAGCGACGTCTTTATTTGTAGTAATCACAAAAGAGTGACCAGTTGGGCGACCAAACCAGTGATCATGACCAAAAAGTGTTCCTCAGACCCGGTCACTATTCAGCTGTTATGATCACTGTTGGTCCAAGGCCCATTCAAAAACAAAAGCATGTCTCACATGTATATCACTCAACAGAAAATTGTGAAATTTGGGAATTAGATAAAACAGATATAGATAATTCATCGCAGTAAATATTGTTTCATTTGATAAAGTGGAAGTGTATAAAATGAAATATGCCACCATTTGGGCTAAATGGTCACAACTCTGGAACCCAAAACCGTCACCACGACACTTTACCCCTGAAAGTGGTCGCACATGTTATGACGTCGCTTCTCTGGAACCCAAAGGTCTCCAAACGGTCAATAACTGGTCACTATAGGAAAGAATCACAACTAAAAAACAGGGCCCAGGCCTTTGCGGAATTTGTCATTGTCACTGCATTGTTTGCCCTGAAGAAGGACTTACGTCCGAAACGTTGGCTATTGAATTGTGCAATACAGAAGCTCGAAATGGGCGTCCGAAACTGTTTTTAAGTGTGTCAGCCTTGCTTCATTGGGAGTTTGTGGGTTACCTGATTCGCCTCTTTTTGGATAATCATAAGTAGTTGCCTGTGCCTACGGACCGAGGGTGCATCAAACTGACATTTTTTATACAACTCTCGAGAAGAGGGGCCTGCTACCCCCTGATGATTGAAAACTATTCTCATATCCGTAATATTCTTCTTAAAGGTTGCCTGTGTAAACTCCCGACCCAAATTAATGTTGATTCAAGAAAAGGGAAAAGATACAGTATTTATTGTATAAAGTTATGTGGCATTGGCCTAAGGCCATAACACACTGTAAGATTTCGGAACATGAATGTTCCTTTCTCGGCGAGAAAGGAACAGTCGTGAGCTCAGGCGAGGCATCGTAACAAAGTAAAAGAACTCTCACCTCCGTGAACATGTATTGGTGAGATTTCTGAAGCGATCTGTAGTCTGTATAGGTTTAGTATCGAGACTCCGTATTTGGTGGATAGTATATAAAAACACAGTAGCGATCTGTAGTCTCTATAGGTTTAGTATGGGGACTCCGTATTAGGTGGATAGTAAATAAAAATACAGTAGCGATCTGTAGTCTCTATAGGTTTAGTATTGGGACTCCGTATTAGGTGGATAGTATATAAAAACACAGTAGCGATTTGTAGTCTCTATAGGTTTAGTATGGAGACTCCGTATTAGGTGGATAGTAAATAAAAACACAGTAGCGATCTGTAGTCTCTATAGGTTTAGTATGGGGACTCCGTATTAGGTAGATAGTAAATAAAAACACAGTAGCGATCTGTAGTCTCTATAGGTTTAATATTTGGTGGATAATGAATATTGAGTTTGCAAATTTTTCCGTTTGTCCATACTGAGACTTATGAGTCTTTTCCAGCAGTTGGAATTTTTTTTTTGTATATTAAATATTAATTACTTAATTTTAAATATTGTATGATTTTCAGGGTTTTAGAGCGGGCGCCTTACCACGACATCGAGTTCATCGTCCACGGACAGCACTTCAGAGCTCACCGCTGTATCCTGCACTCGCGCTCCAGTTACTTCAGCGAAATGCTGCAAACAAAATGGACCAACAAAGACGTTGTGCATGTTTCCCACCCCCTCGTGGAACCAACTGCCTTTGGGGCCATCCTACAATATCTATACACAGGTAGGTCCAGTTGATTAACTAGAAGACAAGGCAGCAATATTGATCTATCTCAGCAATGATGCTACCTAGGTATGGTGAGTTAGCTCAGTGGTTAGGGAACTGGACTTGTAATCCCAAGGTTGTAGGACTTTGTGGGTTCTGGTCCTACTGCAGCCACTCTTCTCCTTCATTCCCAGCACTGGTAGATTTACTGCTATATCAAAGGCTAATCATTCTCATACCATGTCTATGTGGTGTGAGAACTAAAAGAACCTTTGACCTATGACCACAGGAAATAAGTTTTTCATTCCTAAAAAGCACCTAACCTACGCTGATTTTGAATGTATCATCACCTGAGGAAGCACATTGAACATGTGCGAAACGTCGTGACTAATTTTGATACCACCATGTACACCAATTGTCATCTTGGCCATTAATAAGATCTGTCAACAAGAATTACTGTGTCTGTTTTTTTGTGAGTTTACCTTCATTACATTAACTAAAAGAACACCTCGGTAAATGTGTAGGAGTGAGATTTCTACCTAAATTCTTCTCATTGATTCAATCACCATCCTTGTGGTGTAAAACTAGCGAGAAAAGCCGAACCATGAGTTAGTCCCTATATACCCTCGGGGTCCCCTGGGACATTAAATAAACAAACAAACCAAACCAAACCCACCTGAAAGATATGTCCCTTTTTTGTCCTGACCCCGACTGACCTCCTTGTTTTTCTGGCAGCGCGACTGGAGACATCCGTAGATCAGCTGGAGGAGGTGAGTCGTCTCGCGAAGTACTGTCGACTCGAGTCCCTCATGCAGCAGCTCCAGATGAGGATCAAGAACCTGTTGGAGTTCGGTGAGCTACTGTTACTAGCACATGTTTTCCCGAGTGTTACTAGCGTATGTGTGGATAGTAAACTGAATGAGTGACTCCAAGACTTTGTTCCGTCACAAGCTTTATTGCTGGTGTTACTGCAATGACCACTAGCTGTGGACTGGTTTACTGTGCTCAACTAAATAGCGATACATTGAGAATAAGGTTATATGCTGGCTCCGTGTTTACCGCGTGGGGGCGACAATGTTGATCGTAACCAAGGGTAGCCTTCAGTGGCCTGTTACGTAGAGCCAGCATGATCAGTTAGGCCAAGTGAAAGTCCCTGTAGCATTATTGTAAGTTATATGAACTCAACTTTGGTCTGGTTGTAGCAGTGGGACCCTATGCCCGTTTTATAGTGCTGCCTCACTGAAGGGCTGTGCCGCAGACCATTGACACAACACTCCGCCGGTCACATTATACTGACAACTGCAAACCAGTCACCACATGTCTGGGTGATGCCTTTAGGCATTCTCGTTGAAGGTGTTGAAGGTGCCTTGAGGTAATCCTGGCGTATATATGCGGATCCTAGTGTAAAATAAAGATGATATCAATTGAGCCTCTTTCATGCCAATATAATAATGGGTTGAACCTCCTCACAGACTAGATTCTGTAATGGACATTTCTTTCCAGCAAATGGTAGACATCATTCCTTTTCAACAAAAGAAAATTTCACAAAATCCCCACAGACTAAGCCTAAAGCCGGAGATCCACCAAGAACTGCAGAAGCGACGTCCAGCCGGCTTTGGAAGACGGCCATTTCTGCTATAATCGCCTAGGCCGGCCGTCTGGCCGTCTCGAATTCTCCGTGCTGGTCCACCAAGATACTTATTTCCAGCCGGCCGACGTCCACACGGCGCTCGCGGGGACGGGCCAGCCGAGTTCTCCATTGATCCGATAGGTGGCGCACATGGTATTTTACGTAGTAATCGAGTTCCCCAATAGGCGGCGCCGCGTGCAGCAATACACTTCGACGCTCTGAACCCACGAAAGCCGCGTATCGAGCGGAGCAGTGTGTTGGCGTGTGGGGATTTGTACGGGAACGGTCAGAAAACATCAAATAACCTCGGATATACATGTTAAATGGAACAATGAAGGTAAATAAAGATAAGGATCGATGTTATGAATGTGTATGGCACGCTTTAGTTCTAGAATTCTGCCAAAAATACCAAAAGTGTCAATGTCCGTTCGCGGCTTCGGGTATCACCGTGTCGGCCGCGCCGTGTTGGCGGCGATCCCTCGCCGCGGGGCCCGGCAAAGCTTGTGGGCGGGTGTCGTACTCTTCAAATGCATCGACATCGGCCGTCCGGCCGCCTTTAAAAAATCAAATGAATCAGCTTTGTATCGGCTAGGGTCGGCTAGCGTCGGCTAGGGAGTTGTCCAGCCGACAGGGAGGCGACTACGACCGACGAGAGGCGAATGCGGCCGGCACTAGCCGAGTTAACATTATTTGCTGATCCACCAAGGCGATTGTCCCAACCAGCTTGAACCGACGAGAGGCGGGAGCGGCCGACGTCCACATTCCATCTGCACGGACGTCGTCCGGCCCTAATTTTCACTTGGTTGATCACTGGCTTATTGCTGTTGTCCCTCTGTGGCTGCAAATTCTTTATGGAAATTATTTCCTTTTTCTGAATTTCAGCTTCGACGAAACCCGGAGTACATGTAAAGACGGTGTGTGTTGAGCCGCTGCTGGAGTCCACCGAACTGCAGGAGGATCTGGGCAAGCTGGTCAACCAGGCCACGCCGCCGGGCTTCTACATCGGGGTAGGTAACTGACTTGTAATCCCAAGGTTGTGGGTTCGAGTCCCACAGCAGGCACTCTTCTCCTTCATCCCCAGCAGTGGTAAAGTTACTACAGTATCAAAGGCCAATCCTTCTCATATCCTTCATTATCCATCGTATACAAAGCCCCCATTGAAAATGTATAGGGACTCAGTAAACCACTACCCATTGTATAAAACCTGTCAGATACCATAAGTGTGGTATACGGATTCATATCTGTGGTATACGGCTTCAAAATCGTGGTATACGGGAAAAATAGTCCCTTTTGCTATAGAGCAAAGAAATAGTTCCTATTGTTATACCTGTTAATATGACAATTACTGGGTTTAATGTATTCGAAAAGATGGATAATAAATGCAACAAACGATGATTTTGTGGACAGGCGACTCTGTAAACCACTCGCGGTTGACCTCGTGTATTACTACGCGTCAACCTCTGGTGGTTTACGGCCGCCTGTCCACAAAACCATCGATTATTGTCTATGTCTATGTGGTGTGGGAAGTAAAAGAACTCTCACATTGGTAAATGTGTAGGGGTGAAACCCAAAGTAAGTCTTAATTGAACAAATCGGATGTTAAACTACCCAAATAAACAAACAGGACTAGGATAATACTAGGACATGATCACCTGTGTTTGGGCTGCTTGCATCGCCACTGAATTCATGTAAATGGAATAGTACCTTAAGAAAAACAGATTACATAGAGTATTTTGACATTCCGTATTATTTTTGTTGTAGATCGGCGCAGATCTTCCCTTCATGTCGGAGATCGAGCAGGTGTCACCTGATGTCATCCTGACGGTACAAGACCGCAGATTCTACTGTCACAAAGTGAGTGTACATACAGCATTAGACCTTTTTTTACTGATACAAGGTGATCAGTATACTGACAATACAAGACCGCAGATTCTACTGTCACAAGGCGAGTGTATTCACAGCATTAGACTTTATGTTTTACTGATACAAGGTGATCAGTATACTGACAATACAAGACCGCAGATTCTACTGTCACAAGGTGGGTGTACTCACAGCATTAGACTTTATGTTTTACTGATACAAGGTGATCAGTATACTGACAATACAAGACCGCAGATTCTACTGTCACAAGGCGAGTGTACTCATAGCATTAGACTTTTATGTTTTACTGATACAAGGTGATCAGAATACTGACAATACAAGACCGCAGATTCTACTGTCACAAGGCGAGTGTACTCATAGCATTAGACTTTATGTTTTACTGATACAAGGTGATCAGAATACTGACAATACAAGACCGCAGATTCTACTGTCACAAGGCGAGTGTACTCACAGCATTAGACTTTATGTTTTACTGATACAAGGTGATCAGTATACTGACGGTACAAGACCGCAGATTCTACTGTCACAAGGCGAGTGTACTCACAGCATTAGACTTTATGTTTCACTAATACAAGGTGATCAGAATACTGACAATACAAGACCGCAGATTCTACTGTCACAAAGTGAGTGTACTCATAGCATTAGACTTTATGTTTTACTGATACAAGGTGATCAGTATACTGACAATACAAGACTGTCACAGTTTAGGGGCGTGGAGTTAGCTCAGTTTTTAGGGCACTGGACCTTTTACTTGGGCTTGTTAAAAAGTTAGACTTCGGCATTTTTCGATGTTGAAAAATCAAGACACTTTTTACACTTTTTGAATTTGAAGCTGCTGACTTTTTTGGACTGGCAAAAAAGTGGAGGGGCAGTCGCCCCCCTATTCTGACGCCACTGATATAACAATACATTCATCCACTATAGTGTAATGCACAGACACTAACCCCTGTCCCTACGCATGTCTCCCTGCCACGACCACCCGTCTGTAAATGTTTAAGAAACTCACAATGATTGTATTGTAGGTGTTCTTCTGCGAGCGGAGTGAGTACTTCAAGGTGCTTATCGAAGACCGGTTCTCCGAAGGAAGCGCGGTGCACACGGAGCGGTGGGGACCCCTACCGGAGAGGACGGTCCATGATGTGTGTCCCTACGTGTTCGCGCAGGTTCTCTCCTACATCTACCAGGACTCGGCTGAGGTAGGGCCACACTATTCTCTCTTTTGTGAAATTTATTTATTTATTCGGGGTTTTTTTTCAGGATGGTTTATAAATACCCCGGTCTGCCACCTCCCTACTACAGGGTATCTAGTTTTGCCCTGTGGTCTGTATAATTGCATTTATTGATAACCTGTGTATGAATATCTTATATGATAGAACTATAATGCAAAACAATACACACAATATACATATTATTATATACCTGTGTGCGAATGTCTATCAAATACTGCCTGCTGCTAGGGGTGCAGTAATAATAATGTCCATGCCCGCTGTGAGTGTGACTTAATAAGTCATTTAAATGTCGTTTTTTCTATCGATTTAAGGTATATAATAATAAGCAAACGTCCTCACTGTGGACGAAACGGTTCCTCCTCTTGGTCTGTCATTGATTTCATACAGCCCTCCACCTATGGCGTCAGGCAGTATGAAATCGACGACTGACCTCGAACAGGAACCGTTTCGTCCACAGTGAGGACGTTTCCTAATAATATAACATCTTTGTTCTTACAAAATTTAACTGGCTTTCAATGTTTTTCCATAGTTCCCTTGACTCTCTACACACATCCTAGAGCAGGATGATTTAATGATTAATTCTGGACATGGTGTTTTTCACATGGAACACTTTATATATATATATATTTGTGAGCAAAACTAGACTTGTGACACTTCCCAATTATCACTCACTTCTTTTGCACCTGCATTAGTGAAGAACACCTTCTTTCTCACCTCGATTGGTGACCAACACCTTCTCGGTGAAAAATGGCGGCGTCCAGTGAACGTACGACAAGTGGCCTATACCGGTTGATGTCTTACAGGCAAATATTTTAAAGTAAATATTGTGACCTTTTCACAGCTGACAGAAGATGATGTCTACGATGTATTACAAGTGTCTGACCTATACCTGTTGTTATCTTACAAGTAAACATTTAAAGTGAGTATTGTTACTTTTTGCAGCTGACTAAGGACAATGTCTAAGACCTATTACAAGTGGCCTATACCTGTTGGCGTCTTACGAGTAAACATTTTAAGTGATTATTGTTACTTTTCACAGCTGACAGAGGATGATGTCTATGACGTATTACAAGTGGCGGACCTATACCTGTTGCCGTCTTTCGAGTAAACATTTTAAGTGATTATTGTTTCTTTTTGCAGCTGACGGAGGATGATGTCTACGACGTATTACAAGTGGCTAACCTATACCTGTTGATGTTTTACGAGTAAACATTTTAAGTGATTATTGTTACTTTTTGCAGCTGACAGAGGATGATGTGTACAACGTATTACAAGTGGCTGACCTATACCTGTTGATGTTTTACAAGTAAACATTTTAATTGATTATTGTTTCTTTTTGCAGCTGACGGAGGATGATGTCTACGACGTATTACAAGTGGCTAACCTATACCTTTTGCCGTCTTACGAGTAAACATTTAAAGTGATTATTGTTACTTTTTGCAGCTGACAGAGGACAATGTCTAAGACATATTACAAGTGGCCTATACCTGTTGCTGTCTTATGAGTAAACATTTAAAGTGATTATTGTTACTTTTTGCAGCTGACAGAGGATGATGTGTACGACGTATTACAAGTGGCTGACCTATACCTGTTGCCATCTTACGAGCTTACAAGTAAACATTTAAAGTAATTATTGTTACTTTTTGCAGCTGACAGAGGATGATGTGTACGACGTTTTACAAGTGGCTGACCTATACCTGTTGCCGTCTTTCGAGTAAACATTTTAAGTGATTATTGTTACTTTTTGCAGCTGACAGAGGATGATGTGTACGACGTATTACAAGTGGCGGACCTATACCTGTTGCCGTCTTTCGAGTTAACGTTTAAAGTGATTATTGTTACTTTTCACAGCTGACGGAAGATGATGTGTACGACGTATTACAAGTGGCGGACCTATACCTGTTGCCGTCTTTCGAGTTAACGTTTAAAGTGATTATTGTTACTTTTTGCAGCTGACGGAGGATGATGTGTATGACGTATTACAAGTGGCGGACCTATACCTGTTGCCGTCTTTCGAGTTAACGTTTAAAGTGATTATTGTTACTTTTCACAGCTGACGGAAGATGATGTGTACGACGTATTACAAGTGGCTGACCTATACCTGTTGCCAGGCCTGGCCCGGCAGTGCGGTGTGGTGATCGGCCAGAATCTGGACGTGGAGAATGTGGTCAGCTCACTCTGCACTGCGCGACTCTTCACCTTGGCCAGACTCGAGACCCAGTGTTCCGAGTTCATGGCTGCCAACATTGAAAGGGTAACAACAACACACAATGTTTCTTTTTTTAATTGGGGACCCGAGGGATTGGGGACAGTTTTTCCACAACACAAAAGCTTGTCAAGCAACAGATGCAGTGGTCTTTAAATCTCTATCTAATTAGTGAGTTTGATGGAACTTTTTTTAAAATTCTCTGTATGTCATTCTACGATTCTTCAGCTGCCATAACTGATAGCCATATACTTCCCTCATGGACAAACAAGTGGATTGTTACTCTTGATTTCTGATATTTAATAGGGTTCTGCCTCAGATGGTTATACTCATTTACTTTAACTACTCTGACGAGATTAGGTCAATGGTCTATGTCACAAGTATGTGTTGTACGACGTGTAATTGGGTTCTGATTACCTAAATCTGCGGTCTCCTGGGGTGGACAGGAATTACCAATCTGTTCAGCCTCTTGGTCGCCTTGCATCCTCATGGTGCAGACCGGATATGCTTGCAGTGGTAAAGAGCACTGGACTTGTAATCCCAAGGTTGTTGGACTTTGTTTATTTGAGTCCCACTGCAGCCATTTTTCTCCTTCACCCCTAGCAGTGGTAGATTTACTACTATATCACAGGCCAATCCTTCTCATACCATGTCTATATGGTGCGGGCAAATGTGTAGGGGTGAGATTTCTACCTACATTCATCGCATAGTTTTGGTCAAACCCAAAGTAAGTCTGATTGAACAAATTGGACGGTAAACCACCCCAAAAAACAATAAAACATACCTAAATCTGCTGCAAGTACAAATTTATGGAAAAAGTAAAACTTTTGGAAAAGACCAATAGCAATTATCAACCTTATATCAGATATCTGATGTACCTTTCTTCTTTATCCTTCTGCAGGTTCTTGGAAATGAGGAATTTAGGGATCTTGTCCGAAATGACGCTCAGAATGTGAAGGACCGACAGGAAGTGGATTCCATTGACATCATTGACGACATCCGATTCCACATAAGCAACAGGCTGCAGACGATGAGCGACATGTACGAAGCCGAGCAAAAACTGGCCTTGATCGACCAATTCCTCGAAGACCTCAATCTAGTCGCTTAAACAATTTCAGGTTGTGAATTCCTGCTGACATTTTCTTTGATTTGTTGTTTCCGGAATGATTCCGGTAGGTCAGTTGTAATAGCAAGTACCATGTTGTTAGAGAAAAGAAATTTTCCTTTCTGTTGTTTTAAGTTTTAGTGATGACTGTTGATGGTACAAATATAAAGGAGAGAAACTGAAATATCCTGTAACACAGAAATACAATTAGATCCTAAAACAATCACAGGTATTATTCCATCCCTTCTCCTATATATTATAACAGCACAGATATTTTGTGTATATTTATCGAGAATTTGAAGAAGGACACTTGAATATGCTTTTTTATTTTCAGGCATGCTTGGTTAATGATGATACAAAATCCCAAGCATAGTGAATGCATGCTTCTATGCAGTATGGTTTAACTTTATAAAATATGTTTATCATACTTCACAAGATAGGTATACTGTACTCTCAATATTACAGTGAAGGTGCAAACCTGTCCCTCTAGCACAAAATGTCAGGGCAACCCCAGAAATACTCAAGCCATTGCCTCAGAGCAGTCATCAAGTGAAATACTCTACGAGATCTGAATAATTTTTGCAGCGATTAAAATACACTGTGGACAACACCATAAGGTATTACCAGGGCAATATTACATTTTGATGTTTGTATGAGTGAAAATATAGTGTCAGTTAAATGTGAAAAACCCAATTCTGACTATATAAAAAACCAAATGTGCAAAAATGCTGTTCTGGTATGACCCTGACAGATGATATGATGTAAAACACTTTATCCTACCCCTAATAAAAAAACTCCATAGGCTTAACATTGGCTGACTGTATTCTGGTAAGCGTGCAATAAAGTGTTATTTATTGCATGCATGTGACAAATGTATTATTGAAGACAGGGTAGGATAAATACCAAACTGAAAATGAGTTAGTAGTGTGAGTGTTTATCGCACTCCGGTCACTCCGGTCAGCTTCTCACTACGCTTGGCTAACGCCTTGCGCAGTAATTCGAGACCTGTCCATTGTGCGATAAGCACAACACTACTAACTAGTTCAGTTTCTACTAAATCATTGACTAATTACCAGTCAATGATTTAGTAACCTAAGGACATTACTCCACCAGAACAGTCACAGAACTCCACCCCCCCCCCCTCCCCAGGTTCTCCACCAATCATAGAAATCCACCCAGGTTCTCCACCAATCATAGAAATCCACCTAGGTTCTCCACCAATCACAGAACTCCCCCCCCCCCCCCGGTTGTCCACCAGTCACAGAATTCCACCCAGGTTCTCCACCAATCACAGAACTCCACCCAGGTTCTCCACCAATCACAGAACCCCCCTCCCCCCCAGGTTCTCCACCAGTCATTAAACTCCACCCAGGTTCTCCACCAATCACAGACCTCCACCCAGGTTTTCCACCAATCACAGAACTCTCCCCCCCCCCAGGTTCTCCACCAGTCATATAACTCCACCCAGGTTCTCCACCAATCATAGAACTCTACCCAGGTTCTCCACCAATCACAGAACTCCCCCCCCCCCCCAGGTTCTCCACCAATCATAAAACTCCACCCAGGTTCTCCACCAGTCACAGAACTCCACCCAGGTTCTCCACCAATCATAGAACTCCCCCAAGGTTCTTCACCAATCACAGAAATCCAGTCTTCTAGATCTTAGATTTAATTTTTAATTGGTTAAGATTTCCAAGTTCACTGAGGTCGTTTCATCCCATAACAAACTGCCAGGGTCATATCACAGTGAGGTTGAGCATAAGTTATGAGCATGTCAGGCAAGTAGTGAGACAGTAGCAGTATACAGAGACTCAAACCCTGGACCTTCAGATTTGTAGACAAGTACAAGTCCCACTACACCCCCAACTGCCAAGGTGGGCAGGGAACTAGCTTAGTAGCTCAGTGATGCACTGGGTGTATGATATCTGGTGCAGTACTAAAGTATAGGCATTGAATGCGATGGTTTACATGCATATCCTTTGAATGTATCATCACCTTTTATGAGCCAGTGAATTGAGTGTATCTGTGTACCTGATGTTATTCACAGAGTGGTCAGATACTAATGGTTGTAGATATTCGTATTTAATCATTTTATTGTTACGTTCATGTTCTTATTTATGATCTTCAAGATTCGCTAGAACTAAATGAATTACCCTGTGAATGAATTATACTGTGGCTGACTTAAGCTTTTGCAAATTTGTGGTTTAAGATAATAACTTATGCATGTCTTATTCTTCAACCTTTTTACATATATTCATATATGGGAAGATTTTAAGTGTATAGAAAGTAACTCAAAACACTAAGTATCAAACCCTGTATAGCCTAAAGTTAAAATCTAGTTTTTAAGTTCAGTTGATATGACGTGACAAAATCGATGCTACCTTGATCATAGACCCTATTGAGGTATCCCATAATACAGTCTGTTTACAGGTTCCGGTGTTCGCTGGTTGCCGTCATTGTATCGTGATAGACCTTGATCCCTATCCTATAATTATTGCGGGTAAACGTTTTTTATATGTCTTCAAATCGGGAATCTGATGCCAGAAATGGAAATTTCAGCTATTTCTACATGTGCATCCGAAATTATATTTAGTGTCTCTAATTATAAATTGGAAAACTGTGGTTCGTCAGGGGGCATGCGGTTGTGGTGCGGCCAGCCAGTCGGGAGAGGATCCTTTACTTACCCGGGGCGATAATAGGGAGTTTAGTAATGTCTGGAGGGCGTATGACAACTTCCGGTCAGTTTGAAACATGTTGCTAATAAGTCGAGTCTCCAGGTTACCATTGTTTAGGATCAGACAACAGTGGATCTAACCCTAGATCCAGTCCACACTCTCCAAACTGAGGTATGGTTTGGTGAAAATAACTCCAAGCATTTTTCCTGGAAAATATACTGATAAAAAATCAGGAAAGTCAAGGTTTTATTTAGTTCCCACCTCAGTGTTGGTCTACAACAAGGCATGAGATTTGGTCATGTTTTGGGACCCAGAAGATTTTTCTCGACCCATCCCACTTCATTAGATGAATGAAAACAATGTGAGAGACTCATAAAAATGACCCCATTTCACTTTAGCTCCTATACCCCTTGATACTGGGCATACTCAGGCATGTAACTGATATTATTATATACCTGTGTGCGAATGTCTATGAAATACTGCCCGCTGCTAGGGGTGCAGTAATAATAATGTTCGTGCCCATTGTGAGAGTGACTTAACAAGTCATTAAATTGTCATTTTTCTATCGATTTAAGGTATATGATAATAAGCAAACGTCCTGACTGTGGACGAAACGGTTCCTCTTCTCGGTCAGTCGTCGATTTCATACTGCCTTCCGCCTATGGCGTCAGGCAGTATGAAATCGACGACTGACCTCGAACAGGAACCGTTTCGTCTACAGTAAGGACATTTCCTTATAGTATTGTGAGGTTTTGTAGCCTCTGTGTACCACTATTTAGTCATGTCTACCGTACTGCCATCTAGTGAGAACAACTCGCGGGAATGTTTTATGATTGGTGGTTATACATGTATAGTGAGTGAAATCCAGTACCATCAAGCACACTTCCCCCCACAATGATTAAAGCATATTGCAATTTGTTTTTACACTTTACATAGCAAATCGTTGGGTATTTTTTTACAATGTTATTTCAGTTGTAAAACAAATGCCCCAGGAATATATTATGCAAATAACAATGTCCAATGATATAATTCACTTATGACAAGGTCAAAGGCATTTATGCGTGTATTAAAGTCCTTGAGATTTATTATGCATATATACACAATATTGACTATTTCAGATACAAGCGGTCGTATGCTCTGAGGAGTTAACGCGTAGTAATTTCCGAGCACATGCGAGCAGATTGCGTAGTCACCTCTGAGGAATATACAACCACTTTTATCTGAAACCAGTCAATATTGTATTTATAATGCACCTTTTCTGGACATGTGGCATGTTGATATCAGTTTGTTTTAATTATGCACTATTTTTCCATACGCACCATTTTTCTGTATGCGCCACCCGGAGCATACAACATATCCGTATGCGCTGGGTATGTCCATACACACTCCCTATATGTTTTCTACGGACACTTTGTATTAGGTGGATAATAAAACAAAGTCCCAGGCATTTAATACTTGCATAACAATGCCCTATTTTCTTTATTATACATACTCTTGGTCCTTGGGACATATGATGCATATAACAAGGTCCTGCAGATTCATTATGCATACAATTAGATACTTTTTTTTTTTTTACATACAATTAGATACTAAGGATGCATTATGCATTTAATAAGAATCGAAGGATTGTTAGCAATGTCCCAAGAATTTATTCTACAAATAACAAGATCTTGGAGATTTACAATGTGTATAGAAAGGAACAATAGGGTCATTTGCATTTAACAAATGTTTATGCAACTGCAGCACATAAAATAACAAAGTCCTAGGGATGTATTACATCTGTAACAAGGTACTGTGGTGCGTAGAACTTGCCTCCATATAACTGGGTGCTCATTGGGGACGCAGTTCGGACAATCTATGTAGTAGTTAAGGTCTTGCTCCATTTCACCAAAATTAGCCACCACTGTCTAGTGTGTATTCGTCGAAACCAATCAAAGTAATACAGCTTACACTAGTCTGTTTACGAACCGTCCGCCTTTAGACCATAGACCTCTGTTCAGAGGTACGGTCCATGAAGGTCTAAGAGAGCACGGCTGATATTGGTCAGCACCGCTGGGTGAAAGGAATACCGTGGTTCGTTGTTCTATTTATAGAATCAGTTTGACAAAAGCTGATTGGTTCCAACGAATATGCACTAGACAGCATTCTATATGCCGATGTTGACCTGTGGTTTATCTGGCTCGGTCTGAACCAGCGCCTTATTATCAGTAAGAATTTACATTTATCCTACCCCTAATATAAAATCCCATAGGCTTAACATTGGGTTTCCGTATGCCACGCTGACTGGCATACGGAGTTTTATATGCCACTAGTGGCATACAGAATTGATATCATGTAATATTCCAAAATCGAGAAGATCGGGTAGGATAAAATCAAAACCTGATTCGTTTTAATCTTGGCTACCACATTCCACTCCTGAAGTTTTGGCTTCGGACTTCACTCGGCTTCGCCTCATGAAATCACTTTGCCAAACTCCAGTCGTAGAATACGGTGGACAAGATTAAACCTCATCCAGTTTTACGATAGTCTTCTTCAGATAGCCTTGGTATTCCTTTGATGTTACATCAGTTTGGGGGGGCTGTTCAAATGCTGCTAACTGGACTGGGGTGACAAAGCTGCTTGACTGCTATTCCATCATACAGGTGAACATCGATTATGTACCAGATTTAAGGCCCGGATGGAGGATGCGACTGAATTCAGCCCCATGGAATCAGACCTTCAGTCAGCTGTGACCAATCCAAAACCCCACCCTTCATTTGTAAATATTTTATCAAAATTGAAGAAAAGAAACTGGGTCAACTTAACGTTGGCAGGATAAATAAATGATTAAAAAAAACTTAAATTGATGATGCCATGAATGCAATATATCACAATGTTATTAGAATTTACGCTATGTTAAGGTGGTGCTCCGTTGCGCCGATTGTTTGTCTCCAAACAATCTCCACCCATTCTCTGATTGTTCTTGCCTCATGTGCTGCCATGAAAAGAATATGGGGTTGGATCAGAGACCGCTAGGGGTTTGAGTGCCGACCGTAGCCCCACTGCAGCTCCACTATCGGCGACTAGGTGCCGAGCAGCCAGCGACCAAATGATCGCCACCCAATCTCCACAGGATCGGCTGCAGTGGAGCACAGCCTTTATGCCTTCCTGAATAAAACATCACCATTTCACATGACATAGCACGATTGCCACAAGCTCTCAGGATTTCCCTGGGAAATTCTTTTTTTTTTAATTACAAATAAAACTATCAAACAGATTTTTCAAATATTATACCATAAACTGTTATAAGCCTTTCTTGAAAACTTCTGTAGCCAAAGTGAAGGTACTGGAAAAGCAGCAATGCTGCCTCAGAAGTATGTGTCCTGGTGACACGTCTGAACATCGATCGCTGTCACGCGGCAGATCTGTCCAGTACAAGTGTCCCGCCTGCATAGTTTCTGCATATGGGAGCCCTCCCGTTGCCGTACTCTGCACGGTTGAGGGCTCACAAAATTCATAGCATTCACTCTCGCCTAGTGAGTCCTGGGTATAAGTAGCTGAACTCGGCTTTCCAAAATCAGCTCATAACTCTAAAGCAATGCTGCCTGGTTCCTTAAATATATATGCAGATTCTGAGGGTGGAAGAGTTGACCAGTTACGTTTTCCCCAGGATTCAATATTCCATAACATTTTTTCAGAATTTCCTGACACGTCACTGATCTTGAAAAAAATATCTTTTCCATAATTTTCCCATGAGATGTAGCAAGCATGCATAAATACCTGTTTTGATTACCATTTTGCTTTACAACAATACAAGATTATATCATCTCTTATGTTTTGATTTTTTTTCCATCCAACCACTTAGCCACACCTATACTATTTCAAATTATATTTGTATCATCTTATATGAGAGTTTGTATACAGAGATTCTTGTACTAGATTCATGTTATACAAATACTAACTTAAGGGCCTGTTCCACTGGGCTTACCATGAATCTGATGCCACCAGGCAATACAGGTTTTTCCGTTCAGCGCCGCCTAACGGCCCACTGTCTTGTTGTGCGGCCGCTCGGACAAACACTGTGAGTCCGACTGCATTCATATAGAGACATAGAGCAATCACACCTAGAGTGTGAACGGTGGGTGTGATTGCAGGAGTGTTTTTTTTGGACAGATTGGACTGCTAGAACAATTAAAGGCATTGTATCAACGAGTCTGGACTATCAAAACTTTATAGTTGAAAATTGTTTTGGTTTTAACTTGGAGAAAGATAGCTAGGCCTGCCCATGTATTAAGGTGTATTCAATTTCGGTGATCCTATGTTATCTATTCTATATCTAAAGTATTATTGAGGCAATATGCATGTATGACACAGCGGATTTGAGCTGGAACACAATAGAGTACGATACAATCATTATTATATCTAATGTACAAGGGTATTATGAACGTATTACGCTCATACACTGAGTAATCCAATGGTAAAGAATACGTTGCCAGGTGAATGTTTGGCTTCTGCCGTGGGGTAACTAGGCTGATAAGGTGCGACACCGGCCTACGGAAAAGGCCTATTGCTAAACATGAATGAGTACATAGACAATAATCGATGGTTTTCTGGACAGGCGGCCGTAAACCACGAGAGGTTGACGCGTAGTAATACACGAGCGCTAGCCAACATCAAGTGAGCCATGACGTCCCGATGAGTCTGTCATAATGCCCGAGTTTCCGGTAGTTGGGCCCTAATGCTAGGTTTACAGCATCACCCCGGCAGTCAGCAGTGGTAGATTTACTGCTATATCAAAGGCCAGTCCTTCTCATACCATGTCTATGTGGTGTGGGAAGTAAAAGAACTCTCACCTTGGTAAATGTATGGGGGTGAGAGTTTAACCTGAATCCATCACATTAGATTCGATCACCACCCTAGTGGTGTAAAAGAACCTTGAGAAAGTCTGGTGAGAACCTGCAATGGTTAACTGGATGTTAAATGCGAATCCTAAGTCGACTAGGCTGCTGGGGCATTTTTTAGGAAAGTTTCTGACTGTCAAAAAATCTGCCACGGCAGTCGCCCTGTGGTTTATGACCGTCGGGGTTGGGCTTAACTGGGCGGGGCCGTCGGGACAGGGCGTAACTCGGCTCAAGTCGATGGGCTCAGTTGTCGTGACTCGCCGGGGTCCGGTCACAGACTTTACACAGAAGCCGTCAACTTGAGTCAAGTCCCAACGCAAAGCTCAACGACTTAGGCCCTGCCAAGTTTGTCACGCCCGATGTGCATGCCAGAGGGTAATGAAGCCCGACGACTCAAGGTGACTTAAGACAACTTTCGTCTGATGTTCACGTCCGCTGTGGTGCCAAAATTGGTAACCCTGCCATAAGTGGTAATTATCACTCATTATTGTCTTTCGCGCATGCGCGAACATGCGCACTCTTGCAGTTCACGATTGGAGAGTGACAAATTCATCGGCCCTCGAACCACTAGTTTGTTACTCTCCAAGCAGAAATTCAGCGCTCTACTTCCTGCGGCCGATAGCAAGCGATAGCGCCACGAAAGATCTGTTGGGAGAGTGCTAGTTTGTACATGCGCACTAAGCAAATTTAGCCTAATATTTGTTCGGCTATATGACGCCTAGAATAGTCCGTGAAATCTAAGCGGTACAATACAGGAAGAGACATGCTGGGATAGAGTGAGCGATAATTACCACTTTTGGCAGAGTAACCAATTTTGGCACCACACCGCCTAAGCCCTGGTACGTCTACAAATCTGCAGCCACCACTGTTAAGTGTGTGACCTGCTTCTCCTCACTGGTTTCTATACTTGAGTGGTGCAACAACGATGCAGTGACTTTTGTGACAATACCGTTGACCCAGTGGACCAGACCCTTTAGTATAGTAAAATGACAGTGTAAATGTTTTATTTTCCTTGTTATATACAGCCTACATATACCAAAGTAATTTCTTGCCTTAATAACATACTCAACCGGCTGTACACAAACTAATCATAATGGACTGTTTGTTATTTATATATTCATATTACCTGTTAAAAGCTGGCTAGAAAATGTACATTTGTACTAAGGTATTGCCAGTAGTCAATTTTTCATGCATCCTACTTGCTTAGACTTTACCTTTATAATAATAATGTTGCAATTATTATGGTGGTTGAACCATGTGAATGGTTTATATAGAGATGAATGAGTAATTTCTAAATTATAACATTGCATGTAAATTCATCTTAGGAAAACATTTGTGCTTGTATTGATTAGAAGATATATAAGACATTAAAAAAGAAAAAGATATATATGTTATCCTGCCCCTAATGAAAAACGTTATAGGCTTGATATTGGCTGACTGTATTCAGGCGAGCGTGCAGTTAAGTGTTATTTATTGCATGCAGGTAAAAAATGAATTATTGGAGACGAGGTAGGATACAAACCAAAGTGAACGAGAGTGAGTAGTGTTAGTGTTTATCGTACTCTGGTCAGGTCTGCTTCTCACTATTCTCGGCTAGCGCCTCGCGTAGTAATTTACGACCTGCCCATCATGCAATAAACGCTAACACGACAAACTCTCGTTCAGTTTCTACTAAGTATCTTCACCTGGAGCTGTGCAGCCATAAAGTGGGCAGTATGTGTTGGTGATTCGGTCATATATAGGTATTATCAAGAGACGTCACGAGTTTGAGTCTGAGTTTATTTATGCCTTGGCTCCGTAATGTCACTCGTCTTCGACTCGTGAAATTATGGAGCCAACAAAATGCGTGGCATAAATAAACTCAAACTCAAACGAGTGGCGTCTAGATTTTATCCTACCCCGTTTCCAAATTTTTTCAGTATCAGAAAGTAGTGGCATAAACAACACTTTACGTCACACCCGTGAAATAAACACATCCCATGTTAAGCCTATGGTGTTTTTTATTAGGGGTGGGATAAATAATGATACACAGTTTCAGAGTGGAGTGGGGCCTTTATGTGTTTTTTTGTTTATTGAACAAAATTCGCCATGCTTGGTGGTTTACAGTTTGCTCCTCTTGCTCAGGAGCTCTGGATCATACAATTGCTTTGATCACTTTTAATAAAAAAAATATAGTTTTTGATGAAACAGTATGTTGACACTTGTGTTATTATTAATAAGATATATATATATAAGCATATGGTGAATGTGGAACTTTTATGACATTTTTTTGTTTTTCTCTGCTAAGCCTAAAAGAGGCCGTTGAATACTCATCTGTTGGCTCACTATGATCAAGACTACAACAAACTGGGTTGTTTGAGGCATGGTCTTATCCTCCCAAAGTTTTATGAACAATTTTAACATCGTAAATAAAGAAAAAGGAATTTGAAACAATAGTCTGTGTGTGTGTCGTGGGTGTTGCTCGTTGTGGTGGTGAGTAATGTCCCTGGTGCAGGTGGGTGAGTGTTGACTGTATGGTGTGGCGCCCTCTGGTGTGAATGAGTATAACTGCATCAACCTCTGTCTATGCTCGTACTTAAAGCTACACTGGCCGTTGAATTGACAGGGGCCTTGACCTGGCGTGGTAGCGGGTATCTCATGCCATTGCAGTGGGTAAAGGAACGTCGCTTTAGCTATTTTTCGGCACCTACTGTAAGTTGTAACTGGTTCTTTGGGGGCGTTCTTTGGCGGACGTTGTTACCCTAGAAGTCGCTTTTCCATGTTCTCATAATCTTTTAAGTGTATTTATAATAGAATGGCCACAGAGATAATGTTCTTTAACAATGTATTAACATATGAATATTTCTTTGAAAGTATTTGGGATATCAGAATCCATGTAGAACAACATTGTTTGGTCTGAGAGTGAGAATCCGTGGACACGTCCATGGTTTAACGTTACCAACCTCTTAGTTGGAACGTAGTGTAGACAGAGGTGGTGGCCAATCTAACTCAAAGCACACCGTGTTGAGTTGAGGCTGCTGTAGTTGACATGGTCTTGTCGGGGTCTGGTTGGCACACCGCCATGCCTCCGCCCTGCGTCGACTAATGTTCTGAGCCCAACAGGTCGCTGACAAGTTCACATTGATGTACGGTCACTTATGTCAGTCACACTTACGGACCCGTTCACTTACGATTACTTACGATGGACAGGTTGTGTCAAGGCAACCTAAGGTTAATTATGGCCGAACATGGTCCTCCCCCCTCCCCCCTTTTTGCACCCCGATAGCTCCACGGCAGTACTCATTGTATATAAAAAGTGCTCTGTGAGACATAAAATAGGCTTCAGACATACATACTTATTTAGATCCTATCTTGCACTCTCCCTCTAAACCCCTAATATCTCACTCATTTTCCTGTGTGTAATATGAAATTGATGTGCGGTGCTGAGAAAAAAGTCTTTTTTTTAAATCTTTTTATTATTATTATTATCATTATTGTTATTATTATTATTATTATTATTATTATTATTATTATTATTATTATTATTATTATTATTATTATTATTATCAAAGAAACGGTTCTTACAAAAGTAAGATCTTCCACCGCTACTGCGTATGGGATCACAAATCTTGTACAAGTGTCACAAAATACAATATTTCAATTGAAGAACGAAGAAAAAGAAGGAGGAAAAAAACACCCAAAAAACACATGGGTGATAGATATGATTATGATGAGGAACGATACCATTATACCGTCTTCAACATTCATCTCCAATCGAAATTAGAATATTTTTGCTTGACAAATCTTTTAAACTCTTTCAGTTCACTGGCATGACTTTTTGAGTGGCCTAATGCAAACCTGTCACTATAAGCGTATAGTCTTGACATCGCTACTGGGGAGAATACGGATAGTCATAACCTCCCAGGAGATTATGAAAGAAAGTAGTGCGCGAGAGGATTGGCGGCCATTTTGTCTTCCATTTGATAACTTAAATGTGCAATGCTGAATAATATACAGTAAAACCCCACCTAAAGGGTGTGCTCCACCAGGCCGATTTCTCACCCGATCAATTGTTCCTGGGCCCTTAAGAGGAAACTCACGTATTGTAATTCATTTAATTCTGATAACAATAGTTTAATAAATGACCATTTTCAAAGATTTGAGAAATTCTAGGGCATCCGATAATGATCGGCGATTGTCTGGCCACAGAATCGGCTACCGTCGGGCCAGTGGAACACCCCCTTAAGGGGACACACTATGTTCCGGGCCAAATTCCCCCTTAAGTAGGGTGTCCCCTGAAGTGGGGTTAAAATAAACTAAATGATAATTTCTGTTCCGAGCAAATTATCCACTTAACTGGGGTGGTCCCTTAAGCGAGGTGTCCCAGAAGTTGGGTTTTATTATATACAGCATTAGCATTATTTTGATCTGCGTATTCATAGTTGATACTATGCGACATCCTTGCATTCGCTCGCATAGTACTGCGTTTGTTTGTTTGTTTGTTTGTTTGTTTGTTTGTTTGGGTAGTTTAGCATCCAATTTGTTCAATTGTACTTACTTTAGTTTACTTTACTCAAATTTGCATTGTAAAGACAGACAGTCCATAGGGACTGCTGCCACCTTGTGTTTCCTGTGGGAACTAACCAACAGCACTTCTGCTGCCATCTAGTGTCAGAGACTAGGGAGTGTTTGTTATTTTGATTATACCTTTAGAGTTTAGACATCATTTCTTCAAGAATAATGACATGCTTTAGTTATATATGTATCTAACTAAGATGATATCAATCCTGTCTTTTGATTTAGTACCTTTCCAAATGTTTGATAAAGGAAAGGGGATAGGATTACAACTTTGTTTATACAGGAAGTGCATACCAAATAATGTAGCTCCCTATGAGCACATGGAGCCAAAATCACACAAAGGAGAGAGTAGCTCCTGTTCCTCTCCAGCAAAAGATGAAATAATCAAGTAATAAGGGACCAAGGAGGTATGTTAACTAGATATATATGTCAATATAGATCCAAGGAATATGTTTGATGTAACTTTTACATAAGTTGATGCATGTTTATATGTAGATTATGAAGCCAAGTACTATAGTGGTTGAATCATGTAGAAAGTTGTATTGGAACTCTCTTTGTCTTTGCTGTAACTGTGGCCATAGCCCCTCTTCAGGTCAGTTCAGAGTTTTATTGAGATATTACAGTAATTTCAGGTATCATAGTCTGTCACTATGAGTTTACTGTAATTTTGACTGAGTACTATAGTCTGCCACTATGGGTTAACTGTTCCTCTATATGAGTAATGCACTTTGTCACTATCACTATGAGTCTAATTTAGAAGTATTATAGTTTACTGTCACCTTTGCTATAAATGTAAATGACAGCTACTGTTAACCCTTCCTAAGATATGTAATATGGTTTGATTTATAGTTTTCACGGAGAGTACTGGAGAATAATGGAAATAAAGAAGATGACAAACTTTTCCAACAAACTTTCTTCAGCCTCTTCTGTCGAGACCCTTGTCCCCCCTTTTGAGAGTAAAGAAACCCAAGGCAGATCTGCGCACAGGACACTTCATTGAAGATCCGGTGGCTGCCGTTACAGTGAAAACTCCTTGACTTTCTGAAAACATTCCTCGTGAGAAGAATTATATTGCAAGCAAATTCCATCAAGCAGATGCAGGTTCCATGCAACACCAAACTACAGCAAGTCCGACTGACACGTCAAAGAATGAACTGTCATCACACAACCAGTAAACTGTTGCATGAGGCATAGCTGTAGGTTCTGTGAAGAGCAAGTGCGCCTCAGGATCCAGATCCTGTGGGGCTCGACATGGACAAGACAGCAAGTGGCACAGTGACTAGATGTGTTGAGAGAACTGTTTGCAAAGAAACTGAAATTTGTGTTATTTATACACACAGGGTTTAACTGATGTAACCTAACCACACCCTTAAATGTCACAGATTAATAATATTGTGATTCTTCCTTTTAACAGGATATTTTTGAAGTTTTGGATGGAATATGACAAAGTGTGTCATCCTGCAGTGTAAATGTAAACAGTAGTTTTACAAAGAGTATTTACATGGTATTCTATATTTGAGTTATAACTTTGACTAACACTTCACTGTTATATAAGTTATTTGGGATATATTCTGACTGACAAGCCTTTGAACTGACGGTGTGCTAAAGGAGTATATTTTCTGTTTCTTGGATGAATAGGGTAAAGTTTTTTGTTGTGAGTCAAACTTAGCAAATGCTAGAAAGTTTATGTCAATCCATAAAACCATTGTGATACTTTATATATCAAAATGGATTCAGAAGGGTCACCTCAGGTTACCCTAGGGGCAGCAGAGCAAGATCAGGGTAAGATCAAATCAAATGGTGACTCAGGTAAGGTTGAACAATTAACAGGCAAAAATGAAAAATCTCAAATTTCAGAGAAGTCTGATGGTTCACATGCAGATCCAGGTGCGAATGACTCCGAGGATGTCAACAAGGTACGTATCAGTTTTAGAGAAAGAAAACTTACAGAAAAGGGTCTAGAACAGCAAGTTTCCCAAATTCAGCGGCGTTTCAGGTTGGCAGTAATCGCATGGCGTAGACGTGCGAGCCATTTGGAATCTCTAACTACCGATACACGTGATATTTCTCTCCTCAAGAGTGAGCGCAGACTTTTAGGAGAAGACATAAAGAAGGTGACGTCAGAATATGAAGGACTTTCTGATCTTCTGTCTGAGGATGAACTTGAGGAACAGTACAAGAGACTTGAGTCCATCCAGTCAGATCACCACAAGATGATGGGCCAAGTCTCACAGCGTATACTCGAAATTGAAGCAGAGTTTAGTGAGACCTCGTCGAGAAGAAGTAAATCTTCTCGGGGCTCTAGATCTTCAAAAGCTTCGAATGCCTCGAAAAAGGCAGAGGTAGCATCGGAGGCAGCTTCACTAAGGGTGAAGCTAAAGTATCTAGACATGGAAACTAAAAAGAAGGCAGAACTAGAAAAGTTGCAAACCTTAAAAGAGCTTGACATGGCCGAGGCCAAGCTCAATGCGATCAATACTGTGGAGCAGGAAGAATCCATTAGTAGTGAAACTGAATGCAAATTGCCCACAGATGGCATGAATGACTATGTCCAAGATTATCTGAACAAGTGTTCAGATCCTGTTGTCACTTTTCCTGTGGTTTCCATGAATACTATGCCTGCTCCTCCAAATGCTGAAGAGGATAGGTCTAATCCTGTCCCCGCTAAGAAGACTGGTTTAGTATCAGCCAGTTCCTCAAAACGTCTAAATCCTGCCGCAAGCATGTTCGTCCCTAATTCTGGCCGACAACTTGCTTCCCAGGTTCGTGACAGTGATGAAGTTCAGATCTGCAGTGAAGCACCACCAGACCTGCCATCACAAAGACAGCTATTTGACCTAGCAAAGTCACTTGCAGACCAGGTAAACTTAGGACGTTTACCTCCTCCAGAGCCTGGTACGTTTTCAGGTGATCCTCTACAGTACCCGAGTTGGAAGAGCTCCTTTGAGGCTCTAATTGAGCAAAAGGGTATTCCACTCTCTGAGAGGATCCATTACCTGAAGAAGTACCTCGGAGGTGCAGCAAAAGAAGCTATTGAGGGCTTCTTTCTTCTATCAACAGGAGAGGCTTTTCAGGAAGCCAAGGATCTCCTGGAAAAGAGATATGGCGATTCCTTTATTGTGGCCAATGCATTCAGAGATAAGCTAGATGCATGGCCAAGGATAGCTCCCAGAGATGGTTTCGCTTTAAGAAAACTAGCAGACTTTCTAAGGCAGTGTAATACAGCTATGAAGACAATCGGAAGTCTAAACGTACTAAACGATGAGCGAGAGAACAAGAAACTGCTTGCCAAGCTGCCTGACTGGCTAGTTACTCGCTGGGCAAGAGTGGTTGCAGATGCGAGGGAACAGAAAGCAATGTTCCCACCTTTCAAGGACTTCATGTGCTTTGTTGTAAGAGAAGCAAATATAGCGTGTGATCCAGTGACCTCACTTCAGGCCTTGAAAGGAGATAAGCAACCAGAACAGGGTCGTTCATCTGTTGGTGGTAAGGGCCGGAAACGTACTCCTGGCGCTAACTCTTTCTCTACTGAAACAACAGAGACAAAACAGAACGCTGAACGGTCATGTCCTCTTCATGAAGGTAGGTCAGGACATGATTTAGATAATTGCAGGGTATTCCTGGGAAAGCCTATGCAGGAAAGGAAAATCCTAATCAGAGACCATGGTTTGTGTTATGGTTGTCTGGAAAAGGGGCACAGATCAAGTACTTGCAAACAGAAGAAAATCTGTAAAACTTGCAAGAAGAAACATCCCACATCTCTACATGGTGATGTGAGGCACTTTGATAAGGGTGAGAAGAAAGATAGCCAAGTGAAAGATAGAGTAGATAAGCCGGAAAGTCAGAAAGATGCTGGAAATGTCAGAGAGTCTCGAGTCAGTCATCTCAACGACACAGGACAACACAGTAAGTGTTCGATGATCATGCCTGTTTTGGTCTCTCATCGTGACAGTCCAGAAAGAGAAAAGCTAGTGTACGCACTACTTGACACACAGTCGGACACTTCCTTTATCTTAGAAGCGACATGTGTGGATCTAGACCTAAATGGACCTAAGACAAAACTCTCTTTATCTACAATGCTGTCTAAAGACCAGTTAATTGATAGTCGGAAAATATCTGGGCTTATGGTGAGGGGATATAACAGTGATCTAAAGATTCCTCTCCCTGTGACCTTCACAAGAGGGATAATGCCTGCCAACCGGTCGCACATCCCAACACCAGAAGTGGCCAAGAAATGGCCGCACCTTGAAGGGATTGCCGACAAGCTTATGCCACTGGCAGATTGTGAAGTTGGCTTACTGATAGGATACAACTGTCCCCGTGCATTAGCACCTAGGGATATCATCCCTCCTACAAACAATGAACCTTATGGTCAGCGAACGGACCTAGGTTGGGGAATTGTAGGGATTGTCGATCCGACTCAGGTAGACTGCTATGACTCCATTGGCGTTAGCCATAGAGTCATGACCTGTGAGGTTCCAGGGTCACTCTCATTGAAGGCGGATTGCAACCATCCTAATCAGGTCTTGGTATCTTTCCAGACAAAGGTCAAGGAGGTTATCAATCCCTCACAGGTGACAAAAATGATGGAACTTGATTTCAGTGAGAAAACTCATAGAGAGACAGCTCTCTCTAATGACGACAGAAGGTTCCTCCAGAAAATTGGAGAAGGGATTCATAAAAAAAATGGGCATTATGAAATGCCCCTGCCATTAAAGGAATCCAGGGTGATTCTCCCGAACAACAAACCTCTCGCACTTCATCGTCTGAAACAGCTGGCGGCCCGATTCAAAAGGGACAAAGGGTACCAGAAAGACTACACTGGTTTCATGCAGAGTATCATAGACAATGGTCATGCTGAAAGGGTGCCAGTGTCTGACCTAGAAAAACAGGATGGCTCCATCTGGTATATACCTCACCATGGAGTGTACCATCCCAAAAAGCCAGAGAAAATACGAGTCGTATTTGACTGCAGTGCAAGGTACAAAGGTGAATCCCTAAATGACCACCTTCTGCAGGGGCCCGACTTGACAAATGCCTTGGTTGGTGTACTGATACGTATGCGCCAACAACCAGTTGCCTTCATGTGCGATATTGAGCAGATGTTCCACCAATTCATGGTGAATGAGGAACATCGCAATTACCTACGATTTCTGTGGTGGGAAGAAGGCAACTCAGAACAACAGCCAGTTGAATACAGGATGAAAGTGCACCTATTTGGAGCTACATCGTCGCCTGGCTGTGCGAACTTTGGTCTTAAACAGACCGCAAATGATAATGAGTCTGAATTCGGACCAGAAGCAGCAACCTTTGTTCGCTCTAACTTCTATGTTGATGATGGACTGAAGTCTGTGGCAACAGAAGCAGAGGCTATCACACTGATAAAAGAAAGTCAAGAACTTTGTTTGCGAGGTGGACTCCGGCTCCATAAGTTTGTTTCAAACTCAAAGGCTGTGTTAGAGAGCATTCCACCAGAAGACCGTGCAAAGGGAGTGAAGGAGCTTGATCTCCTTCAAGATCCACTTCCCGTTGAAAGAGCCTTAGGGGTTCAATGGTGTGTTGAGTCAGACACATTCCAATTCAGAATAACATTGATGGACAAACCATTGACAAGACGTGGGGTTCTGTCCACCCTGTGTTCTGTTTATGATCCTTTAGGTTTCATTGCACCAGTGATACTAACTGGAAAGCAAATACTGCAGCAGATGTGCAGAGATCAAACTGACTGGGATACTCCTGTCCCAGAGGCACTGAGATCACAGTGGGCTAAATGGAGAAGTGACCTACCAAATCTAGAGAAGGTCAGACTCCAAAGGTGTTTTAAACCAGATGGCTTCGGAAAACAACGCTCAGTTGAATTGCACCATTTCTCTGATGCCAGTACAAATGGTTATGGGCAGTGTTCTTACCTGCGTCTCATCGATGACCAGTCAAAGGTACATTGCTCACTGCTAATGGGAAAGGCAAGAGTTACCCCTCTAAAACCGGTGACCATTCCCCATTTAGAGTTGACTGCAGCACTCGTGTCTGTGAAGGTTAGTGAACTCCTTCAAAAAGAACTCGAACTCCATGTCAATGCTGAAGTGTTCTGGACAGACAGCAAGGTAGTTCTTGGCTACATTGCTAATGATACACGAAGGTTTCATGTATTTGTTGCAAATCGTGTGCAACAAATCAGAGACCACAGCACCCCATCACAATGGAGACATGTCAAAACACATGAAAACCCGGCAGATGATGCCTCTAGAGGTCTCACTGTCGAGGAACTGATTCACCAGTCCAAATGGTTAACTGGACCGGATTTCCTCTGGAAGGAAGAAATCCCTGTCAGAGACAAAGATGCAGCTGATCTCAGGATCAGCACTGATGACCCAGAAGTAAAGAAGGTACAGACCTTCTCTGTGCATGTCAAGGGTTCCTTGGGTAAAATAGAACTTCTGAAAAGACTAGAATACTTTTCAGATTGGCACAGAGCAAAAAGAGCTGTTGCTGTCTGTTTAAAGTTCAAAGACAAGCTAAAACCCAATGGAACAAAGAAGCCACAGACTGTGAAGCATGCTCAAGCTTCAAAACAACAAATTCCTTCTTATCAGCCAGTCACTGTAGAGGAAATTCGGAAGGCAGAGCTTGAAATAATCAGGCAAGTTCAAGGAGAATACTTCAAAGACGAAGTTAAGACTCTTCAGGCACTTAAAGTTAGAGAGAGTGTCACTGACAGGAAGCTTGCCAATGAACGCAACATAGCCATAAAGAACACAAGCACAATCTACCGCTTAGATCCCTTCCTAGACAGAGATGGCATAATGCGTGTGGGAGGTCGGATAAGAAATGCAGAGATATCCCAGGATTTAAAGCATCCTGCGGTTCTTCCTAGACAGCATCACATCACAGATCTGGTGATATGGCATTGTCATCAACAAACTCAGCACCAAGGCCGTGGTCTGACCATCAATCAGATCCGAGCAAATGGCTTCTGGATAGTGGGTTGCAGCTCTGTTGTCTCCAGCCTCATATCAAAGTGCACCAAATGCAGGAAGCTCCGATGCAAGGTGCAGGAACAAAAGATGGCAGATTTGCCTGCAGATAGAGTGAATCCAGCACCACCATTCACATATTGTGGTGTTGACTACTTTGGCCCTTGGTACATCAAGGAGGGTCGCAAGGTACTGAAAAGATATGGAGTGCTTTTCACCTGTTTAGCATCTCGCGCAATTCACATTGAGACATCAAATTCTCTTGAGACAGATTCATTTATCAATGCACTGCGCAGATTCATATCAATCCGTGGTCCAGTGTCACTCATGCGATCAGATCAAGGCACAAACTTCATTGGTGCCAAGAAAGAACTCAAGGAGGCCTTGAAGGAGATAAACAACGATCATGTGCGAGAAGTCCTTTCAAGAGAAAGCTGCCACTTTAAGATGAATGCTGCTTCAGCCAGCCACACAGGCGGGGTTTGGGAGCGCCAGATACGAACAGTACGTAGCATACTAGAATCACTGATGCACCAAGCTGGTTCTCAGCTGGATGATGAGTCTTTAAGAACTCTCATGTGTGAAGCTGCTGCTATAGTCAACTGCCGTCCACTGACAGTGGACAATCTCAATGATCCAACCTCGCTCGCGCCTCTAATGCCAAATCACCTCTTGACGGCAAAATCTCGAATAGTCTTGCCACCCCCAGGCGAGTTTCAGTGAGCTGATATATACCTCAGGAAAAGATGGCGTAGAGTCCAGCACTTGACTAATGAGTTCTGGTCTCGCTGGAGGAAGGACTTCCTTCAAAATCTGCAGCCACGGCAGAAATGGATACACCCACAACGCGATCTACAGGTTGGTGATGTTGTCATCATCAAGGATGACAACCAACCACGGAACCAATGGCAACTGGGACGAGTAGAGAAAACTCTCCCAAGTGATGACAACCATGTGCGTAGAGTAAAGGTTGCCATTGGCAATAGTGGAAAACAGCAGGCGTATTTGGATCGTCCAATCCAGAAGTTGGTCCTGCTTGTTGAAGGATCAGGGAAAAAGGGCATCCCCGTCAAGGAGCCTTAAGATAAAAATTGCTTCATGTTTTTGGGAATGTAAGATATTATTCCCTTAGGGTTACTTCGTCATGGATCTGGAGTGAACCATCAGACATGTAGTTTCATAGTTATGAATATCTTGATATATTATTAGTGTTAAGATTGACTGACTATACTTGCCACTTACTGATATTTAGAAAAATTATTCTAATTTTGAGGAGCCATGTAAAGACAGACAGTCCATAGGGACTGCTGCCACCTTGTGTTTCCTGTGGGAACTAACCAACAGCACTTCTGCTGCCATCTAGTGTCAGAGACTAGGGAGTGTTTGTTATTTTGATTATACCTTTAGAGTTTAGACATCATTTCTTCAAGAATAATGACATGCTTTAGTTATATATGTATCTAACTAAGATGATATCAATCCTGTCTTTTGATTTAGTACCTTTCCAAATGTTTGATAAAGGAAAGGGGATAGGATTACAACTTTGTTTATACAGGAAGTGCATACCAAATAATGTAGCTCCCTATGAGCACATGGAGCCAAAATCACACAAAGGAGAGAGTAGCTCCTGTTCCTCTCCAGCAAAAGATGAAATAATCAAGTAATAAGGGACCAAGGAGGTATGTTAACTAGATATATATGTCAATATAGATCCAAGGAATATGTTTGATGTAACTTTTACATAAGTTGATGCATGTTTATATGTAGATTATGAAGCCAAGTACTATAGTGGTTGAATCATGTAGAAAGTTGTATTGGAACTCTCTTTGTCTTTGCTGTAACTGTGGCCATAGCCCCTCTTCAGGTCAGTTCAGAGTTTTATTGAGATATTACAGTAATTTCAGGTATCATAGTCTGTCACTATGAGTTTACTGTAATTTTGACTGAGTACTATAGTCTGCCACTATGGGTTAACTGTTCCTCTATATGAGTAATGCACTTTGTCACTATCACTATGAGTCTAATTTAGAAGTATTATAGTTTACTGTCACCTTTGCTATAAATGTAAATGACAGCTACTGTTAACCCTTCCTAAGATATGTAATATGGTTTGATTTATAGTTTTCACGGAGAGTACTGGAGAATAATGGAAATAAAGAAGATGACAAACTTTTCCAACAAACTTTCTTCAGCCTCTTCTGTCGAGACCCTTGTCCCCCCTTTTGAGAGTAAAGAAACCCAAGGCAGATCTGCGCACAGGACACTTCATTGAAGATCCGGTGGCTGCCGTTACATGCATATCCTGTTGGAATAACAAGGTATGCTGCCTGAATGATCCAGAGAATACTACTGCGTGTTAATACAATGATTTGGGTACTGACAACGAAAGAAAACTGAAAATACCCAAATCTTCGGTAAAGATGCCATATCACCCTCTATCGGGTAGTAGTATATGGAATTTCACCCAGAATCGGGCATTGTTTGAGAGTAGTATAGGGAAAGAGGGGTGATCATGACAGAAGGATGATACAGTAAAACCCGCTGCTGTGTCATCAAGGAAAAGTCAGCGACAGGTCTGATTGGGTGGACAGCAATTACCAATCTGTTCACCCTCTTTGTCATCTCGCCTCCTTGTGGTGCAGACTGGATATGCTTGCACGTAAGCATAACAAAAGCGACCGGGGTGGGGAGTTAGCTCAGTGGTAAAGAGTACCGGACCTGTAATACCAAGGTTGTTAGACTTTGTTGATTCGGGTCCCACTGCAGCTACTTTTCTCCTTCACCCACAGCAGTTGTAGAGTTACTGCTATATCAAAGGCCAATCGTTCTCATGCCATGTCTATGTGTTGTGGGAAGTAAAAGAACTCTCACCTCGGTAAATGTGTAGGGGTGTGATTTCTACCTACATTCATCTCATAGATTTGGTCAAACCAAAAGTAAGTCTAATTGAACAAATTGGACATTAAACTACCCAAACAAACAAACAAACAAAAAACAGCGACATCTTCTTATCCACGGGGTGAAAAATACCAGAAAAATATTGCAAGGGGAGTTTTGGCGCTGACTTCTCCTTTAAAAACGGAAAAAGTCGCAAAGAGTGCGATACCCTTTATCAGAAACATGAGTTTAGTTCAGCATTATAAGTTCTTTGTATCTATGAGATCCTGTCTTAGCAAACAAATCATAAACCGTGTATGAGGTACAGAAAAGGATCTTCATGTACGAGCCTAGATTATACAACAGTCCCTTCTGGTCTTTACCACTGAGTCCTAAGTCTAAGTTTTTCATTTGTCATGAGATTTGTAGCAAATTGAAATTTTCATAACACACATATGTAATGGGAATACCACCAATCCATATACTACTTTCCTTATACCTCTCCCACACTGGAGGACTGAAGTCAAGAGTAGTACCCAATGATGTCACTTCCAGTACCCCCCACCCCACCTCTATAACAGGGGTTGTCACCCCCACGTTTATCTCTTTGGTTACTGGTCACTGGTTGAAGGAACTACTGCTTGGATGTTCTCTGTGACTTGTGAACTGGGAGTTTCATATATTATACTACACTTATACATTAATAATCAAGGCAGGTCTACTGGCCATTTGTAATACTGAATGCATAGATCACTTGATATCATTATGTTTGTTGTATTCTTCTTTTGATACTTCTGTATTGGATGAGCAGATCCCACAAATTATCTGTTATCTTGGAAATATCTTTAAATTCTCAGCTAAAATGATCCTAAAACCTTGTCCATTACAGATATATAACAACGAGAATAATTTCCTTATCAGAAACATCAGCTTAATTCAGCATTTTAAGTTCTTTGTATCTGTGAGGTTGTATTAGTCTGTTCTATCAAAGTTCTTACCTTTTTAACCATCGAACCCCAACCCCTATGTTATAACTTATTCCCTTAATGATATTTGCATCAAGAGCTTATGTGTCAAATAAGTAACACACAAATGCCTTGCTTTAAGTAACCTGCAGGTTATCTTTATTCACACCGACCAAAGATTTGGATGATTAATTTATCAGCCACGTGATGAAAGCAAATGCATGAATGGGGGTCAGACCATAAGGCATAAAGTCAATACTGAACATAGGCTGACTTACAACATATGTATTTAGAGTAGGTACATGTTTAATACTGAAATGCATATCACAGAGATATTCATATATGATTTATCATATGGTATAATATGATTTACAACATAAATAGCAAACAAAGGTATGTGTGAATTGGAATTATCTACATAGTTCCCCTGAAAAGGGAATGGTACGAAATGGTGAGGTTTCTCAGAGTGTGTCCTGTAGATTAAGAGATCGTTAAATTTTATGAATGCTCTATATTGAAATATCATTGATTAATAATTGTTCCGTGTTAACTTCCTTTACTGATATGTATTTGCACACCTCGAAGAAACCTCACTGGACGAAACTGTTTTATATATTGCTCTTACAATAACTTCATAATTGATTATAATTTTCATCACATATCATCATAATTTGATAGACTTACATTATGATCATTTAATATATGCAATACATATATCAACAATATGCATAATACAGCATGTTTTAATTCCTGCTAGGAAATCAGAGCATCTTTTAAATCTATAAATACTTTGTTACTTTAATTCGGCACCAGAATGTAACAAATCTGTGAATGTATGCACTCCTGTACAGATACTGTACTATTAATATACCAGAATTTATTCTACCCCTCATATGAATCTCCATAGACTTACCATGGTGTGACTGTATGCCATGGATATGACATGAAATATTTATATGTGATGCATGGCATATGAAGTTGATAACACATTACGGGGTAAATTAAAATCTAAACGTCATTCAGTTTCATATGACTGTTTACATGGCAATCGTTCTGCTACAGATATCGCTCAGCTCCAGTTTATGATATCATTCCGCAAAGACTACTCACACCTCATAAACAATAATATGAAATTTTGTGACATTTCTTGATGGTACAGCTGATACATTTGGAGTGGCACCATACACTTATATTACACATTGCAGGTGTTGGTTCTTCGACTAGTTAATCTGTGTACGCATCTTTAATTAAGAGAATCACAGTTGTTGGTATGAAATACTGTTCAGTATCCGACCCCCATCTTCATCAAACGGCCGCCAATTGTCTGCTTTGCTCCTGTTGAAAAAACACAAAATCAACACTCTACACATGTACATACTTGAGACATATATGCATTCAATGATACAATACAGGAGTACTACTTTTTTCTCAGTGAGGAAACACAAATGATATTTACTAGCAAACAGGAACTATATTCCATGTTATTGCAAAGATAATCATTGGCACTAAAAGCCATGCTTTTGTGAGTGAATTTGCATGATGAACACACTTGGAAAAGCTAGTTGTCTTTCAAAAACCTGATGGTGAAGTTTATGAATGATCTCCTGGTTTTTATATCACACTATTTTGCAAGCTTTCTTTAAATGGGAAACTATCATTTGGTATAAATGAAATACTATTGTACTCCTTGGCTTTTGGTCTTGTAATATCATAGAGGTTTCATGAAGGGTTAGTTATCTTGACAATACTTAGGTTTTGACATCTGTAGGGAAAGTTGTCAGATGGAATTCTATCTATAAGTTCAGGAGAAAGATTTCGATGATTTAGTTAATCAAACTGTACTTTGAAATTCCAATGGGAATACTTGTTACAAAGGCAAGGTATCTAAAGATTTTACACACTTCTGATTGTAGTAAAACAAAAGAATTGTTAATATATGTATCATACCCATTCACAACGCAAGACAGAGGAAGTGGGTATGGTAAAGGATCACAGTAATTTAACAGTGACATACAAGCCTTCCCACAGGGGAATACAGTCAAACAATATGAAATGAAATACAACAAAGGTGCGAAGACATGTAGGTGATTAATAACAATACCTGAAAGGAAAAAAGGGAAATCAAAGAGTATTATAAGGAGCTCATTTCAATCTTAAAGGCAGGTCCCGATGTTTCATGCTGTGCCACTTTTGTGTAAAATACACATGTAATAATTTATTTTAGATAAGATATCTCTGATATGAAGATTTTTGTGGAACACAATCCAAGAGAAAGCCACCTGATAGCAGAAACATTGACCATAAAATATGGAATCACATGAACCTAGTGAAACAGCACATACCCATTCTGAAAACATACTGCCAGATTTTCAACATCATCAAGGCGAATTTGGTTAGGAAGTTTAAAATGTAAAATGATAAAATGCTTTGAATATTGTTGTGGTTGGATAACAGCATATAACACATTCCTACAGGCATCATTGGTTGTTTCAAATGTACTGTAAACTTTGGTTTTGCAAATCTTCAAAAATCTATTTTGTAAATGGGATCTTGGATTCTGTTGGCTCATTGTTCTTTCAAGTAGGAAGTCTGATACCGGAAGTGTCCTTTCGTAAATGGGTATCTCTGTTTCAGCAGGTTCCACTTTGGCTTCCAATATGCATGATTCGGTTTTCGTTATGTACATTGATGTACTTAGTGTATTAATTTGATGGGTATTACTAGCAGGCACTGTATATCATGCAGGGAGAGCTACCTTAAAACCAAATCATTAAGCGGAGTAATGCCTAGTCATTACCATGGTGACCTGAGGTGGTACTACACAGTCGCTCAACTTCTAAATCCACATCCCATAAAATCACGTTTTGCTCATGCATATGCAAATATCACCAACTGGATATTTTAGCTTTGAAGTATGGAGGAGAATAGAATCCATGCTTTTACAACAGCCATATATTGTAAGATTGATCGCCACTGCATGGACGTTGCCAAGGTTGATTAAAGTATTTTACTCTCATAGAGATCTGATACTGAATTTCCAGCAAGTGTCTTTCAGAAAGAGGCTAGACTTAGGAATAACTCCCTATCTTCTATATATAGTCAGAGTTCTATCAGCTAAAGAAATTAGCCAGACTCCAAATAGAGAAAAAGAAAAATATAGAATTAGATATAAAAAAATGTCTTTGAAAATATGAAAACCTTTGCGATCTTGAGGCTATGAACATAGAGAAAAGAATCTTGAACCAAATTATAGAATTAAGGCTTATTTTTAAAGAACAACTCCTGTGTGATTGTTTCCGGGAATACTGTAATGGCTTGATGATAGAAAAATGTTATCTGTTAGATTGAAATGCCTCTATGGTATTCCATTTCAGAGCAAATACCTGCACTGTCGGTAAAGAAACACCAATAACATTTTAGAAGGCTAACCATTTACCGATCATTTATGATACACTAGACTTTGATAACAGAATGATGTCTATCAAAAGAACATCATGAAGCAGTTAGACGCAAGGGTTCTGCTTAGGAGTGACATCAGTGGGCCAAGGTGTATTTATTTACCTCCACTGCCCAACAGAGTAACTATGAAACACTAGAGTTGTTCTTTTAAGCGTAATCCAGGCAGTATACTTTGCTAAGCACAATGCACATAACAATGGAATTCTGTATAATTTTGATCTTTTTTGGTAAACTCCATTTGCAGGACACTTCTGTATAACCATATATATGGCTGATAATGTGTCAAAAGACAGAACTTCAGATTTTAAGATTTTGAAATGAACACTTCTAAAAAAAAGAGAGATAGGAGAGGTTTCATTTAGATTATGGATCTCTTGGCAACGTCCTGGCAAAGGGACCGGACAGAAATACCTGAGGGTGACTTGCTCATTGCATTTTAATGCTGAGTTATGTATTCAAGGTTGTTGAATCTGGCGAAGAGCCTTGGAGGTGGGCGTCTGTCTAGATGTCTACACCATGACGGCATATGGAGGCTATTCTCTATCCGCATGGAGCAGGCAAAGAGGTGAAATATGACTATTCCATACTATAATTCTACTCCAGAATTATATGAAAATAAACAGGGACCCCCTAAATACGAAATATATATAATATGTACATAAATATATATTCATATAATGTACATACATACATATATAATGTACAGAAACATATATATGTAGATAATGATATATATATAATTATAATACTGTGTTAGTAATGATCCCAATGAAGGTGGTAAGACAATATTGTAGTACGTCCTCTTGCCACCAGGTGATAGTGAAGTGCACAAAACGCCCCCTGGCGGACCATGTAGTTGTTACCTCCGGACGCCGATGAGACGTCAACTCAGTGGTAAACGGGTAAAGGCCCCGAGTCAAATGTGTTGCGGCTAGTGCAACTCCAAGGATGTGGCATTGCGTTTACCCCATAGACTGTGGTTGGTAAACATGAATAAATGCAACGAAAAGTTACAAAATTATAACTATAATAAAGGAGTTACACTCTGCTTATCAGTCGAAATCGAAAACAAAATGTATACTATGTTTCCATTGGGTAACATTAAATAAAAACTATATTAATCTATTTTCCAGAAAAAATGTGAGGATGTTATTATTTAAAGTCTATACTTCTGGATATGATAGCATGATAAGAATGCCCTAGTCTAAATAGTTTAGTATGATGTATTAATCAGATCCCATGTCCCCACTGAGCAAACCCTATAGCACAACCTCAGGCACTGACCACGGCCAGTGTACTAATTACAAATTGCTTTATTAATGAACCGGGCACCAGTGCCTTCAAATTATACACACTCTATGTACAGAAATTATTTTATGTGTGCTGATCAAAATGCATGCATCTGTAGACTTGTTCAGCACCTGGGGTCTGTTTAATAGATGGTACCGGGACGGTAGGCCATGCAGGACAGGCCCAGTGTTGTGTGACGCTATCCAGTGGCATAATGCAAATACCCTATAAAGGTCAGGGATACAACCACCAAAACCTAAATATGTACACAGAATTCTCCAACACCTCACCAGTAATATACACTATGAGTAACAAGAAATTGGATTCTTTAATTCCATATTAGAATGATATATATGGAATTTTATTAGTTATAAAATTTCTATCGTAAAACTGGATGAGGTTTAATCTTGGCCACTGTATGCCACGACTGGAGTTTGGCAAAGTGATTTCATGAGGCGAAGCCAAGTGAAGTCCCGAGCCAAAACTTCAGGAGTGGAATGCGGTGGCCAAGATTTAAACGAATCAGGTTTTGATTTTATCCTACCCTGTCGCCTTGATTTTGGAATATTACATGTTAACAATTCTGTATGCCACTAGTGGCATATAAAACTCTGTATGCCAGTCAGCGTGGCATACGGAAACCCAATGTTAAACCTATGAGATTTTATATTAGGGGAAGGATAAAAATGTGTCCTTTAGGAATGCTTTTTATTAGTGTCAGGGAATATATGAAATGTATTAGTGCATCAATTTGTAATATTTTGGTATTTTTATATGTATCAAGTTTATATTTAAATATAATGCAGACAAAAGATTCATAGTTCAATGATTGGTGCTGCCACAGGAAGATATGATTTGTGATGCATGTGAATTTAAGCAAAGCTTCAGGTCTTGTTATTTTATAGCATTAATTGTATTGCATGTGAATTTGTAAGAAATCTGATCTTTTGAATTTGACTAGTTACCTTTGTAAAACACAAGAGAGAGAGAGAGAGAGAGAGAGAGAGAGAGAAATACATCAGAATATGTTATTGTATCAACTGTTAGTTGTCTTTGATATGTAACCACAGTTTTTAACAATAAAAACAACAACACATTAATAATCTGCTATAGGGAACTGCCAATACAACATAAATTACGAATTATGAAATTACCGTAAAAAGACATCTATCCTGGGGCCTGCTGAATAATCTAGGCTCTTATATGAGGACCGTTTTCTGTGTACCATGAGATTCAAGGTTGATGTGGGTCATCTTTATTCAACACTCATGGACAACCTTATAGATGGCTGAGACTGTTTTAGCAAAGAAATCATAAACCTTATACAAGGTACAGAAAAGGGTCTTCATGTATGAGCCTAGATTATACAACAGTCCCTTCTGGTCTCCACCACGTAGTCCTAAGTCTAAGTTTTTCATTTGTCATGAGATTTGTAGCACATTGAAGTTTTCATAACACACATATGTAATGGTTGATATGTAACCACAGTTTTTAACAAATAAGTAACACACAATTGCCTCGCTTTTTGTAACCTGCAGGTTATCTTTATTCACACCGGCCAAATATTTGGATGATTAGTTTATCAGCCACATGATGAAAGCAAATGCATAAATGGGGGTCAGACCATAAGGCATAAAGTCAATACTGAACATAGGCTGACTTACAACATATGTATTTAGAGTAGGTACATGTTTAATACTGAAATGCATATCACAGAGATATTCATATATGATTTATCATATGGAATAATACGATTTACAACATAAATAGCAAACAAAGGTATGTGTGAATTGGAATTATCTACATAGTTCCCCTGAAAAGGGAATGGTACGAAATGGTGAGGTTTCTCAGAGTGTGTCCTGTAGATTAAGAGATCGTTAAATTTTATGAATGCTCTATATTGAAATATCATTGAATAATAATTGTTCTGTGTTAACTTCCTTTACTGATATGTATTTGCACACCTCGAAGAAACCTCACTGGACGAAACTGTTTTATATATTGCTCTTACAATAACTTCATAATTGATTATAATTTTCATCACATATCTTCATAATTTGATAGACTTACATTATGATCATTTAATATATGCAATACATATATCAACAATATGCATAATACAGCATGTTTTAATTCCTGCAAGGAAATCAGAGCATCTTTTAAATGTATAAATACTTTGTTACTTTAATTCGGCACCAGAATGTAACAAATCTGTGAATGTATGCACTCCTGTACAGATACTGTACTATTAATATACCAGAATTTATTCTACCCCTCATATGAATCTCCATAGACTTACCATGGTGTGACTGTATGCCATGGTTATGACATGAAATATTTATATGTGATGCATGGCATATGAAGTTGAAAACACTTTACGGGGTAAATTAAAATCTAAACATCATTCAGTTTCATATGACTGTTTACATGGCAATCGTCCTGCTACAGATATCGCTCAGCTCCAGTTTATGATATCATTCCGCAAAGACTACTCACACCTCATAAACAATAATATGAATTTTGTGACATTTCTTGATGGTACAGCTGATACATTTGGAGTGGCACCATACACTTATATTACACATTGTAGGTGTTGGTTCTTCGACTAGTTAATCTGTGCACGCATCTTTATTTAAGAGAATCACAGTTGTTGGTATGAAATACTGTTCAGTATCCGACCCCCATCTTCATCAAACGGCCGCCAATTGTCTGCTTTGCTCCTGTTGAAAAAACACAAAATCAGCACTCTACACATGTACAATACTTGAGACATATATATGCATTCAATGATACAATACAGGAGTACTACTTTTTTCTCAGTGAGGAAACACAAATGATATTTACTAGCAAACAGGAACTATATTCCATGTCATTGCAAAGATAATCATTGGCACTAAAAGCCATGCTTTTGTGAGTGAATTTGCATGATGTACACACTTGGAAAAGCTAGTGGTCTTTCAAAAACCTGATGGTGAAGTTTATGAATGATCTCCTGGTTTTTATATCACACTATTTTGCAAGCTTTCTTTAAATGGGAAACTATCATTTGGTATAAATGAAATACTATTGTACTCCTTGGCTTTTGGTCTGTAATATCATAGAGGTTTCATGAAGGGTTAGTTATCTTGACAACACTTAGGTTTTGACATCTGTAGGGAAAGTTGTCAGATGGAATTCTATCTATAAGTTCAGGAGAAAGATTTAAATGATTTAGTTAATCAAACTGTACTTTGAAATTCCAATGGGAATACTTGTTACAAAGGCAAGGTATCTAAAGATTTTACACACTTCTGATTGTAGTAAAACAAAAGAATTGTTAATATATGTATCATACCCATTCACAACGCAAGACAGAGGAAGTGGGTATGGTAAAGGATCACAGTAATTTAACAGTGACATACAAGCCTTCCCACAGGGGAATACAGTCAAACAATATGAAATGAAATACAACAAAGGTGCGAAGACATGTAGGTGATTAATAACAATACCTGAAAGGAAAAAAGGGAAATCAAAGAGTATTATAAGGAGCTATATTATAGGCTCTCATTTCAATCTTAAAGGCAGGTCCCGATGTTTCATGCTGTGCCACTTTTGTGTAAAATACACATGTAATAATTTATTTTAGATAAGATATCTCTGATATGAAGATTTTTGTGGAACACAAACCAAGAGGAAGTCACCTGATAGCAGAAACATTGACCATAAAATATGGAATCACATGAACCTAGTGAAACAGAACATACCCATTCTGAAAACATACTGCCAGATTTTCAAATACATCAAGGCGAATTTGGTTAGGAAGTTTAAAATGTAAAATGATAAAATGCTTTGAATATTGTTGTGGTTGGATAACAGCATATAACACATTCCTACAGGCATCATTGGTTGTTTCAAATGTACTGTAAACTTTGGTTTTGCAAATCTTCAAAAATCTATTTTGTAAATGGGATCTTGGATTTTGTTGGCTCATTGTTCTTTCAAGTAGGAAGTCTGACACCGGAAGTGTCCTTTTGTAAATGGGTATCTCTGTTTCAGCAGGTTCCACTTTGGCTTCCAATATGCATGGTTGGGTTTCCGTTATGTACATTGATGTACTTAGTGTATTAATTTGATGGGTATTATTAGCAGGCACTGTATATCATGCAGGGAGAGCTACCTTTAAACCAAATCATTAGGCGGAGTAATGCCTAGTCATTACCATGGTGACCTGAGGTGGTACTACACAGTCGCTCAACTTCTAAATCCACATCCCAAAAAATAACGTTTTGCTCATGCATATGCAAATATCACCAACTGGATATTTTAGCTTTGAAGTATGGAGGAGAATAGAATCCATGCTTTCACAACAGCCATATATTGTAAGATTGATCACCACTGCATGGACGTTGCCAAGGTTGATTAAAGTATTTTACTCTCATAGAGATCTGATACTGAATTTCCAGCAAGTGTCTTTCAGAAAGAGGCTAGACTTAGAAATAACTTCCTATCTTCTATATATAGTCAGAGTTCTTTCAGCTAAAGATATTAGCCAGACTCCAAATATAGAAAAAGAAAATTATAGAATTAGATATAAAAATATGTCTTTGCAAATATGAAAAAAAATATTTTTGTGGAAGCCAAAACCTCCGCGATCTTGAGGCTATGAACATAGAGAAAAGAATCTTGAACCAAATTATAGAATTAAGGCTTATTTTTGAAGAACAACTCCTGTGTGATTGTTTCCGGGAACACTGTAATGGCTTGATGATAGAAAAATGTTATCTGTTAGATTGAAATGCCTCTATGGTATTCCATTTCAGAGCAAATACCTGCACTGTCGATAAAGAAACACCAATAACATTTTAGAAGGCTAACCATTTACCGATCATTTATGATACACTAGACTTTGATAACAGAATGATGTCTATCAAAAGAACATCATGAAGCAGTTAGACGCAAGGGTTCTGCTTAGGAGTGACATCAGTGGGCCACGGTGTATTTATTTACCTCCACTGCCCAACAGAGTAACTAGAAAACACTAGAGTGGTTCTTTTAAGATTAATCCAGGCAGTATACTTTGCTAGGCACAATGCACATAACAATGGAATTCTGTATAATTTTGATCTTTTTTGGTAAACTCCATTTGCAGGACACTTCTGTATAACCATATATATGGCTGATAATGTGTCAAAAGACAGAACTTCAGATTTTAAGATTTTTAAATGAACCCTTCTGAAAATAAGAGAGATAGGAGAGGTTTCATTTAGATTGTGGATCTCTTGGCAACGTCCTGGCAAAGGGATCTGACAGAAATACCTGAGGGTGACTTGCTCATTGTAATTTAATGCTGAGTTATGTATTCAAGGTCGTTGAATCTGGCGAAGAGCCTTGGAGGTGGGCGTCTGTCTAGATGTCTACTCCATGACGGCATATGGAGGCTATTCTCTATCCAAATGGAGCAGGCAAAGAGGTGAAATATGACTATTCCATACTATAATTCTACTCCAGAATTATATGAAAATAAACAGGGACCCCCTAAATACGAAATATATATAATATGTACATAAATATATATTCATATAATGTACATACATACATATATAATGTACAGAAACATATATATGTAGATAATGATATATATATATTTATAAAACTGTGATAGTAATGATCCCAATGAAGGTGGTAAGACACTATTGTAGTACGTCCTCTTGCCACCAGGTGATAGTGAAGTGCACAAAATGCCCCCTGGCGGGCCATGTGGTGGTTACCTCCGGACGCCGATGAGACGCCAACTCAGTGGTAAACAGGTAAAGGCCCCGAGTCGAATGTGTTGCGGCTAGTGCGACTCCAAGGATGTGGCATTGCGTTTACCCCATAGACTGTGGTTGGTAAACATGAATAAATGCAACGAAAAGTTACAAAATTATAGCTATAATAAAGGAGTTACACTCTGCTTATCAGTCGAAATCGAAAACAAAATGTATACTATGTTTCCATTGGGTAATATTAAATAAAAACTATATTAATCTATTTTCCAGAAAAAATGTGAGGATGTTATTATTTAAAGTCTATACTTCTGGATATGATAGCATGATAAGAATGCCCTAGACTAAATAGGTTAGTATGATGTATTAATCAGATCCCATGTCCCCACTGAGCAAACCCTATAGCACAACCTCAGGCACTGACCACGGCCAGTGTACTAATTACAAATTGCTTAATTAATGAACCGGGCACCAGTGCCTACAAATTATACACACTCTATGTACAGAAATTATTTTATGTGTGCTGATCAAAATGCATGCATCTGTAGACTTGTTCAGCACCTGGGGTCTGTTTAATAGATGGTACCGGGGCGGTAGGCCATGCGGGGCAGGCCAAGTGTTGTATGACGCGATCCAGTGGCATAACGCGAATACCCTATAAAGGTCAGGGATACAACCACCAAAACCTAAATATGTACACAGAATTCTCCAACACCTCACCAGTAATATACACTATGAGTAATGAGAAATTACATATTATCAATTTTTATATTAACATATTTTATTAGTTGTAGAATTATAAATGTGTCCTTTAAGAATGTGTTAATTACTCTCAGCAAATATATGTAAAAGAATTAGTGCATTGATTTGTAATATTTTGGTATTTTTATGTGTATCGAGTGTATATTTAAACAAAATGCAGACAATAGCTAGATAGTTCAATGAATAGGCATTGCCATGAAGATATAATTTGTGATGCATGTGAATTTATGCAAAGCTTCAGGTGTTGCTGCTTTATAGCATTAATTGAAATGCATGTGAATTTGGAAAAAATTTGATTTGTTGAATTTGACGCATTACTTTCGTAAAACACAAGAGAAAGAGAGAGAAATACATCAAAATATGTTATTGTATTAACTGTTAGTTGTCCTTGATATGTAACCACGGTTTTTGACAATAAAAACGACAACACATTAATAATCTGCTCTAGGGAACTGCCAATACAACATATATTACGAACCACCATAAAAATACATCTATCCTGGGGCCTATAGAATAATCTAGGCTCATACATGAAGACCCTTTTTCGTATACCAAGGAGATGCAGGGAGGATGTGGGTCAGTTTTATTTGACACTTACGGACGACCGTATGGCCGGCTAATGTTGTATTTCCACCTGCCTATTACGACCACCGATAACTGATTATGTGACACATTCCAAGCAAAAATCGTCAGGTGGAAACAGAAATGGTTTTTTTATCCCTCATTACGCAATATGGCACCACTGACCCACTTTGAGGCATACAAACGAATTCAAATGGGGTTGAATTAATTGGTTGCAGCCTGCAGTTTACAACAGGGGGCTGACCAAATACAACTGTACAGTGTGAAAATTATCATTGGGGTTTTCGTTGGTAGTTAGAAACGCCATATTAAGGGCTGGTTCCACCAACACACAAGATATAACGAGATTGGTCATTATTTGGTTGCCTTGCTTAATCTTGCTAGGTTTTGAATAAGCGAATGCATATTTGCCGCGATGCATCGGTCTGGCTAAGCGCCTTCACTGCGTTCTTGTCGCGATATGCCAGCAATAGATTTTGAGGCATCTCTGTGGTGGAGCACCAAATTATTCACACGACATCATGAAAAAGTACACATATCATCATGTGCAGCATGTTGCGGCAAAGGCGGTAAGACATATCGCGACAATGTAAGATATAACAAGACATACCAAGATATAACATGGCAAATCGATTGTATTGGTGGAACCAGCACTTTAGACCGAACAAACCATAAGGGGTCCCTCCCACCTACTATGATTAAGTCTACGATTAACCCTTTGGCCGTGTCGGCAACAAACTGAAAAAAATCGTGGAGGTGTCGCTGACAAACTCCTCAATTAGTCCGGGTTTTGTTGCCAATGAACTCGCTGCGCGCCGACAGGCTATGACGCGCTACAACAAAAAAACATTAATTGCAGAGGGTCTACGAAATTCAAACATGTTTGAATTTCGTAGCCCGTCATAACCTGTCGGAAGGTTAATCGCAGAGCGCGGCGGGTTGTCACCGCAATAATGCCTCCCACCTACTACGATGGGCTACGATTAAGTCTGCGATAGCGCCGCGTGTCGCCGACGCTGTTGGCGACACGCGGCGCTATCGGGGACTTAATCGCACACCGTCCTAGCCTGTCGTAGTAGGTGGGAGGGACCCCTAATCCTTATACAAGGTAAAAATAAGTCTCTTCATGTACGAGCCTAGATTATTCAACAGGCCCCAGTTATCTCCACCATTGAGTCGCAGTTGAAAACGGGGAAGCACACAGAGACAGAGAGACATGGAGGAGAGATGCTGAGAATCACACACCTGGTAAGCCCTTCTTCTCCTGGTACCAGTACTTGAAGCCGCTCTTGGCGTGGTTGTTGAAGCTGCTGTTGTACTTGTTGGGAGCTGAGGGTAGACTTTGAGACATGGGAGCAGACATGTGGCGACTCCCTGCGGAGTGGTCCATCATCATGGGTCGGGGGGAGATGTAGCCGTATGGTGGATACTGACTCGCGTCGTTCTCCTTCACCGTGCCTGGAATTATAGGAGTGATTGCTAGTTCTACTGTAATCTGCCAGTATATTGTAAAATAGTGCCACTGTAGTCGGGGGGCAACCACTGCTATCAGTACCAATTTATAGATGTTATCTCACCCAAGATATTTTTTCTCCATAGACTTAACATTGGAAACTCGTACATCTGACACCCATTAGATATTTAGGAAAAATATCCAATGGGGGATAATGTCACAAATGTTAGCCCATTAGTCAATATTAAGGGTGAGATAAATTCAGAAACCCATTCAAGTTTAGGGTCAGAGCTCGACCCCATCTCATTTGAATCACATAGCAATTCACGCGGCTTCGCCTTGTGAATTACTACGTGATTCAAACTTGATGGGATACGAGCTCAGACCCTAAACTTTCATGGGTTTCCTCTATAATATTAAGATGAGGCTAAAATTCCTACATGGCAAGCCCCTAAAGTTGTTGTTTATAATATCCATTAATGATCTATCCCGCCACCTGGTGTTTTAAATTGAGTCGGGGGCACGATGGCCGCCTCCCTAGCACAATAGCTATGTGACCTATAGGGGACAGAGTGATTGTTAATTCTACCATTATCCGCCAGGAGAAATTCCTCCATGGGAAGCCCAACAAAATATTCCTGATAAAATCCATTGATAACTGGTCCCGCCACCTGGTGTTTTAGATGGCATCAGGGGGCAAGATGGCTGCAGAATATATAACTGTTCTATGGCATTGAAACAAATGTACCAACATAATAACTTTCTCCTGACTGTAGTTATTAGTGTTGTCACACTTTCAAATTTTCGAAGAACAATTTGACAGTTATAGAGACTCGATGGTTCAAGGTTGGCACCATTGTTTTGAAATCAAACATGGGTCTGATTTTATAGTAGGCTGACGAGGCGTAGCAGTGGACACTCTCCCTTCCTCACCCAACGCATGGGTCTGATTTTAGTCTTACCAGCAAACATTTTCATTTTCCAGTCGCAGGTCAGTTCTCAAACATGTTTCCTCATAGATATATTCTCCACTTACTTTATTTATACTTAATTAACACTAAAAACATTCATTATTAGTCGGCAGCATATCGGCCTCGATACTTCGTCCATGCGGTGCTTCGCGGAGTTCGGACTTGTTTGGCACCAAAATGCCACGTGGTAGGTGGGAAATCCCAATGATGACGTCAGGACTAATGCGGTCTATTGTTAGTTAATGAAGCAGTCACCAGTGGCCAGGAGTATGACGCCCCCACTTGGGGCACAGAACCTGCATTCAGACTCTTTGCTCTTACAAAGTTCAACTGGCTTTCATTGTTTTTTCATGGTTCATGGTGCCCTAGATCCATCCCAGAGCAGGATAACATAATGATTAGACCGAGGACAAGATGTTTTTTTCACATGGAACACTTTATATACATATGTGAGCAAGGCTAGAGTTGTGACACTTCTCAATTATCACTCACTTCTTTTGCATCTCCATGAGTGAAGAACACCTTCTTTTTCACCTCCATTAGTGAAGAACACTTTCTCAGGGGGCAGAATGGTGGCTCCCAAAGAACATTACCTATCTGCCCTATACATCAGGAACAGACCTGTGCATATTTAATCATTTAAAAGTTTTGATTTTTAAAAAAATGTTATATGATTAACCTAGAATAATGTTCTATTGTCATCAACAGTTTATATTACCTGTAGACCTACAATATTGTAAAAACCACTAGTACATCTAAAACTGTATATAAAATCCCTAAAATAATATTATCAACTACAGATTTTATTTGTTTAGGTAATTTAACGTCCAATATGTTCTATCAGACTTTCAGCTACAAAACCAAGCAATTTGTACATATGTTGAACATATTAAAGCCCAGATACTAAACTAGACACTGAATCATAACCTCAATCAATCTCCTAGCAATAGTTACTAAGCAAATTGTGGAGACGGAGATTGAAACCATTTTATAACCGCCAACTCCACACGGGGAACGCGGCTAAGAAAGTTAATAAACAACAATTACTAATCAACCAGGTATTATCACAATAGAAACGACCTTAAAAATATACTTAAGGGACAAAAATTGGAGAAAAAGCAAATCAACTGCCAGATGAAGTCTAATAAAATTAGACGAAAGATCGTAATTCTTCATCACTTTCCCCCCTATCTCGATGTCCTACAAACCCCCAATAATAATTTGAAAATCAATCAACTTGTCTAGTTTTTGTGGATATCAAATACAACATGTTTATTAATCTAGGAACGATGGTAATTTATCATTTTTATTTTTTATATTATGGAGATATATAAGTACAATGTATATAATAAGTTTAAATGGGAGACGAGGTGAACAGGGGATCAGGGGCGGGGCCCCCCACTGAGGAGGGGCGGGCTCGGACTTAGTAGAAACCGAACGAGAGTTAGACTTGTCCATGTTTATGCCACGATAGGAAGGTCGTGTATTACTACACGAGGCGTAGCCGAGTGTAGTGAGGAGCAGACCTGACCAGAGTGGCATAGACATTGACATGTCTAACTCGAGTTCGGTTTCGTATTTATCCTACCCCATCTATGCTTTTGTATTACTGTTAAAAAGATAAATATTGAATCAACGACCAACAGAACTTTTTCATAGTAGCTGACATCCTGCTCTCTGATTGGTCAATATTGTTATTACTCTAGTGGCATAAAAAACACTTTATGTCACGGCCTGCCACATAAATTTCCCTATGTTAAGTCTATGGCGGTTTTTTTATTAGGGGTAGGATAAATCCACCTCCCAGGTTCCAGTCACTCGCCTGCTCACGCAGAGTCAACATGTGCCCTGCTTTTAAGCTTCACGATAATGGACAGGATTGATTCGGCTTCCGACTTTGACTTCACGACTAGGGCTAAGGCATCAGGCCTGTAACGGAAGACAACAGAAGTCCTAGTCCAAGAGGACTATGCAGACCACTAGGTTCTGATGATTATGATTAAGCAGGATGTAAAGTGGGTATCAATCTCTCCTGGACAAGCCAGGAGGCTCCAGCAAGCTCTGGCCATACTTGGAAACCAGAGCTTCATGGAATTCATAGAGGAGGATGGCGCAAACTCAGAAAATGACGCCGATGAGAAACAGGTAGATACATACACAATATTGACTGGTTTCAGATACAAGCGGCCGTATGCTCCTAGGAGTTGACGCGTAGTAATATCTGAGCGTATGCGAGGATATTGCGTAGTCAACTCCGAGGAGCATACAAACGCTTTTATCTGTAACCAGTCTATATTGTATTTATTATCCACCTTTTCTGCACAAGTGGCATGTCGATATCAGTTCATTTTAGTTATGCACTATTTTTCCATACGCACTATTTTTCCGTATGCGCCACCCGGAGCATACAACATATCTGTATGCGCCGGGTATGTCCATACACGCTGCCTATGTGTTTTCTATGGACACTTTGTATTAGGTGGATAATAAAGGTGAGGACAAGACTGGGGACAACAACGACGCGGCACTCTTGGATGCGGCAGCCGGCTGGGAGAAGGTCATTGCGCAGCTGCAAGTTAATGAATGTGGAAGCACGAAAGCTGAACACTCACACCAAGCGGCAGGCTCTACTCCCCTCCCCCCTCCAGTGGACGGTGGGTATGATCTGACAGCCCTTCTTACCATTAGGGCAGGTGACCACAAAGTGGTAAAGGACTTTGTGACAGAGCATGTCAAGCTCAGGCTCGCCAGGGGTAAAAAAGAAACGATCAAGTTCAGAGCGGCAGAAGACAGCTCCATGGTGTTGTCAGCATATGAGCAGGCCCCCTGTATATCACAGGCAGAGTGGGGAGCGGCCAACATGAGGGTCCTGTACCACCTGCTAAGGACGGGGAGCCCCAAGGGAAATTACATCAAGGACTACATGGTGTACATCATTTAAATCTTTAAACTGGCTGCTAAATATGACTGACAGTCTGTCCTGGGATTATACACCTGATACAGGGAATTACAAGCCCAGAATGGATAGAGGGTCACCGATCAAGGCTTTCTCACTGCTACACAAGAAGACACATGCCCCTCCCCCCTCAGTCAAAGAGCCAGTATAACTCCCAGGAGACCAAAGGAGTGAGAGGTAGCAAGAAACCTCAGCCAAAAGCAGAAAAGCAAGATAAGTGTATGTTCCACCACTAATCAGCATAGGGCCTAACCCCCGAGCCCCATGTAGGTATGGGGCCCTCTGTCCCAGGGCCTAGGAGAGACTATTCCTCACGAATGATCAAGATAGGAGCTTTATTTTGGACAAGGTAACCAACTGGTTCCAGATAGCCAACAGAGACACTGGCACAGCAGGGGCCGAGCAAGATAACACCAATCGGCCCTTTTCCCAAGCAATAGGGATTTGGCACAGAACCATATACAGGAGGAACTGTAGAACGGGAGATACATGATCACACCAGAAGAACCTAGAATAGTGTTGGCACTAGCTGCCATCCCTAAGCCACCCGACAGGATAAGACTAATACTAATCCATGATGGCAGCAGGCCTGAAGGAATATGAACTCTTACGCAGTTAACCCTTTAAGGATGGCCACCTGTGGCAGAGCTATCACCATAAGGACAGGTGTTAGTGATAGTGCATATCTCTTTTTGGATTAAGTCATAATTTGATGTTTCATCACGTGATATTATTGCTAATCAATAATATTTCCCTTATTTTAACTCACTAATATTGATTTTGATGGTGTTACTACATGTCCTGAAGATTTCATGTATATTGATAAATTATTTCCTTGTCAAAGACAATTTTATTGTTTTCTGAGAAATGATTCCTTGGCATCATTCGGCCTGGGCCAGTTGATGCCTCAAGGCATCATTCGACCTTGGCCGGTTGATGCCTCAAGGCATCATTTGCCCTTAAAGGGTTAATGATACCTTCAAATACCAAAGCCTAGAGGATACGGCTGCATTCATCAATAAAGGGGACTATATAGCGAAGGTGGATCTGTCAAACAATAACAGGAACATGAAGGTTCACCCCACTGATTTCCCCTAGTGGGACTAAGTGGGACTTTACTCCGGGTTTTTCTATATATATGGTATGTGACACCTGCCTCATGTTCAGGGCTTAGTGCATCTATCTTTAACCCAGTGTGAGAGAGTGTGATTATGGCTACCTTGGGTTATCCCCATGTTTGCGCTTATCTAGATGATTTTCTCATCAGGGGGCGGACCAAAGACAGCTGTAAGGAAGCCCTGAAGACATTAATGGCGGTGCCCAGAGTGTTAGGTTTTAGCATAAATTACAACAAGGTGGTGATGCCCACCGCCATCCTGACCTTTCTGGGAGTTGTCATTGACACAGTGGACCATGTGTATCGTTTATGCCCCAGTCACACTGGCGTAAAATTCGGCGTTTCTTCTACGTATTTGAATTGTTGGAGACCACGTATTAGCTACGGATTTGGACAGGCAGTGTGTGGGCAGTCAGTCGAGACACAGTGAGTGGGCAGGCAGTGTATGGGCAGTCAGTCGAGTCACAGTTGAGTGGGTAGGTGGTGTGTGGGCAGTCAGTCGAGTCACAGTTGAGTGGGCAGGAATGTGCAGGCAGACAGTCAGTCAGTCACAGTTGAGTGGTTAGGCAGTGTGTGGGCAGTCAGTCGAGTCACAGTTGAGTGGGCAGGAATGTGCAGGCAGACAGTCAGTCAGTCACAGTTGAGTGGTTAGGCAGTGTGTGGGCAGTCAGTTGAGTCAGTAGTTGAGTGGGCAGACAGTGTGTGGGCAGTCAGTCGAGCTAGTAGTTGAGTGGGCAGACAGTGTGTGGGCAGTCAGTTGAGTCAGTAGTTGAGTGGGCAGGCAGTGTGCAGGCAGTCAGGCGAAACACAGTTAAGTGGGCAGTCATTTGAGTCACAGTTGAGTGGGCAGGTGGTGTGTGGGCAGTCAGTCGAGTCACAGTTGACTGGGCAGGCATTGTGTGGGCAGTCAGTCGAGTCACAGATGACTGGGCAGGTGGTGTGTGGGCAGTCAGTCGAGTCACAGATGACTGGGCAGGTGGTGTGTGGGCAGTCAGTTGAGTTGGCAGTTCAGGGCAGGAGTCTGATGGATAGGTGGACAGGGAGGGGAATGGGCAGGCAGTTGTATGAAAAGGCAGTCAGATGGGTAGGTAGATTGGTGGGTAGATTGGTGAATAGATAAACCACATGTTCTGTGTGGAGAAACTCCCTGATGAGCTTAGCACCACTGATCTGTAAGCTGACCTTGACCCTATGGCCTGCACCACAGAAGGGCCAGAGATTGAGATTCTTGTGTAGTGATAAACTCAAACCTGCTCTTCGATACAGATCAATACACAGACCTGCTTTTTCTCTTATTGTGTGTTCATAAGTCGCTAGTGCTAAACAGCATTTCACATAATGTAGGCTCTAAAGTCAGAAATATTTGATAGGTAAAATTCATAGTTGAACAAATTGATAATAAAATTTAGCTTTATGGTGGTATTATTCTAAAATTAGACACAAAAGGAAATAATAAAATAGTAAATTGGATTCGAGGTTATGAAATAACACACTCTCCAAGCAGTAAAAAAAGATCTGGTAGGATAGTAACAAACAGGTCCCGGTACTGGGTCAAGGCGGCCGCTTATTTAACCCGACCAGAGCTAACTTTGTGTAGCTCTGGTGGCCAGTGTAGATTTCAGACTAAGCAGTGGCTCCACCTACCGTCAATGAAGCAGATGTGGTTGCCTCCATTACCAGTACATTGTCGGACGTGTCTCCACGGAGCACCGAGCCGACCGGCACGCACCCTGGTGAGAAAAGAGCACACTGATAGAACCACATAACAACAGTCTTAAAAGTGTACAGGTCAGTGCTTAGATATACCACCAACTCTAAAACATGCTGGATTCTCACACCATAGCCTAACACTAGCTCACTAGCACTACCTTATCACTAGGATATGTGTGTGAACACCATAGAAGAAACCAAAACTTAAGCCTCATACACATCTACCGATTCAGTGTTGAACGATTAGTTCCCAAATCGTGAACTTGTTGTAGGCAAATTACATAACCCCTACTGGTAACGGTCATTATAATTTTGACCATACACATATTAGCCTCAACGATACTATAATTACAAATGATACTAGCCAATAAATGGTGTATACTTGTCGATTAAAATGATATATAATAACTTAAAAGTAAATCCCACTTCAACGCAGGAATAACTTAAATTTTCAAATCAAAGTGTTAGAAATGGCAGAACTTAAATGTTCATTAAATATCATTCCAGCAAATAACGAAGCACAAATTAGTGACATTCTATCTTAACCTAGTATCTTGTGAATATATTCTATCGGTGAGTGAAATAGAAATATACCAGTACACCATGCTATTAACTATTCAACGGAACCAACAGTGGGATCAACCGAAATCGCATGCAATTAAATATAAATATATTCATAGGTCTAAAATTATACAGCTTATTTTAGTACTAATTATTGTTCCCTTGTGCATATTTAAAAACAAAATGAATGCATGCAAAAATTTACATAAATATGCAAAAATCTCCCTTCTCGATCGCTGGAAATCCAAACCTTTACAACAATAAAACAGCAGTAACAACAACAACAACAACAACAACAGTAGAAGTAAAGGTTGATCAGTAGGATTGTTTCGGGAACACACGCAGCATCTGTCAATTAGGAGAGGAAATCAAATCAAGGCCATCTTGGGTTATTGTATGAATTAATTCGCCACATCTCAGCATCCATCCACAGACACAGCAGCAGGGAGTAGTATTGAGGCTCGAACACACTATGCGATTTTTTTTTGCCCCGATTTGTTTGCGATTTCTTGTGATTTATTTGCAATGGGGTTGTGACCAAATGTATACTATAGGGGAAATTTATGAAAGTTTAGGATCATATGGAGAAACCAAACAAGAGTTAGTTGTGTTGTTGTTTATTGCACGACGGCAAGATCGCGTATTACTGCGCGAGGCGAAGCCGAGACAAGTAATACACAACCTTGCCATCGTGCGATGAACAATAACACGACTAACTCGAGTTTGGTTTAGAATTTATCCTACCCTGCCCGTCTAAATTACTTCTACATTAACAAATGACGTCATTTCTCAAGTGTATCCCACTTGAGCGATATTTTTCTTTTATTTTAACTCCAGACCAAATACAGTGACCCAATGTTAAGCCTATGGAGTTTTTTATTACGGGTAGGATAAGGGCTTGTATCCCATCGAGTTTGAATCGCATAGTAATACACAAGGTGAAGCCCGTGAATTACGTAGCGATTCAAAGAAGATCAAATTTGAATAGGCTTCTGAATTCATCTCACCCTTCATATTGACTAATGGGCCATCCTTTGTGACATAATCCCCCATTGAGTCTCTTTTTCTAAATGCTAAATGTGCATTGGAAACCAATTCCCAATGTTTGGTCTAGGGGGAAAATGGTAGGGGTCAGATAAATACAAATATTTGTACATCTATGGGTTACAAATTTTCCATATACTAGACGCTGACTACAAGACATCTTGTCACATGTTTTGTGATAGCTTCTGATGGTTTTGTTTCAAACATTCAATAAAGCAATACTTTGCTGTGGTCTCCATGTCATAACTACCTCGTATCTCATCAATTTGTAGAATGGTTTGGCCAAGGATCAGGGTGGTTTTGGCCCAAGAAATTCAGGTCAACTATAGACTGTAGAACCGTCCCAAGGCGCTATTAACACTATGTAAGAAGGTCAGGGTGAAGGTCATGGTTTGCTGTGAATGAAGTCATTGGCTGCTGGGTCAATCCATGCCTTCTATATTCCTTATATGGCAATGAAGGCATAGGGACAACTCCATACAGGAGAACAATGCAGACCTGTGTGATTTTTGAAATCATGAGGCAGAGAGAAGTCATGAAGAAGACATTATATATCTAGACGGACTCACAACATCAAGAATAAATCGTAGATAGTCACACAGATAAGTCGTGAGACAATGCCAAATTAATTTGACGACTGAGTCTTTGTCACAGTTCTGTTGAGAGCATCAATTTGAAGATTTATCCAATATTTTTTTTGTTTTGTAGCTTGCGATTATTTGCGGTTTTAGTGCCCTGCGATTTTTCTCTCCCACAAAATCTATAAAAATCAAATCGGGGAGAATCGCATAGTGTGTTTGTGGCCTATTAAGGTTGTGGTTCTAAGAAGGAACTGCATCAAGATCTGTAGCCACTGTCAATACTGCACAAATTTCTTGTTACGAGTAATCTCAAATAGCAAAGTCTTGTGAGGTTACGTAGCAAACTTAAACAAATGGCGTATTTCAGTGGTTACAGATCGAGTGCAGTTCAGATTTTATCTCACCCCTATCACTGACTAATCAGCTAATGTTTCTGACATCATCGCCCATTGAGTATTTCTTTGCAATATTCCATGGGCATTGAGTATGAGTTCCCAATGTTAAGTCTTTATATAGAACGACCTGACCATGTTGTACATGCTACAAGACGAGATAGGGAATTGTTGTTTCTTACGGAACAAGGCCCAAGGCCAAGTTCAGTAAATAACATCAATTCCCAACGAGTTTTGTAGCATGTTCAAGCATGGTGGATCATTATATATTTACTATATACACAGAATTACTCAAATCTTACCATATATTGGCATTGAAGACATGTCAGCGTGAAAGCCTACACACTGCTGATGTTTCAACATGTTCAGTATCACTGGGTACTGTACAGGGTTCAGTACATAACTTCTATTGCATAGGGAGCAGCAGTATGTAATCATCAAATTGTTATATACCATGCAGTATATTTGATAATTACATACTGCTGCTCCCTATGCAGTATAAATTGTGTACTGAACCCTGTGCAGTACACTGTTATACTGCACACATTGAAACATCAGCAGTATGGGGGCTTTTACACTGACATTTTTTTTAGGCCAATAAATATTCATGGTAAGATTTGATTAATTCTGGGTATATAAGAGATATATAACAACCCACCATACTTGTACATGCTACAAAACTTGATGGCAATTGATGTTTTTTACGGAACCCGGCCTGGGGCCTCATTCCGTAAAAAGCAACAATTCCCCATCTCGTTTTGTAGCATGTACAGCATGGTCAGATCATTCTATATAAATACTCCATGGGTATATAATAGATATTGGATAATAAAATCCCAGGGGTGAGATAAACGACATCACGACATCACGATGACATCACGATGACGTCAGACTCACATCGGTTCACCCGGATCCTCTGTCTGACCATCCTCCATGGGAAACGGTGGAACAGCGAACCCGACCACCCTTTTAGGGAGCGGCTCCTGATGCACGGACCCCACCCCGGCACTGCCTGGAGGGGGGCCGGCATAAGGGAACACGTTGGGGCCGATGCCCTGTTGGAGGGCAGCTGTGGGTGGTCTAAACCCTGCTTTTGTGGCCGGCCTCGCAGCACTGAAAGATGCAAAGTCGTAGACCTGGGTAAGCCCCCACCAAGAAACAGTGCGATCAGTGAAGTGTGGTTCATATGTTTAGGACACTATAAAAAGAACTTGTTTCTCATCACTAAGCCATGAAAAATATGACGAGGGCGAATTTTCTTCTTTTTTTTTGCTGGATTAAATATAGCTTTTGAAGTGTCATAAAATGGGCTTCAGATATATACTTATTAGGTCCTATCTTGCACTCCTACTCTAAATCCCTAATATCTCACTCATTTTACTGTGTGTAATATGAAAATAAGTTGAGACTTGAGTTCTAAGTTTTCAAAAATGTTCTGATCACAATAGGTGGCAGCACAGAACTATTGGTTGTGTACGCAATATGAAGAGAGATATTAATACCACGGTTTTGAGAATACCTAGATACACATAATACTATATTAAATGCATCCCTGACATCAGGAGCTTTAATCTGATATCAAATACACATACCTTTCATGATTTCTACCAAGATTCATCTTATACTAAACAAAAATCTTCAAAAAACGATTTTGCTGATGCGCGCGGTGATGAGAAACAAGTTAGTTTTTTTCTTTGAGTGGCTCTAGGTGAGAGTTAATTTGGATTTATGCAACAAGGCCCATGTGCGTAGTGATCTTCGCGAGGCGATAGCTGAGCGAAGACAGTGACTTAAATCTGAATAAAAAGATTTTTTTTTTTAATTAAAAAAAAAAAAAAATCCAAGTTGAGTTGCTTAAATCCAAATTGATTCTCACTGAGGGTTGTTTAGTATCTATCCTACCCCGTCTCCGTGAAATGATTAGTTTCATAAAACAAAAAAATATATCCTACACCCCATTGATCACTCAATGTTAAGCCTATGGCATTTTTCTTTATTAGGGGTAGGATAAACAGATAGATCTTAACCCTTTCCCTGCAGTGCCAGATCCCCTTGGAGCCTAGAAAACAATGATATCTCACCTATCCGATAGTCAGAATTAAAAAAAGAAATCAACAAGTTTTGGTCAAAGTCGTCATTCTCCACGAGTTTGATGCAGAGTGATATGAATGAGGCAACAGCCGAGTGAATATCACATAGCATTCAAACGAGTTGGAGAAAGACTTCTTTGACCAAAACGAGTTGCTTTCTGTATTTATCTCACCCCTGTACACACTAAAAGAATGGAAGACACACAGGATATAGACAATGGCGAACGGACTGCAATACCTGTAGGGGCATGGAGAATGAGTTCCCAAATGTTTATCCTATGGGGCAAAAATACCAGGGGTGAGATAAGAATTGGTGTTGATATAGCTATGCCGGTGTTCATACAGCTATGCCGGCAAATCCTAATTACCAACCTCTGTTATAGCCTTGGTATTTAATCCATCCCATCATAGTATGCTGGGATGGAAAATTGCATTCTCTGCAATTTTCATATTTATTGGTCCATAATTTCTTGATAAAAAACATTTTTTGGTAATATTCATGAATATTGTAAATAATACCTCAAGGCATCATCCGGTCTGCACTGGGGAATGTCTCGAGGCATTATCCGGGTTTTAAAGGGTTAAGGATGCCTGGCAGGCAACACCTGGAGGATCATGCTGCAGTGAAAGGGTTAATCAGTATTTTTCTGTAGGAGAATAGTGGAAATCTGTTGTGTGGTGCTGTATACAAATTGTATGTCCCAGTGGAATAGCACTACCATTCGGAAATTGTGTTTTTTACTTTCCTAGGATGCACCCTTCTCATAAGATCTCACACTCTCTAAGTGGTATTCTCTATAAGGTTCTCACTACGCTCTATGAGAGAAGAATTCTTAACGAACTAGGCTTAGAGCCTTTAGTATCCACTGGCAGACAATGTTCCCGCTAGATGGCATCATTGAGATTATAGGAATCTTTGGGTTGCATTGATGTCCATCTTTAGCACGGGAGGCAGGCCAGTGGATTCTCAAGGCTCTAAGCCTAGTACGGTAAGAATTTCCCCATAGAGCGTAGTGAGAGTGCAGAATACCACTTAGAGAGTGTGAGATCTTATGAGAGGGCTCAAGAATGATAGCTATACCAAACGTGGTACGTACATGCAAAAAAAACCCACAGAACAAAATCAGCGATTATGGCGGTAAAAGGCACACGGTTGTCTCCAAGCAGATAACAGGTGGTATGGTACTTACGTAGGAGGCCCCGGATCGGGGAAACGGTGGGGGGAGAGTGATTGCCCCACCATGTGAGTTTGCTCGAAGGACGGACCCCCAGAGCCCCCTGTCAGGAGACGCTGGTAATAATTGTTATACGCCATATCCGGGTCTTCTTCGGCAGCGAGTGGATCAGTCTGCAAGGTCAAAACAAGGTCATGGATAATTATAATTGTTTGTTCAAGTTTGTTCATTTTCGCATAGATAAGATCTAATGACTAACACCAATATCAAAGTTATATAACAGAGCCCTGAGAATAACCACTTATAAAAATACAAGAAACATGAGCATAACAAATTTATTGGAAGTCTGTAAAGTAGAATCACTTTCGAAACGGCGAAATAAGCAATTACTTTGTCTTAGGTACCGTAACCGGTACAACAAATCATGGGTAGATATCTTAGAGAGGAGAACTAGATCTGGCAAAAAAATCAATTTTTATATTGAACCGACAAAAAGTTCCCTAGTAATGAACTCTCCCTACTACCGAGGAGTACGCGCGTGGAGTAGTCTGCCCTCAGCCATTCAACATGCCAGTGAAAAGGGCATATTTCAGAAACTGATACTACCTCATCTTTAGCTCCCATTAAGTCGCCAAATCCACGAAGCAAAATGTTAATAGACACTCTATACTACATCATTACATTTGACTAAATTTGTATCATCTTATCCTAACCCTATCGGGTACTATTAATTACCTTTTGATTTCGATGTAAAACATGAATTGTCTTAATTGTGTAATTGGATCTATGGATGGGTCTGAAAAACTCGGTATTTGCCGAGAGACTCTGATTCTAAAAAAAACACTTTAAAAAACCACAATATCTATAGGGCTATAGTGATTGCTAGTTCTGCCGTCATACGCCAGTAAATTGTAAGATAGCGCCACTGTAGTCGGGGGACAACCATTATTTTCATGATCTATAGATAATTGTGAGATGAGGCTAAAACCCTTTTATGGCAAACCGAAAATAATATTTTAGATAAATTCCATTGATAACTTGACCTGCTACCTGGTGTTTTCTTTAGTGTCAGGGGGCAAGATGGCTGACTCCATAACACTATAGCTATGTGCCCTATAAACACAGACTTAAATCCAGCGAGGATTATCACTGTTACAGCATGATATCTGTGAATTGTATTCGTCTCTTTGAACATTTTGCATGGAAGATGATAAGAAGCGGAGACATGGTTACTGAGCTCATAGGGATGGCTATCCGGGGTGTAGAATAGATAATGTTCGGGCTCACTGAGACAGAATGAACTGTCAGGCACACTGTGCCCGTAGTGTATTTCAAAAGTACATACAACGATATTCTTTATGTGCATAATAAAATAAAAACATAGTGATTGAGCCTGTAGCCATTTCGTTCTCGGCCTTTTCCCCCATAAAATACCTCCCTCTACCTCTGGTGTCGGGACGTATTTTATCGGAAAAATACCTCGAACGGCAATCGCTACAGGCTCACTAGATACGTTTTCTCTTAATACCAAAAATAATTATGAAAATGCATAGAATGGATACCTTAGTGACCTATCATACGAAGAGTTTATATTAATTATAAGGTCAATATCACTTAGGATCTCATGGGTAAATCATTATTAGAAACCAGGACAATAAATATCTAACGAAGTAATTTAATGGGAACTATCGAGGACTAGAAAGGACTCCTTTCGCACTATAAAGACTTGTCAAGTAGAGATAACTAAATGGTGACAACCTAAACCACAGTCAAGCTTCTTGAACATCATTTTAGCTAGTCAATATAATAACAAATTCGAAATATTCAAAAGGATGCAAAAAAAGTAGGAGCTTGAACAAAGACCATATGAAACATACAATGTGAGCAAATCATGTATATTCAAGGTATGACCAAAGAAAACGAAATATTGTATTATACATATGGGAATATACACACAAAAAAAGAGAAAAAAAGAGCCAACCTGTAGTCCTAGCGAAAGTGTGTAGGGGAATATTGGAGGAGGGTACAGAGCACCAATAAGATCGATACTTTTAAACCTGATCAAAACATTCTTTGATTAATACATAATGACCGTATCGATTTATCACCCGTTGATTCTTCCAGTTAGTGAACATGTATATGAAATAAGAGAGAGGAACTGACGCCAAAACAAGTCTGTATCTTGTATTTCCCATACATCCCGTACTGTTATTATCTTCAGTAGGAGCTAGCTTTATCCTACCCCTAATAAAAAACGCCATAGGTTTAACATTGACTCAATGTATTTGCTGGAGCATTGAATAAAGTGTTATTTATGCACCAAGGTGAATAAAAAAAACGGACCAATCAGGGACGAGATAACGAAAGTAGATCCGGCAGCATTGATAAATGTGGCCATCCTCTGATGAGTGTCAACACAGTACTTACATGGATAATTACAAAATTTTCTCTGTATATCGGTGAGATGGGGTAGGATAAATATGAAACCGAACTCAAGTTAGCCTTGTCAATGTTTATGCCACGATGGGCTCGTTTGGTTTCTACTAAGTATTTGTACCTATAAATGTCTCTATAGTATAATTGCTCATTAGACATTTAGGCCCGGCGTCCACCTACTACGATATGGCTCCGATATGGTCTACGATGCACCTCCCGATAAAAAGTCAAAATCGCGTCGGAAGGCCACCTAATATCGGGGCAGTTGACCACGTTTCTGCGATTAGGCACAGAAAAAAAACCTTACATGGGCGTTAAGATGCGAAAAAGCAAACATTTCTATATATCCTATTATGATATTATAGCAATATTGATTTCTAAATTTAAAAAACTAGCACAGTGACCCCTGATTTTTAAGTTAGATATGTGTTCTACAACACTCTAAGCAGATCATATTCAATTTCCAGGAAATCGACATAGGTTTTACTTCTCAAGGTAAATTATCCGATATGCCTTTAACTACCGAGTGAAGTCAACCCTGACTAAATCAAATTGGAAACCATACTGGGAAGGTTATGGCAATGACCCAACTTTTCTAGCACTCTGTATATAGGTAAAGTATCATTTGTGTGCCTCACTCCATGTTAACCAGTTTGGGCTGGTCCCACTGTTTGCGACCATGGGATTTACTTCTTTCATTGTACCGCGCCGGGGGCCCAGTTGGTACAGCCAGGCTTTATCCCCTAATCACCCAAGAGCGTTTGTTGAAACTGGCACCTTACCGACAAACATCAACATTTAGTCGAAGGTACTCGAGTTGTTTCGGCTCGAGTCTGTTACGGAGATTAGGACTGGAGTGTAAAATGAAAACGAGTTGGGGGATATCACCGAAATAAGGGCAAATTTCCAATTCATGTTTCCCACGATGAAATTAATAGGCTTGTTTATTGTAGTAGCATGTATGTCAGATATGGATAGAATTTTACCACTTTAAGATGGGTTGGTCATGATCGTATTGAACAATAGTTGTCACAAGTCGAAAATTAAATAAAAAGGAAAAAAGATGGGCTAAGTATCCTTCCTTGTGTTGGGAAGATTTAATTCTTTTAGGAGGAAAAAACTTTGTCTTTGAAGATATGTTAGATTTTAAGCAGGAATTGCATCAAGATACAAATATACTGAAAAAATAACGTGTGTTTTTTTGCGGAATAATCTCACGAGGCTTTGATTACGTAGCAGACCAAAACGAATGGTATATTTCAAGTGCCTATGGATCAAGTGGGGTTCAGATTTGATCATACCCTATCACTGACTAATTAGTAACATTTGTGACATGATTCCCCATTGAGTATTTTGTTACAATACTCCATTGGCGTTGAGTACGAGTTCCCAATGGTAAGTCTATGTGGAAACAAATACTATGGGTAAGATAAGATTCTGGAAACCCATAGTAGGAACAACTACAGATACTTTGTAATGGTGTCTTATATACAGTTCCTGGGTGCGTATACTTGAACTGTCTTTAGGAGACATTTTGATTGACTTCATAGATCGCAGATTTATTCAGATTTTCGGTTATTCGCCATACTTATTGCAAGTGCTCTTTTAAAGGATCAAAAGGAAGATTATTCTATTGCATTTTGTGATGTAAAACTGTGAAGGACACAATAAAAAATTGTATCGATATTCTTTTTATATGTACGTAGTAGGGAGAATTTGGCTTTATGGTCCAAGAATCTTATAGATTGACTTGTGCTGCATATCAAATTACTTTGCGTAAGCATTTCTTTGTATATATAACAAATTAGGAAAACATTCATTAAAATTACAATATAAAAATATTGCATCATTTCCAACCAATTCTTTTGGTCAATTTTCCCCTGCCATGGCAGATATCATAAGAAGGCGCTTTTTGCTACTTTTCTCTTTTTATAACAAAACAGTCCATTTGACTTCTACTGCGAGTTCAACAAAAGTTGAGTAATCAAAATGATTGCAAAAGTCTCCACTTACATAAACTGGGTTTTGATTTTGCTTCTCCATGAAATTCTATAGGATCTTCACTCATATTCTAGAAACATTTTGCCTAACTTTTAAGAAAATATGTAAGAAAATAAAACAGTTAAATCATTCAAATACATTGAAGATATATGTAACAATACAGCCCATTATCTCTGGTTTAATATCCTACCTTTTGCAAATCTGTATCTTTTTTTACAACCTAAGCTATGAGAATCTTTGTATGCTAAGTCAGAAATAAGTAGTTTTCAGTCCCTAGTATGGTTGCACGGCCTATAGATTTCTTGCATAGTGATTAAGAACCAGTAAATATGATTAGTTTGACAAGCCGGGAGCATACTCCGGGTGGTCTCGTGGACGATTACCTCCTACCACTGGGGATACTTAAAATGTCCTGCTGTGTACTATAGGGAAACATAGTTAGTGTGGCGGTATGGAATATTCCCTACCTAAACAACAAAGAACAGATGCCATTCAGATACACTAACTATGTCTTCTTATCATTTCATACCTGGAAATAATTAAAATTGCTATTTTACCACAGCTCACATGGTACTGATTACGGTACAGCTAGCTAGGAACTTGTACTCCACAGCCGTGAGGTTCGTGTACCCAATACTCAATGGCTAATTTAGTGATTCATTTTATCAATAAATAATGTTATACGGGGTGAGATAAAATCAGAAACCCACTCGATGAAAAAAGCTTGGTCCGCACTCCACCTCGTTTGTCTTCAGAGTAATTCACTCAGCTTCGCTTCGTGAATTACTCCTGAAGTCAAACTCGCTGGAGTACGGACCAAGCTATTTTCATCTCGTGGGTTTCCTTCTAAGACCTCTCCCTCCCTTTTCCCCCCCTTGATCTCTCTTGCTCTTTCTATACATCCTTCCCCCCTCATTCTCTCTCCCTTTCTCTCCTCTTCTCTATCTCCCCCTTCTCTCTCTATTCCTCTCCCTCTCTTCTTTCTTCTTCTCATCCTTTCTTCCCTCTTTCTCTATCTCCTCTTCACTCTCTCTATTTCTTTTCCCTCTCTTCTCTACTTTTTTTTATCCTCTCCTCTCTCTTCCTCTTTCTCCCCTTCTCCCTCTCTATCTCTCTCCATGTCTTTTTTTTCATCCTCTGTTTCTCCATCTCCCCTTCTCCCTCTCTATTCTTCTCCCTCTCTTCTCTCTTTTCCCATCCTCTCTTCTCTCTCACTCTCTCTGCCTCCCCCATCTCCCTCTCTATTCTTCTCCCTCTCTTGTCTCTTTTTCCCATCCTCTCTTCTCTCTCACTCTCTCTGCCTCCCCCTTCTCCCTCTCTATTCTTCTCCCTCTCTTCTCTCTTTCCCCCATCCTCTCTTCCCTCTCACTCTCTCTGCCTCCCCCTTCTCCCTCTCTATTCTTCTCCCTCTCTTCTCTCTTTTCCCATCCTCTCTTCTCTCTCACTCTCTCTGCCTCCCCCTTCTCCCTCTCTATTCTTCTGCTTCTCTTCTCTCTTTTTCCCATCCTCTCTTCTCTCTCACTCTCTCTGCCTCCCCCTTCTCCCTCTCTATTCTTCTCCCTCTCTTCTCTCTTTTTCCCATCCTCTCTCTCACTCTCTCTGCCTCCCCCTTCTCCCTCTCTATTCTTCTCCCTCTATTCTCTCTTTTTCTCATCCTCTCTTCCCTCTCACTCTCTCTGCCTCCCCCTTCTCCCTCTCTATTCTTCTCCCTCTATTCTCTCTTTTTCCCATCCTCTCTTCTCTCTCACTCTCTCTGCCTCCCCCTTCTCCCTCTCTATTCTTCTCCTTCTCTTCTCTCTTATTCCCATCCCCTCTTCCCTCTCACTCTCTCTGCTTCCCCCTTCTCCCTCTCTATTCTTCTCCCTCTCTTCTCTCTTATTCCCATCCTCTCTTCTCTCTCACTCTCTCTGCCTCCCCCTTCTCCCTCTCTATTCTTCTCCTTCTCTTCTCTCTTTCCCTCATCCTCTCCCTTACTTTGTCGTGTAGTTTGCTGATCGATTATATCAACCACTGAACTCACGATTTGGGACTCCGGGTAATCATATAAGTACACCGGGCCTCGTATGAAACCTTTTATCTATGATCTCAGTTTTCCTTGAGGGTCAGAACCGGGGGATTTACTTACACAACAATACAGGGTTCAGCAGGCAGACTAAACAAGCCGCGAGTACATGCCGAGTACAAGCAGCCGCCACTCTCCCAGCAGATCTTTCAGGGCGCTAGCGGAGTAGAACGCAGGATCTCTGCTAGGAGAGTGAGGAGCCGGGAGGCGGTTACATTATACAGGGCTACATTATTCATGACTGACCTTGTTACACAACTAACCCTCTACAAGGCATTGTGTGCCGTCTCCAGGGTTCAGTAGGCGCAGAGGGTAAGCAGGAAATACAGAGGCACTGTACACTTTAAGGCATATCAGACAATTTAAGGTGGCGCCACCTGGTTATTTTTAAATATTGTCAATTACCAGTCAAAACTGATTACTTGTGATTCATTTTAATGCCAAATTAAACAATTAATCTAGTTTATCCAATATTAACAGGTAAAATAGAGCAGTTTATATTTGCTTGGTTTACATTAGAAAAGTAATGAAAAATAATGAAAGTAATGAAAAATCCCTTTCGGACAATTTGGCCTGAAAATTAAAACCCATGTCATTCTCCTGAGAAATTAATACGATGAGCTCAAAGTTTTGTAGAGCAAAGATCTAACTTAACGTTAAATCTACCCATTCAGAACAGGAATGAATCCCAAGAAACCAGTTTTGATTGATGATCGACATTATCTACGGATCTTAACACAGCTCCTTCTTAAGTGCTGGTTCCACCAACACAAGATATAGCGAGATTAGTCACGATTTGGTTGCCTTGCTAAATCTTGCTAGGTTTTGAATAATCGCATGCATATTTGCCACAATGCATTGGTCTGGTTAAGCACCTTTGCCATGGACGTCATTTGTCAAGTGTATCCCACTAGAGCGATAAATTTCATTTTTCTGCATACTCGCCGAATACAGTCGGCCAATGTTAAGCCTATGGAGTTTTTTATTAGGGGTAGGATAAAATGACCCCCATGCCCTGCATAGGATATTCACTGCATGGTCACGGCTGAGTGAAGCGGACAGTGACCTAGAAGGCGCACGGGTCGCCTGACGGGGTAGACATTGATTTTCAGGCCGGGATTAATTGGCGGCCATCTTTTATTTAAGGTTCACTGGGAGTCGGACGAGGAAGAATGCGGAAGTTACTTGTGGTAAAATGTAAAACTCGGCATCTTACATGAAACACACTTGGTGTGTGCCAACCGCAGTTCCTATAGAGGAAACCTATGAAAGTTTAGGGTCAGAGCTCGTATCCCATTGAGTTCGAATCGCGTAGTAATGCACAAGGCGAAGCATGAATTTCGTCGCGATTCAAATAAGGTGGGATCAGACTCTGACACTAAACTTGAATGGGTTTCTGAATTTATCTCACCCTTAATATTGACTAATGGGCTAACATTTGTGACATAATCCCCCATTGGATACTTTTTGCTAAATACCCTATGGGCGTTGAATACGAGTTCCCAATGTTAAGTCTATGGGAAAAAAATATCAGGGGTTAGAAAAAAGTATAAGGAATTACTATATACCCATGCCGTATATACTGCAAATATGCACCGTTTCGGCATATGACGTAAAAACACTGTACGGACCAGTGGTTCGTACACTAAAATACAGACCACCTTGCATTACACATTTATTAAGATATTGGTGTTAAGCCAAATGAAATTGATTTTTTTTTTTTAATTTCGGGTATATAGTAAATATATAACGTCCAACCATGCTTGTACAAGTCACAGAACTCGATGATAATTTACCGTTTGTACAGAACTCGGCATAAATGCCTCGGTCCGTACAAACCGTAAATTACCATCTCGTTCTGTGAATTGTACAGCATGGTCAGGACGTTCTATATAATTACCAACGAACCTGCCCATACACTGTCATAGTCTATGTTGCTATGATGTCCAGTTATCAGTTATTAATACCCGTAACCCCACCATGTAGGGCCATTAATTCATAGCCTGGTATTAATGAAATATAAAGGTTGTGTTGCCACTGACCAAACAATTGTGAACTTGACCACATCACTCTGCTTTTCCAATAAAAATCTTATTGTCATAGCTTGGTACTTCCTTAAAATAGGATAACTTGTGCTGCAACTAACCAAATTAGGAATCGATTAATTATATTATTATATACTTATGACAATAAGTATTTAGGGAATACTGGGATAGTGTACCAAGATGTAGGAGCAGAACAAGTTAGTTTACTAAACCCGTACTAACCGAGCCGACAGGGGGGGGGGGGGGGGGTGAGAGCAGCCCCAAAAAAACACTATGTTTATGACCCTGATAGAACTTTAAAAAAGGGGGTAAGTGCTAAACGCTCGAAAGGTGGGTATTATATGGAGACATGTTTAGTGTGACTGCATGGAATATTTCGTGTTGTTTTGTGTCGGAAATATTCAGTACAATAATTGTTATATGATACTGTTTATAGCTAATACTCAATAGACCTTTAATATCAAAACTAACTGTTTTCAATGCAATGTTCCTTGATCTCGAGTTTTTAAATAACTGGATTAAGAACTTATCGGATAAGACAGCCTACATATAATCTAATTAGAAAACAATGCGAGTTAAGCACATTAGAATTAAAAGTGTTAAAGCTTTCTAATCCAAACAAGTTTTCAAACTATGAAACCACCGCCTTACACACACAAAGTATCGCGAAATTAGATTTGGCACCTAGTTGGTCTAGAATTCTAGGTAACCTGAACTTTGCCTTCGACATTGAGTAGTGAAGTTGGTGTACATTTACAAACGTCCTGTCAATTTCCTCGGGTATTAATTGAATCCGTGACTAAAGGGTGGCGTCCACCAACTACGACAAGGCAACGACAATGGCTTTTCGACAAGGTCCACGACAGGCCTACGTTTGGAAGGCCTGTCGTAGCCTTGTCGTGGTTGGTGGACCCTAGTTCCCGACAAGAGTCTACGACAAGGTTACCACAAAATCGAACATGTTCGATTTTTGCCACGACTGGACCCTTGTCGTGGAGTGTGGTGGTTTCCTCGATATCACTGTCGTAGTGTGTCGGAACCATGGGCGCCTTTTTTACTGGAACCAGCAATGTCTACGACACTCCCCGACACCGCTGTCGTAAAGCCCTCTTCTCAAGACAAGGCTGCGACAAGGCGCCGATAGGAACTTTCTTGTCGGCTCATATCGTAGCCCTGTCGTGGTTGGTGGACGCCCGCCTTAAAGCCCCTCTTCTCACGACAAGGCTGCGACAAGGCGCCGATAGGAACTTTCTTGTCGGCTCTTATCGTAGCCTTGTCGTTGTTGGTGGACGCCCGCCTTTAAAGTAGTCCCCTATGAGTACAGCTCACCGTATCCCACGAGGAACACGTATAGGAGCTTAATGTTGAGCTCGGCTTGGTGTGGGTGAGAATTAATGTTCAGATCCTCTTTGGTGATGATTAATGCGGGCATTAGAGCATTGTTCTATGCCAAGTTAATATGGATAAATGTGTACACCCACACACACCGCACCTCGATCAACACGCCGTGGTACTCTCTTGGGGGCTCAGCACAAACACCAAACCGTGCTTAACTCTATATTGAAAAGACTTTACTTTATACCCATGACGTATATATACTGTAAATACCCTGCCTTGTACTCTCAATCTATATTTAAAAGGTGGTGACTTTATACCCATGCCGTATTATCAGGAAACGTCCTTACTGTGGACGAAACGGTTCCTGTTCGAGGTCAGTCTTTGATTTCATACTGCCTGACGCCATAGGTGGAAGGCAATATGAAATCAAAGACTGACCGAGACCGAGAAACGTTTTGCCCACAGTGAGGACGTTTGCTTATTATTATATGCTTTAAATCGATGAAAAGACGCCATTTTAACGACTTATTAAGTTACAGTCACAGCGGGCACGAACATTATTATTACTGCACCCCTAGCAGCGGGCAGTATTTCATAGACATTCACACACAGGTATATAATAATATACGGAAACATGGTAACTGTGGCTGTACGTGATAACTACATACTGTAGGCCACACGCCGTGGTACTCAACGCAAACACCAAACCGTGCTTAGCTCTATACTGAAAAGGCTGTCACTTTACTATATACCTTTTTTTCTTTCTTTTTTTCCCTTTATTTATACTGGTACCATTTTAGGCTCGCAGGCCTGTCTTCCTTCCGGCCAGCTTTTTTCATAGCTATGTCTTTTTGCCGTCTTAGATTCTATCATAGCAGCTCTCATGGCTGACAATATTGCTTACTGCAATTATTCATAGTATGTGAGTGGCCATTGTGTGTGCTACAGTGGTCAATTTGTGTGGTTAGTTTGCTTCATGTTATCCTGGTACTTCTTACTTTTGGTGCCTTAGTATTCGGCTCCGTCAATTAATCATTTCATCTATAACGAGATGATTGCTGAGACTCACCAGCCTCCCTCACTAGAGCTCAGTTGTGCGTAAGTAATTTCGGGCGAAGGTTGGAGATAGTTTTGGGGTTTAAACGTATGTAGTTTTTCATTTTTGTTAGGCATTCATGACTTATATACTGTCATTCTATATTTGTTTGAATTTATGTATTTTCACGATATACCCATGCCGTATATACTACTGTAAATACGACCACCTTGCCTTATACTCTCATTCTATATTTGTTTGAATTTATATATTTATATATTATATGTGAACTCCCATGCCGTATATACTGTAAATACGCACCGTTTCGCCATATTAGGTAAAGATACCGTTCGGAACACTGTTCCGTAATGCAAAATACGGAACACTATTCCGCACTGCAAAATACCGAACACTTTTCCGTATGCGTCGTCTAAAACATCAGTTGTTAGGCCAAAGTAAGTTAATTCTTTTATTAATTTCTGGTATATAGTAAATATAGAAGGGCCCACCACACTACAGTCACCATGCTTGTAAAAGCTACAAAACTCGATAGTAATTTATGGACGGTTAGTAAACGTCTCGTTCCGTATGAACTGTAAATTATCATCTCGTTTTCTAGCTTGTACAGCATGTTCAGGTCGTTCTATATAAACACTGATATGTGTACATAAAAGCATGTGTACATTGAGGTTGTATATTTTAAACGGGCGGAATTATTCACCGGAATAACTCAAACACAGGAATGTAGTTTCATTATATTAAGCACCTATACAGGCATATGTCATATTGAGAAAGGTCAATAAGTGTAAGATTTCTCTTGACGTGGCAATGCAAGTAATGCGACCACAAAAAAAGTCATTAGGTATGAGGTTATAAAAAGTTGTAAAGTACATATCTTGAAAGCAGTAGATAAGGCCAGTATATTAAAGGTTTATATTAGGCTATGGATTCTTTTTTTAAAGAGAGACAGAACATTGTGATCATGTATGTGTATATTATAAAATGCCATCTCACGACATACCGGATATAATAACATACACACCTCAGAATAGATATATAGGCAATAATCGATGGCTTTATGGACAAGCGGCCGCAAACCACGATAGGTTGATGTGTAGTAATAAAAAGACATTGTGAGTGTGTTACGACGTCAACCTCGAGTGGTTTACAGAGCCGCCTGTACACAAAACATCCCTTGTTGTATTTATTATCCATCTTGTCGAGTAAATTAAACCCAGTAATTGCCATTTTAAATGGTATATCAATAGGGACTATTTCTTCACTCTTAAGTACCGAGGGACTATTTTCCCGTATACAATGGCTTTGAGGTTTTGTACAATGGTTATGGTATCTGGCAGTATTCTAATAACGGGCAGTGGTTTACTGAGTCCCCATACCTGTTCTCAATGGGGACCTTGTATACGGTGGATAATAAAAACGCATGAACAACTATATATATATACATATAGAGCTGGAATAAACGTCCATAGGCTTAACATTCTCAACAGGCTTGCGAGAACGGTAACTCGTTCTCAACAGGTGATAAAGAGATGAATATTACCAGGCTAAGATAAAATCAGAAACATATTCGTGCTTAGTCTGAGTCCCTGTTCACCACCTCGTTTGGTGCGCTTCAGAATATTCACTCGGCTATTGCCTCGTTCATATTACTGCGCACTCCAAACTCGATGGCGAACGAGGACACAGACCAAACACTCATCAGCTTCTTTCTTAATACATATGTATAATATATATATATATATATATATATATATATATATATATATATATATATATATATATATACATATATATATATATATACATATATATGTATACATATATATACACATATCTACATATATTCAACACATAAATACGTAATTATATAGAACGTCCTGACCATGCTGTACAAGTCACAGAACGAGATGCTAATTTACGGTATGTACGGACCGAGGCGTTTACGCCGAGTTCCGGAAAAACGGTAAATTAGCATCGAGTTCTGTGACTTGTACAAGCATGGTTGGACGTTATATATTTACTATATACCCGAAATTTAAAAAAAAATCAATTGCATTTTTCCTAACAACCAAAATTTTAATAAATGTGTATGGGTAGGTAGTCCGTATCTTGTGGTCCGTACAGTATTTTTACGTCATATACCGAAACGGTGAGTATTTACAGTACATACGCCATAGGTATAGTAAAGATTTAGACGTGTCCTATGGTACATGCACCACCTATCATAGACTCCAACTTGCTCTATGGGAATAAAATCGGTAACATACAGCCAATATACGCCAACGTAAATCAAATATCAAATCAAGGCATCAATCAAGGAGACTCACCTAATTAGGTCGTAACTAACCCCGATATACGCACAAAGTTTACCTGATGAGTGAGTGATTGAGTGGTGTGCCTGACCCTCCTCTCCCAGTCTCAGGTGTGTATACCTACAGGTGTTCCTGGTGATCCTGGAGTCAGTCGACTGGTACTGAGGTCTCCTCCACAGTCACCCACACCGATCTCCGCTTGGAGAGTGAACTCTGCCTGGAGAGTGAGCTCCAGTGCTGGCATGGGCTGCCTGGATACAACCCACTACCACCCACCCATAGCACCACCCGCAGTTAGACTGGCCTCAGTCCCTGTGTCCTACATGTTTATTATCCAACTAATGCGGAGTCGCCATGCTAAGCCTATGGAGCCTACAGATCGCTACTGAGAAGAATACGGACCTCTGGAATCTCCTAGGAGAATACGGCTTTTTCGGCCACCTGATGGGCATTATAGGAACTAATTTATATGAATAATGCACGGCGCTTGGGTTGAATTTCTGATTATTTACAAGATTTTTTTCTAATAATTACTCGAAATATGAGTAATAAATACAACAATACCATGATTTCGATCTGTGTAGCCGTATTCTCCTTGTATTTGACACTATGTAGTACTCCTCGCTATGGCTTGCAGTTTTACTACGCGTCAACTACGCGGAGAATACGGCCACTCAGATCGAAATCATTGTAATATTATGGAGAAACCAAACAAGAGTTAGTTGTGTTGTTGTTTATGCATGATGGCAAGATCGCGTATTACTGCGCGAGGCATAGCCGAGAGCAGTAATAAACCGATCTTGCCGGAGTGCGATGAACAATAACACGACTAACTTGAGTTTAGTTTAGAATTTATCCTACCCCACCCGTCTAAATTACTTCTACATGAACAAATAATGTCGTTTGTCAAGTGTATCCCACTAGAGCATTATTTTTCATTTTTCTGAGCTCCAGACCGAATACAGTGACTCATCTTGATTTATTTGAATAATTCAATAACTGTTCATAATCAAAGACTTGAACAAGTCTACACCACCGCGGCCCAGTCAACGAGCTGGTTTATTATACAGCATATTTCTGTTGTAACACACCTCAAAAGGCACACGCCATTATTGGTGCTCAAAGCAAATTAAATTTGCTTTTTGAAAGTTCTACTTGTTACTTGGATAAACACTTCTGTATTAGAAAGCCCAAGATCTTGCCAACAGAGCATGTGGTAGCTCATGTTGTTTTATGATTTTCATTGGATGTAATGTTGCTATGTAAGATGAGATAAAGTTTCTTTTGATGTACCAATTGTGTTATCATAAGGAGTTACCATAATGAAGAATGATAGCTTTTTGCGGGATTTTAAATTGCGAATTTCCATATGCAATGCGACATCAAGTCTGAAGGATATACATATATACCCCCTGGGTCAATTGTATCTCAATTGCATATCGGACAATTCACCTTGAAAATTCAGACCCATTTAGATTGGTCAAAGTCGTCGTTCTCCACGAGTTTGATGCGGTGTGATATGAACGAGGCGACAGCCGACTGAATATCACATGGCATTCAAATGAGTTAGAGACCAAAACGAGTTGCTTTCTGTATTTATCTCACCCCTGTACGCCCTAAAAGAATGGAAAACACACAGGATATAGACCATTGAGAACGGACTTCAATACTCGTAGGGGCATGGAGAACGAGTTCCAAATGTTAAGCCTATGGACATTTATTCCAGGGGTGAGATAAATAGCTGGGTTTTTTTAAATGGGGGTTACCATGATAGTTTTGGATTTAGAGGTCAATGTTATGATGATATCAAAATAGAATATATAGAAATTTAAAAAAAGCTGGATTTCACATTATAAATGACTCGTCATTGTCTTCTAACTTTGACAGATTATAATAAATCTCAGTACATTTCCCATGTCAATCAAGCAAATGTAGATAGGCCTATTGTACCTATTGGGTCAGGGTGAACTCGAAAACCCATTATATTCCATCCATTTTGTATAAGAATAAGCACGGACTTGGAAGAGAGATATAAGTCCGTGGAATAAGTAACAATAAACGAGTTGGCATTAATAATTAACAGTAATAGAAATTCGCCAGGTGGCGCCACTATGTATCATAATATATGCTTTTAAAGGCATATCGGACAATTTATGGTGGCGCCACCTGGGGCCTTTATAAATATTGTCAATTACCAGTCAAATCTTGCTTCCTATGTTTCATTTAAGTGCCAAATTTGTAAATTTAACATTTTGTCCAGTTTGTGATTTAAAAACCTAGTGATTTAAAAATATTGTCAATTATCAGTCAAAACTGGTTCTTTTGGGTTCATTCTAATGCCACTTGAGTAAATCTAATGTTTTGTCAATTTATCCAATCTCAATTAATATATTATTCGCTATATTCACTAAATATTATTGCCACAAAGACGAAAACGTGCTGTTTTGTTATGCAACCCAGAATGAGGAAGCCAGACCGGCTGGAGATCTGGTATCAAGGTGAAGGCACCCCCCATGCAACTAGATACAGGTACTTAGACGTCACCATTGACAACAACGTAACCTTTACTGATCACCTGAGAGAGGTCAGTAGGACTGTTAATGCCCGTATCTTTAACCCGTTTACGCTGGTTAACCCTATCGCGCCGGGTGCCAATGTATGCCGCTAGAGGCCGGGTACATAGGCCTATTGTGAAAATTTTGTTTTGGGATCACGTGACATGACACGTGATACTTATCATTATTTTTCATTTCACTTAGAAAAATCAAATATGATGTTATATCTACATTCTCCGAAAGTTTCATATTTATTAAGCCATTAGTTTCAATTTTATTATTAAAAAAACCCATATATTTTGCAAATGATGCCTCAAGGCATCACCCGGCCAGCTCTGGTTGATGCCTTGAGGCATCACCCGGCCAGCCCTGGTTGATGCCTCAAGGCATCACCCGGCGTGAATGGGTTGCCTCAAGGCATCAACCAGAGCTGGCCGGGTGATGTCTTGGGGTGTGACATGGGGTGTGCGCTAGGCAGCGTTCTGCTGTACTTGTTATCATGTTTAAGCTAGCTATGGATGATAAGTACATGTACCTGGATGGCCGGGTATGAGGCACAGGACGGACAGTAAAGCAAGATTTAAGGGAAGAAGATTTAAGGGTAACGCCAAACAGAGAAGTCCCCGCTTTTTTGGGGTATAGCACTTTGTAAACAACTGCCTGCTGAAGTTCAGGGAGCTGGTGTCAAACATGCATTCAAGTCAATGATCACAGGTAGAGAATATTGTAATGATTATTACCTGATTACTAGTTCCTGTTGAATTGTGTTCAACTGTAGTGGAATCTAAACTGATGTATCTGGTTACCTCAAACTGACATACCAGGCAGTCAGTCGTTTGTGTTTGTGTTTGGTTTTTTTTGCTATTTGAGATTGCATTACCAGTCGCTAGAGTATCAAATATAACTTGTTTCCATTCAACTAATTGCACGATCGTATTCACTCAGCCTGTAGTTCCAACAAAATGGAACCAGAGAAAACTTGCCACTTGATGCCTGTAAAATGTATTGATTGGAAGAGCTGTATCTATATTACAGAAATGAATAAACACCTTTGAACTAAAAAAAGATTTGTTTGATTTACATAGGCAATATACTGGAAAATATCTATAGTTTTCTTTAATTCATTCAAAAACAAGGATAGTGGATTTTAAAATTTGAATGTGTAGTTCTGTTCTTGTACATCTATAATATACTGTGAAAGTTTGAAGAAAATTACATGGGTCTTACTATGTGAAAAGCAACTTTTTAGAATTGTTCTATTTTCTTTTATAAAATTATCATTATATTGATCTCTAAACCAAAAACTAGCACGATGACCCCCAATTTCTAAGTTAGATATGTGCTCTACAACACTTAGAGATCATTATGTTCAGTTTTCAGGAAAATGACATGGGTTCTTATTTTCAGGACATTATAAAGATATCATAAAGTGAATCATATAACACCCATACCCTGACACTTATGTGCTTCACATAATCTTAATATCTTATTTAATATTCGAATGTCCAAAGCCTACTTCCACAATTGTTTTCTCTCAATTTTGTTCTTACTATCGGCCCATAGACAGTTCGTGTGATCGCTTCATCATTCCAAACTTTCGTCCTTATAGATGTCCAAATACAATATGGCCGCCTCCATAGCACAGTCGCTATGTGTCCCATATACAGACCTCCTTTGTATGGGGCGCCGTTCTGGACAAACCCCTTTCGTCAATATTTTCGTCATACAGTATACCTTTCGTACTACGGAAGGTATTTCGTTCACGAAATACACTACGAAACGTATATTTCATACCCCAATAATTTTTCTTGGAACACAAAAATATTTTACGAAATACATTTTTGTTAACACAAATTTTTTGTTCCCAAACTAATAATTTTGTCAAAAAAATCCATTTCGTCAGAGACGAAATCCATTTCGTCCATCACAAAATAAATTTCGTCATTGACGAAATAAATTTCGTCTTTCACGAAATAAATTTCGTCATGGACGAAATAAATTTCGTCTTTCACGAAATTAATTTCGTCGAGTTCCGTCTACATACACCAGGGGGCGACACTGTGCCGCTGCATTGGGGTGCATCTTCTGGTGTATCAACTACGGGTTAAAGTTCACTTTCCATAACCACTCCCCCACCAGGAACACGTATTTACCTCTATTAGATGGGCACCTCTACAATGCTGTCCCTCCACCATACTACCCCTCTACTATACTGCCCCTCCTCCATACTGCCCCTTTACCATACTGTCCCTCCACCATACTGCCCCTCTACAATACTGCCCCTCCACCATATTGTCCCTCCACCATACTGCAACTCCACCACACTGCCCCTCTACAATACTGTCCCTCCATCATACAGCCCCTCCACCATACTATTCGGGTCTGTATAGTTTAGAGGCACTAATGTGAGGGCCAGTATGGTTTAGGGCAGTAAGGTTGAGAGGCAGTATGGTTTAAGGACAGTATGGATTAAGGGCAGTATTGTTGAGAGGCAGTATTGTTGAGGAAAAGTATGGTGGTTGAGGGGAAGAATGGGTGAGGGGCAGTATGGTTAAGAGGCAGTATGGTAGAGGAGCAGTATGGTGTAAGGGAAGTATGGTTGAGGGGCAGTATGGTTGAGGGGGAATATGGTGGTTGAGGGAATGTATTGGTGAGGGGTGGTATGGTTAAGGGGCAGTATGGTTTAGGGGAAGTATGGTTAATGGGCAGTATGGTGGAGGGGCAGTTTGGTGGAGAGGGACAGTATTGTAAGGGGCAGTATGGTGGAGGGGCAGTATGATGGAGGGACAGTATCGTGGAGGGGCAGTATGGTGGAGGGGCAGTGTGGTGGAGGGGCAGCATTGTATAGGGACAGTACCCCTTAGTAACTTTTACCATTCAATCAACATGGTAACACCACACTTGATGGTGTAGTGGTTAGAGTATCGGATGTTGATCTCCGGATCGCGGGTATGATTCCCGGCCGTGACTAATTTTTTTTTAAAAACCTGAAATCTATTGATAAGCAGTTATTAATAAGAACAATTCGTGAACAATTAATAATATTGAACCCGATCTTGGAGATACAAGATATAAGGGATTTGGAGTGAAGTATTTGGGACAGGGAGAAGTATTTTAGGAAAGTATAAGGGATATGGTATAAGTATGGCGCCTCCAGCGGCACAGTGTCGTCCCCTGGTGTATGTAGAAGGAACTCGACGAAATGAATTTCGTGATTGACGAAATTTATTTCGTGATTGACGAAATTTATTTCGTGATTGACGAAATTTATTTTGTGGACGAAATAAGTGGTTTGGGAAAAAAACATTTTGTACAATATTTTTGTCTTTTTAAAAAATTATGGGGTTCTTAAATATAGCTTTCGTTGTGTATTTCGTTGACGAAATAGAGAAGGAAACCATTATTTGATGACCCAAAATATTTGTTGGGACGAAAGGCATAGTATATTACGAAAATGAGGACGAAAGGGGTTTGTCCAGAACGGCGCCCCATATTTATCGGGCCTACTGGTCACTCCTATGTCAGGAGAGGACAATGTATATAACACTGTATAGATAAACCGCACCACTATCAAGGGTTTGTGATAATACTTTTCCAAGTATTTCGTTTCAACCCGAAATACTCTGACTTTATACGCAATACATGACTTTGATAACTCACAGAAGATACTGGTAATGAGAATATATTGCCAATGAAGAATATGTATCAAAATATGTTAATTGCATGATAATGTACCTTCGGAAAAGGATACTCTAACTAAACAGAAATGATTCAATTGAAAGGTAACCGATATATGTGTAATTGTAAAATTTATCAAGGAAAGGTATATCTTGATGTAAACCCTAAAAAATTTATAATCTTTTATTCAAAAAAAGGGAAAAAAATATATTGCCTATGGGAATATATTGCCATTGAGAAGATATTGTCAAAGAGAAGATATTGCCAATGAGATAGGCCTATTAGAAATATTATGCACAAAAGAGAGGCTGCACAGAAGTCAGATTGGTCATGGACCATGAAATACCTAACACCACTGTAAAGTGCGTATTCATCAGAACCAATCACAGCACAGCTAACACTAGTCCGTTTACGAACCGTCCGCCTTTAAACCATAGACCTCTGTTCAGAGGTACGGTCCATGAAGGTCTAAGAGAGAACGGCTGATATTGGTCAGCGCCACTGGGTGAAAGGAATAACGTGGTTTGTTGTTCTATTTATAGAATCAGTTTGACAAGAGCTGATTGGTTCCAACGAATACGCACTAGACAGCCCTCCTAAATGTAATAACGTTTTTGTAAGAGTAAAACAGCTGACTCCTATCCATATGACTGTCAGGCCTGTATTACTGGACGATAGGATTGCAGGACGTTAGCACCATGGAGTTGTCCCATTACCTTAATTCCATATAAGGAATAGAGTAGACAGAGTAGCCAATGACTGCATTCGCAGCAATCCCCGACCTTCACCCTGACCTCCTTAGATAATATTTTCTAGCGCCTTGGGACGGCTTTGCAGTCGAGAGTTGACCTACAATCTAATGGGCCACAACCACCCTCTTAGGGCCCACCACCCGAAAGTCAGGACGTTAGGGCCCAGCTGAGACCGGTGGCCAGAAAGCTACAGTCGCGCCTCGGCCGCAATGCGATGCTGCGTTCACATCTGTAGTGCCAGGAGCAAGAAATAGTATAAACGGACGTGATGCCCCACCTAATTTTTTAGAATTGGTTAATGTTTGTTAGCTTGTTAGCACTAAAAATGGAAATGGTACTGTTTTTGCAAATTTCATGAAATGTAAGTAATGATTTGACATGTTTGCCTATTTCAATGATATAAGTCGATGATATGATAGCTGGGCCCTAACATCCCCATGAGTGGGCCCTAACGTCCCGACTTTTGGGTGGTGGGCCCTAACGTCTACATACCGATATGAGCCATCAAGGTTTCATAAATGATTTTTTTTTTAAGAAATCGGGGCCCGATTTAAGAAAAATCGGGGTCCCGATTTTTTCCGAGAAAGTTCCTACGAAAAATTTGTTTCACTGTCAACTACTCTCCTGTAAATGGCTGCTGTAATGCTAGGGTTACACTGGGTTTCGGCAAAACGTGGGGCACCATTGCAGATAGTTATGGCGTCATACATTTTCATTCACACTAAGCCCCCGACAGCCCCGCCATAGGGATATTCAAAGGGTCCGTTTTGTTTACGGTTCCCTGTACTACTGCCTGGGATCGGTTACGTCCCTCACATTTTGTCCAAGGTTGCCTGTATGGCTGCCTGTGTTCTCACATGTTCAGTGACATTGTATGGTGGTTGCCATGTCTCACTATGACTGTCATTCCCTCTGAGGCTAACCGTGGCTGTTGGGGCTAACCTTCTGTTGAGTCAAAATTTTTCCCAGTAGGTATGGTGACCAGCCTGGGACCTGTTTCAGTAGTTTCGTGACATGTCTAGATGGCGTCTGTGACACCATACGGAAAGATCACAATATTGCAGTCGATGACACACAGAGTTTCACTCACTTCCCCTAGGAATTAAGCAATGACACTTTAACATAAGTAGGGGATACATATGATCTATAATCGTTCCAAATATGATGAAGATTGGCCAATTTGATCTTCTGATATTGGCTAGTCCTTTTCCGCTGTTGCTTGCACTGTTGGTGCCGCTGTTGATGTCTGTCTAGGCCTAATGTCACGAGACTACTGAAACAGGTCCCTGGGTGTATCATGATCTGTCATGTTTGTCTATCTGGTTCCCTTGCATTGTGTCATATCCTTCATGTTTGTGTCCACGGTGCTCCATGGATCCCCAAAATGTGGCCGCCAAGGCCCACTGTAGAATCGTAGACCTCCCGATATGGCACCGATACAAAATGTCAAAATCGGTGCCATATCGGGATGGTGCAAAATTGTAGACATATATGTCTAGACAAGCCAATCCACCATGCGTTGTATGGTTTTTTTTTCGGTGTCTAAACGCAGAAACGTGGTCAACTGCCCTGATATCAGGTAACCCTCCGACGCGATTTTGATTTATCGGGAGGTGCATCGTAGACCATATCGGGGCCATATCGTAGTAGGTGGACGCCGGGCCTAACTATTTTACTGAAAACATGCTCTAGCAAGAGCTATAATATTTCAGAGTATCATCCATTGCCTTAAGTTGTCATACAATACCTGCGCTTTATGATCTATATGTCTTCAATGAGTTCTATGTGTCTTTTGGAGAACTTTTTTGGAGAGGTATATATGAGTAGCTGTTAATTGAAAATACTGCATTTATAAAACAATTACTGGAGATTCAGACTCCCATGTGTTCTGACCCACATGGTGATGATTATGAAAAGGCTGGTATTGCGTGGTCAGGTCAGTCACCATGTAGGTCAACAGGAATGTTATCTTCCTGCTGACTAAGAGGTAACACCTGGCTTTTGCCATCTTTCTTCCATCTAAGGTCACACTCGGGAATATGTGACCACAACAGTGTGACCTACAGGCGCAAGTGTATGCTGCAGAAATCCTAAATCATTACGTGATGAAGTAGTAAAACCTCATGAAAATAAATTTGCTAACAATGAATACCTAACTGGTCCTACGCTGGTGAGTGGGGCCTGTTCTTTTTTTCTTTTTGTTTTTTTATCAAAGGTATATCGGACAATTTGGCTTGAAAATTAAAACCCATTTCCTGAAAATTGAATATGATGATCTCTAAGTGTTATATAACACGTATCTAATTTAAAATTCGGGGGTTACCGTGTTTGCTTTTGATTATTTTGATTTTCTAAAAGAATATATAGAGATTCTATAAAGTTGCTTTTCACATAGTAAAACCCATGTCATTTTCTCAAACTTTCACAGAATATAGCAGATGTTTTCTTTTCTACTATTTTTTTATATTCACAAACAATTCGCCACAGCGCGGTCTTCCATTATTTGGATGCAGCACAGTACTTTAAATCCATATCTATTTTTCAATACAAATATATGTGTACTATAATACTATAGTACACAAATGTATAGTCCTATACAGTTTTGAAATTCATAGTTTTGAAAATTATAGGTCACCATACTTCTTCTTGAAATAATTGAAGAAGACAATAATAGTTAAGTTCATGTGTACTACCAGACATACATTTATCCACGTTAGCGCATGCTTTTAGTTTAAATTCTGCTAATTTACCTCTTTCCCAGATGAAATTTTCGTGTGCAATATTCGGATACAATGACTCCATATACCATGTATAGCATAGGACTCAAGAATACACAGAAATTATGAAACACAGGTCAATGGTTGATTATCAGATCTTAGACAGTGAGATCTCGTGTTATCACATGTTGATACATGTGACCGAGTTGTGTAACGAGATTACAGATACAGCGAGATATGACATTGGATAAAAGATGGCCCGGCTGAGGATCTCGTCACATTCACCTCCTCCTTCCACCACACACACGACCACCAGCTCTCAACATGCAGCCCGTATTCATTGCCGTACTCCTCAGCCTGGCCGCAGCTGCCTGGGCCCAGGAACAACCCATCTTTGTGCCCAAGACATGGCTCAAGACAGTCAAGGAGCTGGACAGGAGCAAATACGTCGGCCGCTGGTTCCAGGTATTTACTATCCATCAATTATGAAGACCCCATTGAGATGTAGGACTTAATTATCCATCAAGTGCCCATTGAGATATAGGATCACTTGATATATAGCACTTTATTATCCATCATATGGGAAGTCCCCATTGAGATATAGGATCACTCGATATATAGAACTTTATTATCCATCTTATATGAAGTCCCATTGAGATACAGGATCCCTTGATATATATAGCACTTTATCATCCATCAATTACGAAGTCCCCAATAAGATGTAGGATCACTCGATTTATAGCACTTTATTGTCCATCTTATACAAAGTCCCTATAAAAAATGTATGGGCCCATAGGAAACCACTCCCATTTTTTCTATGTTGTCAGCAACCATAACTATTGATTACAGATATGAACCCAGTGAATATGCCCATAAAGCCATTGATTATAGAAGGAGAGTCCCTTTATGCTAGGGAACTAAAATAATAGTCCCTTCTGATAGACCATGAAATATGACAATTGCTGGGTTTAATACATTCAAGAAGATTGACAACAGATATGAGAAACGATAGTGATAATATTTGATTTTATGGATGGTTGTCAATGCTGGAGTGTGTCATGATATTTTGTTTATTTTCTAGACGTACGGAAATGCCTTTGGATACACCACTCACGGAAACACCGTTTGCAACACTGCTGACTGTAAGTTGGAAAACTAATAAGAAACTGCATCATGATCTGTAGCCATTAAAAATCCACCATGAGTTTTGGTTTTAGAGTAATCTAATTAGACAAAGCTGAGTGATATTATGTAGCAAACCAAAATGAATAGCAAAATTTCAGTGGCTACAGAGCAAGTGCAGTTCAGAAAACAATATCTTAACCTCAATATATGTTGCAGTATATCAGATTTCCATTTTAAGATACCAGCGTGGTAAATTTTACTTTTTTATAAAAAAAACAACTTTTGCTATTTATAGTGAAAAAAAATTCTCATCTTTGCAGCACAATACCATATTTAACTAAGAATCATCATAAAAAGAAACTGATGAGTGTTTGGTCTGTATCCCCATACACCATCAAGCTTGGAGCACTCAGGCATATGAGCGAGGCAATAGCCTAGTGAATATTCTGTTTATCACCTATTCAGTATGAGTTACTGTACTCACAAGCCTGTTGAGTATGAGTTCCTAACATTAAGCCTATGAATATTAATATAAGGTGAAGATTAATGTCATTGGTTCATTCACCCTATGATTGCTTATTGATGTTATTTTTGCTGTTATTGCAGACCGGGCCTATAATGAGACCATCATCTCAGTACGTAACCACGGCCGCTTTGACCAGCCTGACGGTGAGGTGACTGAGATCCGCGGAATGGCCATCTCCACTGAGGCCCCTGGAAAGTTCAGACTCAGACTCGGAAACGTCGCCTTCGAGGGATCATGTAAGTACTATAGAGGATCCCATCGAGTTTGAATCACCTAGTAATTCACAAGGCAAAGCTGCATGAATTACATAGCTATCATGTATAGGGGACAGAGCCATCGTTAGTTCATGAAGCAGTCACTAGGTGGCCAGCAGTATGGCAGGTCCCTTGGGGGGACAGAACCTGTGTCATGGTTCTTTGTTCTTACGAAATTCAACTGCGTTTCAATATTTTACCATGGTTCCATTGACTCTCTACATCGATCCCAGAGCAGGATGGCATAATGACTAAACCCAGGACATGATGTTTTTCACATGGAACAGCTTATAAATATGTCAGCAAGGCTAAAGTTCTGACACTTCCCAATTATCACTCACTTCTTTTGAACCTCTTTTAGTGAAGATCACCTACTTTTTCACCTCCATTCGTGAAGAACACCTACTCGGGGGGCATCATGGCAGCCCCCATGGATCATAGGCTATATGCCCTATATAATCTAGTATAACCCTTCTTACTACCAAAACTTAAAATTTACCCATTTGTATCAGATCAGATGGAAGTGATTTGTGCGATATGCATTTAAATCAATCTTTTCTTCTTTGAACAGACTGGGTGCTGCAGCTGGGACCCGTGATCGACGGTCTTTACGACTACGCTGTCATCTCCTCCGAGAACGGCCTGGCTCTGTACGTGATGACCCGTGACATCAGCCGCTTCCCCGACTACGAGCAGGACATCCTGGACTACCTGAAGGAACAGCGCTTCACCGACCTGCTCACCAGCCCCATCCCCATGTACCAGGGACCTGACTGCCGCTACATCCCCGAAGAGAACCCCATCCCCGAGCTGTACTAAACACATCCACTGCCATGTTCAGACTTGTATAGTTGGGAGGTCATTAGAATTGTATGCATCGAATGACCATTGCCAGCATTGAACTTATTTATTTGAAAATTTATTTATTTGAAAACTTATTTATTTGGGAAATAAACTAATTTATTGAAAAAAGAATTATGTGCATTCCATTGGTTTTATTCTTTTCCCTGAGGTCTATTAAACACCAGTAAACTCTTCCACCAGAATCTTGAAAGATAATTTATTTGAGAAATTAGTAATTCACTGTAAATATAATTATGGACTGACTATGCCACCATATCCCTCAAGTGCGGCCTTGCCCTATATTTGATGAGCAGCAACATATTTTTTTTCTGTTTTACACAAATTTTTCTGTTTTACATAAAAACAGATCTTCCATGGGGAAAAGTAGAAACGCTACACAGATATTACATTGATAGGGGAATAGATGAAGATGATTATTAACACCAAAATGCCTGAAAAATATTCTGTACTTCATTGGATTGGTCACATGTACATCGTGGGAATGTCACATGTAGCAGGATTTATTCAAATTGCAAACAAAAAAGAGAGCCTTGCTCGATTTGGAAAAAAAACCACCAAAAAACACCAAAATGCCATAATATTGCATTAACTCTAACAACAAGCAAGGTAAACAAGTACTCGTCTCTAGGATTAGCTACCTCAGCGATTATACGGCATATCCTATGATCCATGGGCGCCACCATGACGCCCACCGAATAGGTGTTCTTCACTAATGGAGGTGAAAAAGTAGGTGTTCTTCACTAAAGGAGGTGGAAAAGAAGTGAGTGATAATTGGGAAATGTCACAACTTTAGCCTTTCTCACATATTTATGCAAATTGTTCCATATGGAAAATATCATGTCTTCGGTTTAATCATGATGTCATCCTGCTTTGGGATTGGTGTAGAGAGTCATGGGAACCATGGTAAAACATTGAAAGGCAGTTGAATTTTGTAAGAACAAAGAGCCACAATACAGGTTTGTCACCCGACCACCTAGTGACTGCTTCGTGAACTAACAATGGCTCTGTCCCCTATACAATAGTCCCATTGATTGCTTCCCGCGACTACAAGCAGGGCACCCTTGTACTTGTGTTGACCTAATAGCAACAAACGAAATCAATATCAAGGGATCAGGAGTAATAAAGTTAAGTATCAGCGACCACTTATTAACTTATGTGATATCAGGAAAAATGAAGACAAGAAGGGAAAAGAACAAATTTACAGGTTGGTGGTTTAGAACCTTTGACTCACTTGCCTATCAGGATAAAATAAAGACAGGCGACTGGGAAACGTTCGACAACACTGACAACGTAAATGAAGCGTGGAAAGAGTAGTAGGTCACTACCAAACAGAATGGAAGGGGGGTTTAATAGTCCCGATACCCAAGGAAGGTGACTAACACACAGGAAATTACCTGAGACCAGTGACATTGTTACCTGTACCAGGTAAAATATTTCAGAAAGTGGTTCATGACAAATTAGTGCCCTACTGTGACGAGAACTCGATCTTGATAGATAAGCAAGGGGGATTTAGAAGGTAAAACGGCAGATTCGTGGCCTCTAGCTTATAAGATAGGGAACGGCACTACGCGGGCCCGATACCCGATGATCTTTTGCAGTTTTCGAACCAAACGGTCAATCTTAACGCAATAAATAGGCCAGAATCGGAATCGGCACATATCAATTACCACAATGAAGCTTATTTACCTAAAACTAACCATTATTTTCGCCAGGATGGGTCGACAAAGTAACAATTATGATATTTCGAAAACAGTGCCATGTCAGTGCATGATAAATCAACTTATATCAATGCGCAGCCCTTAACCCTAGACCTAACCCTGACCCAACCCTAATCCTAAAGGTAAGCATAAAATAGGGTTAGGGTGAGGGTTAGCCCTAACCCTAAAGTAGGGTTAGGTTTAGGGTTAGCCTTAACCCTAACCCTAAAGCAGAACTATATTCTCAGGTCGCGGATGAATCGGGGCCGCAAAGCGACATTTCCTATCACTGCATGAAAACCACCGTTTTATTCATATATACGCCATCACGGAAGTGCATTTATCCTACCCCTAATAAAAAACGCCATAGGTTTAACATTGACTCAATGTATTTGACATAGCGTTGGATAAAGTGTTAATTATGCACCGAGGTGAATAAAAAATCGGACCAATCAGAGACGAGATAACGAAAGTAAATCTGGCAGCATTGATAACTACTAACATGGATAATTACAAATATTCTCTGTATATCGGTGAGATGGGGTAGGATAAATACGAAACTGAACTCAAGTTAGCCTTGTCAATGTTTATACCACTCTGGTCAGGTCTGCTACTCACTAGACTCGGCTAACGCCTCGTGTAGTAATACACAACCTGCCCATTGTGGCATAAACATTGACAAGGCTAACTCTCGTTTGGTTTCTACTAAGTATTGGCTGAATATTGACTTGTTTTCATTTATATATGCCCAAACCATATATATGACAGACGCGTCTTGGCTGTATTTCATACCCGGCGTATATGAGAGAAAATACCCTCTGCCCTCGCCCCCTCCTGCCCCTTTGTGTTGGTAGAAGTACAGGTGTCCTCAGTAGGAAGCCCTCCCCCTGAACCCCCCCCCCCCCCACCCCCGCCACCTCCCCCTGCCCGCTCTCAGTGAAGCCCTGTTCACTGGACACTTATATATACGCCCACAGATGAGGTGTATACACATGGGGATTAAGACAACCTTGTAGATGCAAAATACCTACTTATATACGTTGGGCGCATTCATATGTAAAATGATGGTTTTCGTGCAGTGTATGCTTATACGCTGGAGACCACAAATCTGCTGTTTTACCATTTAGAAAGGGTATGTCAACTCTTGCCACAGTGGTGGGACTAACGAATGACATTTTTCGTGCCATGAATGAAAGGGAAATTAAGTTAGCAGTGTTTATAGACCAAAAGAAGGCCTTCGATACCGAAAACCACGAGATAATGATAAAAAAGCTAAGAGCGGTTGCATAACAACTTATGAGGCATTCAAAAACCAGCAGAAGACTTGGGCATTGGAGCAGAACTGGGTATAAGTAAAGTGAAATGTTTTGGGTAGTGACGAAAAAAGTGGCAGCAGGTGTACAGGTGTCTGGGTTACCCCAAAAGGTCCATATATGTAGCTAAGAGTACAGGGATATAAAAACAACTGACTGTTATGATATAATAGGAGTACTCATAAATTTCAAAGAATTATCAACTACTAGCAAAAGTAAGAGTTATAAACACGTGGTAAATGATTACAGGAAAAGGTAATGTCGTTATTTATGAACATTGCTGATCAGGTTACTGATTATGATGGCATTGTAAACAACTTGATAATGGTAAAAGGAATATACAAGAGAGACTATAATTATGTAACATGTTAGTAATTTACGTAATGAGAAATTGTATTTTGATTGACGAGAAGGAAACCGAGCTGGAAACAACCTAAAAATGGTTAACCGCTGATTGTTATCAAGATTAAAAGTGTTTTTTAAAAAAATCAAAATATAGAAAAATACAACACCATTCTATACACTGGTACTAAAGAAGAAACGAGTTTTGGTCAAAGTCATCATTCTCCATTTGATGTGAAGTGATATGAACCAGGTGACAGCCACGTAGCATTAAAACTAGTTTGAGAACAACTTCTTTGACCATAAAGAGTTGCTTTCTGTATTTATCTCACCCCTGTAAACACTAAGAGAATGTACGACAAACAGGATATAGACCATGGAGAACAGACTGCAATACTTGTAGGGGCATGGAGAATGAGTTCCCAATGTTAAGCCTAAGAGGGAAAAATACCTGGGGTGAGATAAAAAAAACAATACAGGATTTAAGACTAGATGTATAGCATGGGACTCAAAATACGGAGAAATTACCAAATACAGGTCAATGGTTGATTATCAGATCTTAGATTGTGAGATCTCGTGTTATCACATGTTGATACATTTGACCGAGTTGTGTAACGAGATAACAGATACAGCGAGATATGACATTGGATAAAAGATGGCCCGGCTGAGGATCTCGTCACATTCACCTCCTCCTCCTTCCACCACACACACAACCACCAGCTCCGAACATGCAGCCCATATTCATTGCCGTACTCGTCAGCCTGGCCGCTGCCGCCTGGGCCCAGGAACAACCCATCTTTGTGCCCAAGACATGGCTCAAGACAGTCACGGAGCTGGACAGGAGCAAATACGTCGGCCGCTGGTTCCAGGTATTTACTATCCATCAATTATGAAGACCCCATTGAGATGTAGGACTTAATTATCCATCAAGTGCCCATTGAGATATAGGATCACTCGATATATAGAACTTTATTATCCATCTTATATGAAGTCCCCATTGAGATATAGGATCACTCGATATATAGAACTTTATTATCCATCTTATATGAAGTCCAATTGAGATACAGGATCGCTTGATATATAGCACTTTATTATCCATCAATTACGAAGTCCCGAATAAGATGTAGGATCAATCGATTTATAGCACTTTATTGTCCATCTTATACAAAGTCCCTATCAAAAATGTTGTCAGCAACCATAACTATTGATTACAGATATGAACCCAGTGAATATGCCCTTAAAGCCATTGATTATGGAAGAAGAGTCCCTTTATGCTAGGGAACCAAAATAATAGTCCCTTCTGATAGACCATGAAATATGACAATTGCTGGGTTTAATACATTCAAGAAGATTGACAACAGATATAAGAAACGATAGTGATAATATTTGATTTTATGGATGGTTGTCAATGCTGGAGTGTGTCATGATATTTTGTTTATTTTCTAGACATACGGAAATGCCTTTGGATACACCACTCACGGAAACACCGTTTGCAACACTGCTGACTGTAAGTTGGAAAACTAAGAAGGAACAGCATCATGATCTGTAGCCATTAAAAATCCACCATGAGTTTTGGTTTTAGAGTAATCTAATTAGACAAAGTTGAGTGAGATTATGTAGCAAACCAAATTGAATAGCATAATTTCAGTGGCTACAGAGGAAGTGCAGTTCAGAAAACAATATCTTAACCTCAATACATGTTGCAGTATATTAGATTTCCGTTTTAAGATACCAGCCTGGTAAATTTTACTTTTTCTTTTAAAAAATCTACCTTTGCTATTCATAATGAACAAGAAATTCTCATCTTTGCAGCACAATACCATGTTATATTTAAGAATCATCATTAAAAAAGAAACTGATGAGTGTTTGGTCTGTTTTCCCATACACCATCGAGTTTGGAGCACTCAGGCATATGAGCGAGGCGATAGCCTTGTGAATATTCTGTTTATGACCCATTCAGTATGAGTTAATGTACTCACAAGCCTGTTGAGTAAGAGTCCCTAACATTAAGCATATGGACATTAATACAAGGCGAAGATTAATGTCATTGGTTCATGCACCCTGTGATTGCTTATTGATGTTATTTTTGCTGTTATTGCAGACCGGGCCTATAACGAGACCATCATCTCAGTACGTAACCACGGCCGCTTCGACCAGCCTGACGGTGAGGTGACCGAGATCCGTGGAATGGCCATCTCCACTGAGGCTCCCGGAAAGTTCAGACTCAGACTCGGCAATGTCGCCTTCGAGGGATCATGTAAGAACTTATGTTTACCTTATTGGGACGGCATCTCATACTGTGTTCATTTGGTTTTATCTGCTATTCACTATGCGCTTGCCGAAATTCACTTGGCTCTATGTTCCAAATCGCATTTTTGTTAGTCATAATTACAATATTATTTTGAAATTTTCTGTATGAATTTGTAGTCCGTATGATATATATTTATTTCTTCCTAGCAAAACTTAAGTTTACCCATTTAGTATTAGTTGATATCAGAATGAAGTAACTTGAATGATAAAAATCAATATTTTGAAAATAACCAAGGGGCGCCATTGTGATTTGTAATATGCCTTTAAATCAATCTTTTCTTCTGTGAACAGACTGGGTGCTGCAGCTGGGACCCGTGATCGACGGTCTCTACGACTACGCTGTCATCTCTTCCGAGAACGGCCTGGCTCTGTACGTGATGACCCGTGACATCAGCCGCTTCCCTGACTACGAGCAGGACATCCTCGACTACCTGAAGGAACAGCGCTTCACCGACCTGCTGACCAGCCCCATCTCCATGTACCAGGGACCGGACTGCCGCTACATCCCCGAAGAGAACCCCATCCCCGAACTGTTCTAAACACAGCCACTACTATCTTTGGACTTGTATAGTTGGGAGGTCATTGGAATGACCATTTCCAGCATTGAACTTATTTATTTGAAAACTTATTTATTTGAAAATTTATTTATTCAAGAAATAAAATAATTTATTGAAAAAAAACCATGTGCAGTCTATTGGTTTTATTCTTCTCCCTGGGTTCTATTGAACGCCAGTAGACTCTCCCAACATCTTGAAAACTGACTTATTTGAGAAATATGTTATTTATGGCCAATATAATTATGGACTGACTATGCCATCATCTCCTCTGCATGTGTTGACCTGTGGCATCGACCGCTTCCCCAACTATCACTGCACGAAAACCACTATTTTATTCATATATATATTCGCCATCGTGGAAGTGCATGTATTGGCTGAATATTGACTTGTTTTCATATATATGTATATACATGTATATACGCCCAGGCCTTATATACGGACGCGTCTTGGCTGTATTCCACACCCGGCATATATGAGAGGAAATATCCTCTCCCCCCACCGCCTCCCGCCCGTTTGTGTTGGTAGAAGCACAGGTGTCCTCAGTAGGAAGCCCTCCCCCCGCCCTCTCCCTCACCTCCCCCCGCCCACTCTCAGTGAAGCCCTCTTCACTTGATGCTTATATACGCCTACAGGTGAGGTGTATACACACAGGGAATTGGACGACCTTGTATACGCAAAATACCTACTGATATATACCGGGCGAATATATATATGTAAAATAATGATGTTCGTGCAGTGTATGAGCTGGACATTTTTATATTTTTTAAATTTTTGTTATTTACCTGGAGGTGACGCTTAGGGAAAATCTTATCCCTATCTTCCAGCGGCCCTAGCTTAAATTCTTGACCGCTATAGTACCTACAGAGTAGGTGTACATGGCTCTGCGGTTACAGGTTGAAACTTATAGATGACACCTTATTTCCTAGATAAGTAAGTAATACTTAGTAGAAACCGAACGAGAGTTAGACTTGACAATGTTTATGTCACGACGGGAAGGTCGCGTATTACTACACGAGGCATAGACATTGACAAGTCTAACTCGAGTTCGGTTTCGTATTTAAATCCTACCTCGTCTATGCTTTTGTATTACTAAAAAGATAAATATTGAGTCAATGACCAACAGAACTTGTTTTCATAGTAGCTGACATCCTGCTCTCTGATTGGTCAATATTGTTATTACTCTAGTGGCATAAAAAACACTTTATGTCACGGCCTGCCACATAAAATTTCCCTATGTTAAGTCTATGGCGGTTTTTTATTAGGGGTAGGATAAAACCCTTAGTTGGAACAAACATTACACATAAATAACTAGTTCTTTACAATATTCAATTTGATGGCAATGTAAAACAAGTGGTTTTTAGGGAAAGACATATTGGATTCATGTCTGGTGTCAACATTCGTAAGTACCAAATGACAAATACAGTCACAAATACATCCTCGACTATCTGAAGGAGTAGCACTTCACTGATCTTTCTTCGATTTTCTTCGAGTTTCCCCAATTTTCTCCGATTTGTCAAAGACAAGACAAAATGACCGCAAACTTCTCATGCACTATTTTGTCAGCAAGGGACTTTTTCCCTGTAATTTCTGCCACTGAATTTTATACTTCCTATGAAGGCTTCTAGATGGATAATTGGTGACTACTCTGCAAACCTATATGACTTGTGGACTAGGCTCCAGAATAATCCCTATTATAATTCAATATATAGATGAATATAACATCATTCTACACTCTGGTACAAAACAATAGAAGCCCAGACTCTCTATTACGTTTTGTTTTACAAAGAAATAACTATATGTTCTCGTTGATACTCTATACATGTATAAAGGTACTGCTTCCAAACCAATGAAGTTAATACGAGCAAGCCTAATTATTTAATCTAAGTAGGTCATGGCACAGGAAAAATTAATTAAAATCAAAACAAATGTCAACTACACTAAATCTATGGTTGGGCTCAGAAATTAATGGTTTCTTAAGTAATGAAAACAATATGAGTCTAACCATATTTATTTATTGATAACAAAATAATTTTTTTACTTTTATTTTTCAAACGTTTCTAATTTGAGTTGCCTAAATATTTCAGTGTTGCATCTGGCAGATTTATAATCAGAAGATTCTGAAGATAAATAATCATAAAAAAGAATTTGTCTGGACGCCAAAGCAAGGTTCACCCCTGAAATAGTCTTTCGCCGCTAGACTATTACAGTGCATGTCAGGGCAGCCATTGCAGTGACTCTGCACACATCAAATAGTAGAGGTGGCCCTAACATCGGCACGTCCACCACGACTTGGTACCAACCTCAATCTGCACTTTACAAGCACTGGACTTAACCCTTTTCTGATAGCGCAATGCCACATGTTACCCTACCCCTCTTACAAATCCCCATAGACTTGACATGGTGTGACACTGTGCCATTGTTGTGCCATAAAATATTTTTATGCCATGCATGACATATGAAGTTAATGACTCCATAGACTATGTATATCATAGGACTTTGTATAGCATAGCCATTGTTATGCCATAAAATACAGTAAAACCCCGCTTCTGGGGCACCTCGCATAAGGGGTCACAATTTGCCCGGAACAGATATTTTCATTTAGTATATTTCAACCCCACTTAAATGGACCCCCCACTCTACGCAATATCCTCGCATGTGCTCGGATATTACTACGCGTCAACTCCTCGTAGTATACGGCCGCTTGTATCTGGAACCAGTCATATATCATGCACTCATACACGGTAAACGATATATGGCTGTTACAGGGTTATTGTTGACCTTCACAGTCAAGGTCGATATTACTACCCACAGGAATATGGATCAGAACGCTCAGTCGTGTGGTTAGACAAACTACTACTACATTGAGGTTATGGAAGTTCATATAACACTCTACGCTCGCCAAATACGATACAACTAGATCCCCATTGTACATTTAATGGCTGGTGGTTGACCTATTATGTAATCATGCATGTATTAACTTGTTACCAGACTGCATGTTAATATAACTATGTAAACAATAACTTATATTAATATATCATATCATGCATCTTAGTTGAAGTCTAAGGTATACAGGGAAACTATGTTCCGGTGAGCAAAAGTTCAAAATTACGAGGTAAGGCTTGGAAAAATTACTGCCCAAGGCGTCAGCCACGGGCAGTAATTTTTCCAAGCCTTACCAAGTAACTTTGACTTTTGCTTACTGGTACTTGGTTTCCTTATTCCTATATACCTTCAAATATCGATAAAAATGCTTGATTCTTAACCTGAAACACTTCCGAAGCAAGTGACCACCCTTATCCACAGCCATCGATACACCATTGATGCGGTTATACACTTTCCCCGCAGAGGGCGCCACCTCCAAGCAGAGACTCCACCTGAGCAATGCGTGACGTCGCACCTTGGTTGGGACACATTACTCTCCACACCTCAGAACATTACACACCTGTACATACCTTCTCCTTGACCATTTCTTTTTTTTTTCTCTTTAATATAATATAAGTGACCACCCTTATCGAGTAACCACAACAGCTATTGTTTCATCCCGCTGCTGTATTGTATCACGTGATCAGAGCGGGACGAAAACGTCAGAGCGGGACGAAAACATGAGAGCGGGACGAAAACGTCAACCTCGACACATAACTTATTTTTAATGCACCCCCCAGCAGCGGTATGTAACTCTATTTCGTTCAATAATGGGTATATAGGAGTATGAATTACTAACAAATAGCTCTATATGGTGATTGATGAAAAATATCTTTTTGTTGTGATTGAGGACAAATATCTTTGTGTTTAATGAAAAGTAGCCTTGCAACTGTTTTCAAACGAATATTTTTGTGTGTGGTTTATGAAAAATATCCTTTTGTGCAGTTGATGACAAATATCTTGATGTGTGGATGGTTTCTGTTCCAGGTTAATTAGTCAATTAGTTACATATTTACCGATATGTAAAGCCATTAATTCTGCTCATACTATTGCTAATGTAATGTAAGGTTAATATCATTCTTAGATATTCAGAACATATTCAGAATAATCTTATAAGTCTTGTCAAATTTTATTTTTAGCCATAGAATAAAAGAGCTGTCTACTCTAATCAAAATGATTTCAAAGCAGTGTACTTTTCATAGTGAGTTTCTTAAATGTAAAAATATGCCCCCGTCCATAATTATAACTGGAGTCCGAACTGGCATTATTAAATTTTATTCAGACATAAAATTTAATGTTTGCAGACCGTGTGGGAATAATGCCGAGGGCATAAAGGCATGATTAAAACAAAGCCCTAACAGGAGAAAATTGTTCATCGGTGTGGGTGGGTGGGTTCAAAAACCGTCCTGCGCGTCTGTGGACGGCAGATAGTTCATATGACGGCCGCTTGGCGTAGACGACTTCATGCGTAGACGCTAGAGGGTGTAAACGACTGAGTTCTCCCTCTGTAGAATTACATTTTTCAATTCTCCACAATTATTGACCGCTCCCCTCTCCAGACCCCGGATGCTGGGAGCGTGAAGTACACGATCTGAGATGAGTTCACTTCGAGTTTGTCATTAAACTTTCAAGCAGATCCAGTGCGGGACTTCTGAATTTCTTTAGCAATCCGTCGGGTGGTGGACTATGAAGCAGGTTTACCATTTGATATATCTTTGATGCATAGAGATGTATATATATATATATATATATATATATATATATATATATATATATATATATATATATATATATATATATATATATATATATATGACCCTACACGTAATGCCACAAGTACGCAGCAGGCAAGCGTTGCTGAACTATTTGTCATGAAGCATTTTCCACATCATTTGGAAGTACGGATATAAGATTTATTATCAATCGTATACAAAGACCGCATTGAAAATATATGGGGACTCAGTAAACCACGACCCATTATATAAAAATCTGTCAGATACCATAATTATGTTATATGGATTGAAATCTATGGTATATACGGCCTCAAGGCCATGGTATACGGGAAAATAGCCCCTTTCTACTATAAAGTAAAGAAATAATCCCTATTCTTATACCTTTTAATATGGCAATCACTGGGTTTGATTTATTAAAAAGAAGGCGGCTCTGTAAACCACTTGCGGTTGACCTCGTAATATACTCGCTGGCGCTGGTGCATTACTACGCGTCAACCTCTCGTGGTTTACGGCCGCCTGTTCACAAAACCATCGCTTATTGTCTGTGAATACGATCTTAATGACTGAGTAATCCAAAGATCTAAATATGTTTACATAGCGCTTTGTTCCCTAAGACAGATTCTCTTTAAATTCCAACTTGTTAATTTAGAGGGGGGAAAATAAGCTTATTTCAGTGCTATTCTGTACTTGTAACTCTTTTTACCTCTGCCAAAATCCTTTGTCCTCTAAACCCTACCTCGTGACGGGGTCACTGGCATCGATTTCAACTCTATTTCAAAGACGATAAATTCCTGCTAGTCTCCAATTGCCCATGTCGGATTAATTTTATATTTTACTGGTTTTTTTCTTGTACTGACGTGGTGGAACTCAATTGACCTTGTAGAAACACACTCCAAGAGCACGTATAAATAAATCGTTGACCCTATCCGGGGAAACGGAATTTTATACTCGAAGGGGAAGAATCCTTATTATCCATCGTATACAGAGCCCCCATGGAAAATGTATGGGAACTCAGTAAACCACGACACATTGTATACAAACTGTCAGATACCATAAATGTGGTATATGGATTCAAACCTGAGGTATACGGCCTCAAAACCATGGTATACGGTGAAAATAGTTCCTTTTGCTATAGACCAAAGAAATAGTCCCTATTGTTATACCCTTTAATTTGGCAATTAATGGGTTTAATTCATTCGGAAAGATGGATAATAAATGAAACAAAAGATGATTTTGTGGACAGGCGGCCCTGTAAACCACTCGCGGTTGACGTTGTAATACACTCGCTAGTGCTCGTATATTACTACGCGTCAAGCTCTCTTGGTTTACAGCCGCCTGTCCACAAAACCATCGATTATAGTCTATGTATACTGTAGGATCTAACCCGACCAGAGATAAGAAGTGTAGCTCTGGCGGCCAGTGTACCAGAACCTGAGATCTATCTGACCCATACACTGGCCGCCAGAGCTACACTACGTTAGTTCTGGTTGGGTTAAATCCTACACTTTATCCCACCCCTGGTATAGGTTCTCCCATAGGATTAATGTTAAAAGAAAATATGCAACGATTACCTACGTAAAGTTACAGTACTACGCCATGGTGGTGGCAGAGATACGTAGCAACGCAGCATCCAATCAACGTCGAGTTTTAAAAAATAGGTCCGGCGCCATTGCTTGAACCGCACTGGCACAAACATGGAGAGCGACAGTTATCTATCGGGAGTAATGGTATATTATTGCTTAAAATCGACTGTAAGGTCCGCGTTGGGGGTGAGATAAAAACTGAACTGCTTTCGAAACATATTTTGAACCACTACGCCACGAGTTTGGATGCGTAGTAATCGTCACGAGGCGTAGCCGAGTGATGATACGGAGCATCCAAACTCGTGGCGTAGTGGTTCAAAATACGTTTCTAAAGACAGTTCTGCTTAAGGCTGCCAGAGCTACACTACGTTAGTTCTGGTTGGGTTAAGTTCTACACTGGCTGCCAGAGCTACACTACATTAATTCTGGTCGGGTCAAATCCTACACTGGCCGCCAGAGCTACACTACGTTAGCTCTGGTCAGGTTAAGTCCTACACTGGCTGCCAGAGCTACACTACGTTAGTTCTGGTCGGGTTAAATCCTACACTGGCTGCCAGATCTACACTAAGTTAGTTCTGGTCGGGTTAAGTCCTACACTGGCTGCCAGAGCTACACTACGTTAGTTCTGGATGGGTCAAATCCTACACTGGCTGCCAGAGCTACACTACGTTAGTTCTGGTCGGGTTAAGTCCTACATTGGCCGCCAGAGCTACACTATGTTAGTTCTGGTCGGGTTAAGTCCTACACTGGCTGCCAAAGCTATACTACGTTAGTTCTGGTCGGGTCAAATCCTACACTGGCTGCCAGAACTACACTACATTAGTTTCGGTCGGGTTAAGTCCTACACTGGCCGCCAGAGCTACACTACGTTAGCTCTGGTTGGGTTAAGTCCTACACTAGCTGCCAGAGCTACACTACGTTAGTTCCGGTCGGGTTAAGTCCTACACTGGCCGCCAGAGCTACACTACGTTAGTTCCGGTCGGGTTAAGTCCTACACTGGCTGCCAGAGCTACACTACATTAGTTCCGGTCGGGTTAAGTCCTACACTGGCCGCCAGAGCTACACTACGTTAGCTCTGGTTGGGTTAAGTCCTACACTAGCTGCCAGAGCTACACTACGTTAGTTCCGGTCAGGTTAAGTCCTACACTGGCCGCCAGAGCTACACTACGTTAGTTCCGGTCGGGTTAAGTCCTACACTAGCTGCCAGAGCTACACTACGTTAGTTCCGGTCGGGTTAAATCATGGAAGATGAGTTGGCTACTTCATGGAAGAACGCCAGAATGATGGCGAATAAATGATGTCAATAAAATCCTTAAATAAAAACATCCGTGGCCGCCTTGGCCCACTACCTGTACGTGTCTCTTACTCTCCCAGGAAATGTTTTATGTGACCTGGACCTGGTTGGAGAATGCATTTAATTCTCACTCTTGAAGCTATTTTTCCATTTTCATATTTCCTTTTCTGTGTATTTTTAATCAGATAATCATACTGTGTAGACACAGCCCTGGTGTCGACAGAGGTGGCGGCCAATCTATCTGACCCATAGCAATAGGACTAGTATCAAACAGTTACCCTAGAGGACGCCACCGATTTGGCACAAGTCTAGTTCCAGAAAAGGCCACAAAGGGCGCACATGTATGGCCAGCAAAGTTTAGATACAATCGGCACCTCAGCTGATCCACTGTAGAAACATGAGTCTTAACTGCCGGTGTCCCGCCACCCCAGGTGAGTGAAGAGCTTATGGGGCACGGTGCTCCCACCTAGTGGCCTAGCGGTGCACGAGTATTATAAGAAAACTGTACTCCTGTGGGCGAATTATTGCTTCACTTGTTTAGTCGTGGGTGACCTAAACAGTACGTTCCCGTATTTATAGGGTCGGACTCCGTCTGACTACACTTGTTCGGATGCGCCGTATATATATCACTCAGCTTAGCCTAGTCTGTTTACAGACCGCACCACCTAAGGCTTACAGTCTGTAAGGGTCTAACAGAGCACGGCTCCAATTTGCCAGTTCCCTCTGTCTGATGGGAGAAAGGAATTCCGTGATTGGCTGCTCTAATTTTAGGACCTTTGCTTGAAGAGTAATACTCTGGTTACTGGCAAATCACTCAGGGCAGCATAGTACCAGCGGAGGCAGGAATTTCTGCCTCAAAATGGCAGCACATAACAGTCTCAGTTTGAGCCTGTGCATCCTGGCCCTGGCGACAACAGACTGTACTGGAGTCTAAGCTTCACCTCGCTGATGATTGCATCCCATCCAAACTCGTGGAGTATTGTGTATTTATACGATTCTTGATGCAGTTCTATTTAATAGCTGAACTCACCTGCGTAGACTGCTCCTTGGGCTCCGGCGTAAATGTGGGCCTATTGCGAGGGTCATCCATGCCACTGCAACAAAATAAATATCAATGTTATTCACAATATCTCAAAGAGTTATTTATAGGGCACCTAGCGACATCTCCATATAGGGCACGTAGCTATTGTGTTATGGAGGCAGCCATCTCCATATAGGGCACGTAGCTATTGTGTTATGGAGGCAGCCATCTCCATGTAGGGCACATAGCTATTGTGTTATGGAGGCAGTCATCTCCATGTAGGGCACATAGCTTTTGTGTTATGGTAGCAGCCATCTCCATATAGGGCACATAGCTATTGTGTTATGGTGGTGGCCATCTCCATATAGGGCACACAGCTATTGTCTTATGGAGGCAGCCATCTTGCCCTCCTGACTCCATCCAAAACACCAGGTGGCAGGATCAATTATTAATGGATTGTATCAAAACTATATTTTTGATGCTTGCCATGGTTAAACTTTAGCTTCCTCTAAATATGATCTATAGATTATTACAACTGTTAGCGATGGTTGCACCCCGACTGCAGTGGCGTTGTTTTACAATTTCCTGGCGGATGATGACAGAACTAGCAATCACTCTGTGCCCTATAGATTGGGACACATCGGGTGCGTGGAAGAGACGCAGTAGGAGGCGGTTATTCAGTTGTTTATTGGTGAAGTGTAGACGCATCTCTGAAATGGAATGATATCATACAAAGCTTAAAGACGTAACAATTCACAATGGTGCAATCTGGTGATTTTTGATTATTGACTAGCGACTTCGTCGCTAGACCCTATGGACACGCTACCTGGTGGGTATTGGCCGCATTACATGCCTCAGTCTCCATACACTGGCCGCCAGAGCTACACTACATTAGCTCTGGTTGGGTTAAATACACGCAGTGAAATACACGGTTACCTTCACCCTCTACCTGTATGTGTATGTTACTCTCCCAGGAGATGTTTCATGTGACCTGGCCCTATGCTTGGCGAGTGAGCTATTTCTCACTCTTACAGCCATTTTTACATATTTCTATTTCCATTTTTTATAAACTAACCATACAGGTAGACTTTGTTACTATACACCTTTGGCCAAACACTCTATGGTTACACCACGCTATGGGGTGTGAAATAACTTACGTTTACTACCCAAGGTTAACGTTTACTTCTCAAAGTTGATATTTAGACCAATCAGATCGTCTCTTACAAAATTCATATAAAAAGCGCAGTGGGGAGGAAGCATAGAGTGTTAAGTTACTCGATGAGGTTGAATCTGGCTTCGTGTTTAATGGTGGGACGGTAAGCAAATAATGCTTTTTATCGGTATCAAACTACATTTGAAGGTATATAGGAATAGGGAAACGAATTTTCCAGAGAGAGAAGGTCAAAATTGCTTGGTAAGGCTCGAAAAAAATTACTACCCAAGGCCTTGGCCATGGGCAGTATTTTTTCCGTGATAATATCGAGAAACAGATTGAATTCAGTCACACTCACTGTCTCTCTTTTTTGTTCCGTGACATTCTCTTAACGGAACATAGTTTCCCTTTATTACCAATTTCGTGAAATGTGAATATTTCATGATAAGTATTTCTGCTCTCAGAAAACGATAGGGACAGCATGGCAGAGCATGAAGATTCAAATAGGCAGTGATGACCCAAACTGTGATAGACTTGCAGTGTACGATTCCAGCGGGATTTAGGGACCAGCGAAGCTTGCGCCATTTCAAAATGGTAGAGGCTGTCAGAGGCTGGTATCAGAGGAACGGGATCAGAAATTCACAGAATTAGATTTTGTTTTCGAAATGGCTAGAAATAGATCATAAGAGAGAAAATAGTAAAACTGAGTAGGAACCCACGAAAAAGGAAAGGCAGTTCTGAGTTTCAGTCTCCTTACACAGTTCTAGTTATTTACCCTACCCCTAATATAAAATCCCATAGGCTTAACATTGTGTCTCCGTATGCCACGCTGACTGGCATACGGAGTTTCATATGCCACTAGTGGCATACAGAATTTTTGGTATGTGGTGGATAATAATTATCTGTCCGTACTCTTATGAGACCAAATCTATTCGACAGATTTTCGTTCGATTGACTTATATAGAAAATGTACGGAAATATGTCTTCAATTCTTCCAGAAAAGAAGGGACGATAACCTATACTTTCTCAAACATGCACTTGTACCAAAGATAATGGTGTTGTTTTTAGTATTTAGATTCAATCAAAGGCATTGCTGTGCCAACACACAATATGGTCGGAGGATTTGTTATTGTTTTGTGTGTATGTGGACAGATTAGTGTTATGGTTTCATTACATGGTAAAACACTAGGCGAAGGCTCTATTTTGATGTGTTCCCAAAGTTGAAAGCGAACACCAACGCCATAATAGGTGTAAACAAAAATGTTATTTCGGCATCTTAAAGAAGAAACCAACAAGTTTTGGTCAAAGTTGTCGTTCTCCACGAGTTTGATGCGGTGTGATATGAACGAGGCAACAGCCGAGTGAATATCACATCCAAAGTTGGAGAATGACTTCTTTGATCAATACGAGTTGCTTTCTGTATTTATCTCACCCCTATACACACTAAAAGAATGGCCAGCATACAGGATATAGACCATGGAGAACGGACTGCAATGCTCGTAGGGGCATGGAGAACGAGTTCCCAATTTTAAGCCTGTGGACATTTATTCCAGGGGTGAGACAATATCGTATCCCCTTTGAAAGTACATCCTATCTTTGAAAGTATCTCCTTTTGCCATATTGTATACGGAATTCAAAACAATTGTATACAGAATATACACACTCTTTAATCAGATTTGTTTGTTTACAATGCTATGCCTATAATTGAATTTGATTTATTCAAAATCATGGATGATAAATAGAGCAAACGATGGTTGTGTTTTGTGGACAGGCAGTTCTGTAATCACTCAAGGTTGGCTTCCTAATACACTCACTAACGCTCGAGTATTACCACGCGTCAACCGCTCGTGGTTTGCGGCCGCCTGTCCACAAAGCCATCGATTGTTGTCTATAGCCAAATGCCAAATGCAAATAAAATAGCCTTGTATCATAGGTTCCCGCCAATAGCCAAATGCAAATGAAATAACCTTGTATCATAGGTTCCCGCCAATAGCCAAATGCAAAAGAAATAACCTTGTATCATAGGTTCCCGCCAATAGCCAAATGCAAGAGAAATAACCTTGTATCATAGACTCCCGGCAATAGCCAAATGCAAATGAAATAGCCTTGTATCATAGGTTCCCGCCAATAGCCAAATGCAAAAGAAATAACCTTGTATCATAGGTTCCCGCCAATAGCCAAATGCAAAAGAAATAACCTTGTATCATAGACTCCCGGCAATAGCCAAATGCAAATGAAATAGCCTTGTATCATAGGTTCCCGCCAATAGCCAAATGCAAAAGAAATAAGCTTGTATCATAGGTTCCCGCCAATAGACAAATGCAAATGAAATAGCCTTGTATCATAGGTTCCCGGCAATAGCCAAATGCAAATGAAATAGCCTTGTATCATAGGTTCCCGCCAATAGCCAAATGCAAAAGAAATAACCTTGTATCATAGGTTCCCGCCAATAGACAAATGCAAAAGGAGAGAGCCTTGTATTATAGGCTTCTGCCAACAGCAAAACTATTTTATCACTTAAAACTTCATTCATTGGTTTCAATACATATTATATATATATATCAGTAATAATCAGTTTGCACTGGAAAATAAAGCAGTTTTTGAAATGTTGCTTACTTTTATATCTGAAGTTTACGATTGCAATTTTTAATCACGTCCCATATTATTCTAAATCTAGCAGTGAGTTCATATACAGGTGCCTTTGTGTTGATCCTCTTAGTAATGGCAGCCTACCTGGTATCGCGAGGTTAAGACAATGTATGTTAAATACTAGCTGCCCATACTCAATCCTCGTTAGCCATTGTATGACATCGACATCTAGCACCGATTCTCTTGTTATTTCTATACAGCTATGACACCTCACGGGGGTGTCCGCCATCAAGAAAGGTGAAGGAGACTATGGACGATGAGGGTCATACCCACCATATATCATAAAACACAAATGGACGAGACCTCGATGATCGTCGGTTACAACTGCCCTTCCCCACGATATATTAACCCTTTAAAGACGCATGACGCCTGGGGGCATCACCGCACTAAAGACGCATGTTTCCATGGAGGTATCACCGTACTAAAGACGCATGTTTCCATGGAGGCATCACCGTACTAAAGACGCATGTTTCCATGGAGGTATCACCACACTAAAGACGCATGATGCCTGGAGGCATCACCACACTAAAGACACATGATGCCTGGAGGCATCACCACACTAAAGATGCATGATGCCTGGAGGCATCACCACACTAAAGACACATGATGCCTGGAGGCATCACCACACTAAAGATGCATGATGCCTGGAGGCATCACCACACTAAAGACGCATGATGCCTGGAGGCATCACCGCACTAAAGAGCCATGATGCCTGGAGGCATCACCACACTAAAGACGCATGATTCCATGGAGGCATCACCCCACTAAAGACGCATGATGCCTGGAGGCATCACCGCACTAAAGACGCATGATGCCTGGAGGCATCACCACACTAAAGACGCATGATGCCTGGAGGCATCACCGCACTAAAGAAGCATGATGCCTGGAGGCATCATTGTTCCAATAATTACAAAAATGATTTAACAAAGAAATATTAGGGTAACATTCATGAAATCTTCAGAAAAAATGTAGAAATCATATCATATTCAGTATTTCTATTCAAAAGGAAATATCTATGATTATGTATCTTATAACATGGTTACAAACTAGAATTATGAGTTTTAACCATTACGTGCCCGTCCTCTAGCGGGACAAACTGCCACCACCACCCGTCCTTACGTCCAGTAGCTCGGCCACGGGCACCCGTCATTAAAGGGTTAGATATATTAGATAATGTAACCAGGGGCATGTTTAATAAAATAGGATCGTAAAATAGAACCTTTTCTCGACCTCGCACAAGGGTTATTGTTTGATAATATTTGTGTCTGTTCGCTAACAAAGTCTTATCGGTCAATAAGGTCGCCCATAAGTGTTGAATGAATTTGACCCACATTGTTCCCTGGTCTCTATGGCATACGGAAAAGGGTCTACATGTACGATCCTAGATTATTCAACGGGCCCCTGAACCCTCGCACGAGCTCTCCTCGGACCTTTCACTCTCTTGGCGTAGAAAATAAAACTACCCGCAGGTGTTTTTTAAGCAAAAAGTGTTATGACATACAAATTAGTATCCCCCCTCACCGCCCAAAACGAAAATCTGCACCATATTTTTCATCATCTTTGTGTGGAAAGAGGAGTATACTTTGCAAATAATGACATTTTGAATATTAGCCACATGTAATGGAACATTCGCACGGGCCAACATACCTCTAAAGCCTATAAGACAGCGACATCTACCACCGATTGTCACCCATCCGATTGACGACGATAATCGGGAACAATAATATCGCTGTATTATATTCCCTCATACATGTATATTGATATGGCAATTCTTCCCGATCACACCTCCTCCCTTTATAACCTCTGAAAACGATCCGATTGAGATCAAGGAAAGCATCACGAAAACCAGCTGATGATGCTGTTTGTTGGTTTCTATATATATGTTGCTAAACTAAAGACTGCTATAAAAACGATGGACCAATAAAGATTCTGAAAAAAAAACAAAAAACAAACCGAGAGCCTGGCCCGAGTGGGTGATAGATTAATCAGACCAATAGACACACAACTCTGGCCAGTTGGCGGCAGACGACACGCAGACCGGAAGTAGACAACGCGCAGGCGCAGTGAAGACCGGATGTAGCGTCCACGACTACTCGGAACATTTCAAAGCTGAGCATCTCATCATTTAAGTTCTACTTGAAAAATCTAGACGGTATTGTGGTTTATTTTAGCCTGGTATAGACCTCCATAAGCTTAAGATGAGAAACTCGTTCTCAACAGGCTTGGGAGTGCGGTCAATCATACTCAATGGGCGATAAATAGATAAGTATGTCCAGGCTAAGACAAAAGTCCGTGTCTCCGTTCTCCATCTTATTTGGAGTGCGTGGTAATATTCATTCAGGTATCACCTCGTTCACATTTCACACTCAATGGCAAACGGAGACACGGACAGTACACTCATCAATTTCTTTCTAAAGCTGGAGACACACCAAGCGAGAAATACACAATACAATTTCCAGAATCGCCAACACAAAATAGGAAATATGTGAGCTATGTTTCTATATTTCACCTGATTATTGCCTCCGGGACTGTGAATTATTGATGGGAAATATTACTATGAAATGATATTTCACATATAAGCTATTTCGGATTGGCGATTCTAGAGATCGCCGTCTTGACTCGCTTGGTGTGTTCCCGGTATTAGTAACAGGTCTACCCTCTTCCATTAGAGAGTCCAGTAAGTTGCTGTAAACTCTCTTTTTCTCTTTATCATTAAACGTCATTACATACCTCATGTTACATTTTTGGATGGGGTATATAATTAAATGTTTCCTTTCGTGTTATTTTGTTAAATCTAAAAAGAAGTTGAAAAGGAGCGTTTTGAATAAATAAGACGAAGAGTTGTGATTGTTGTGCCCAATGATAGACCATCAGTTATCTCACCCCAGGTATTTCTTTTCCATAGACTTAACACTGAGAACATACTCAACGCCCATGGAGTATTGTAAACAAACGCTTCATGTGCAATGACATCACAAACATTGATGTAGGTGAAAGAAGCCTTTCTCAGAGCTTCAGGCAGGTTCCCCTTTTACTAGTGATTGTGGGGGTTATAAATACACAATATTGACTGGTTTCAGATACAAGCGGCCGTATGCTCCGAGGAGTTGACACGTAGTAATATCCGAGCGTATGCGAGGACATTGCGTAGAGTCAACTCCGAGGAGCATACAAACGCTTTTATCTGAAACCAGTCTATATTGTATTTATTATCCACCTTTTCTGCACAAGTGACATGTCGATGTCAGTTCATTTTAGTTATGCACTATTTTTCCATACGCACTATTTTTCCGTATGCGCCACCCGGAGCATACAACATATCCGTATGCGCCGGGTATGTCCATACACGCTGCCTATGTGTTTTCTATGGACACTTTGTATTAGGTGGATATATCCGTATGCGCCGGGTATGTCCATACAAACTCCCTATGTGTTTTCTATGGACACTTTGTATTAGGTGGATATATCCATATGCGCCGGGTATGTCCATACACACTGCCTATGTGTTTTCTACGGACACTTTGTATTAGGTGGATATATCCGTATGCGCCGGGTATGTCCATACAAACTCCCTAGGTGTTTTCTACGGACACTTTGTATTAGGTGGATATATCTCTATGCACCGGGTATGTCCATACAAACTCCCTAGGTGTTTTCTATGGACACTTTGTATTAGGTGGATAATAAATACAACGCCTCGTTCGTACACGCGACTTCACAAACTTAAAGACCAACTCAAGCAAAAAGTAGCCATAAAACTCCCCTTTGGATATTTTCTCGGTACAATATCGCTAAGTGTGCCTTGGACGCCTTGAGATATTGGACAACCCCTTTTGCACGCCATTTACCCCCCACTGAGGTACAAAGCCGCATGTGATATTTCCCCTCCAAAAGGGAGAAAGTCATGTGCGACTTTCGGAATTGACATGTTTAATCCTTTCCTTGTACCCTTTTCCATAACCACACAGGGTGGGCTACTGGGCCAGTCCCAGGACCCATTAAAACTCCTCATTTTAGGTACGCACTATTTTTTCTTACGCACTATTTTCTGCTTCTGTGCTGAGCTTGGCAGCCCGGAGCATACAACATATCTGTATGCTCCTTGTAAGTAGATACACACTGCCTATGTGTTTTCTATGGACACTTTGTATTCGATGGATATATCTGTATGCTCCGGGTATGTAGATACACACTCCCTATGTGTTTTCTATGGACACTTTGTATTAGGTGGACATATATGTATGCTTCAGGTATGTCCATAGACACTCTCTATGGTTCTACTATGGACACTTTGCATTAAGTAGATATCTGTATGCCCAGGATATGTAGATACACACTCCCTATGTGTTTTCTATGGACACTTTGTATTAGGTGGACATGTATACTTCAGGTATGTCCATAGACACTCTCTATGTGTTTTCTATGGACACTTTTCATTAAGTAGATATCTGTATGCTCAGGGTATGTAGATACACACTCCCTATGTGTTTTCTATGGACACTTTGTATTAGGTGGACATGTATACTTCAGGTATGTCCATAGACACTCTCTATGTGTTTTCTATGGACACTTTTCATTAAGTAGATATCTGTATGCTCAGGGTATGTAGATACACACTCCCTATGTGTTTTCTATGGACACTTTGTATCAGGTGGACATGTATACTTCAGGTATGTCCATAGACACTCTCTATGTGTTTTCTATGGACACTTTTCATTAAGTAGATATCTGTATGCTCAGGGTATGTAGATACACACTCCCTATGTGTTTTCTATGGACACTTTGTATTAGGTGGACATGTATACTTCAGGTATGTCCATAGACACTCTCTATGTGTTTTCTATGGACACTTTTCATTAAGTAGATATCTGTATGCTCAGGGTATGTAGATACACACTCCCTATGTGTTTTCTATGGACACTTTGTATTAGGTGGATATATCTGTATTCTCCAGGTATGGTGATGCACACTCCCTATGTGTTTTCTATGGACACTTTGTATTAGGCGGATATATATCTGTATGCTCCGGGTATGCTCCTGGAGCCTACTGAATATAGGGTATTTTTACCCTAGTACATCCCTCCAAAATAAACATAACTTCAAAATAAAATTAAAGAATGCAGAATTGTCATATTGCATATAGTATATACTCGATCTGAAATAATCATTGAAACAAAAATATTATAAAACGGTTATAGAGAGTTACAAAACCGGCTAAAGCAAAAACCCCTGTGCATTTTTTGTTTGTTTCTCAATAAGAAAAAATGTTAGAAATAAAGGAAAAAACATTTAAACAGATGTATCTCTTGCCTGGCTTTCTCTGCCGCCTCCAGCTGCCGCTTGTAGAAGGCGTGCCACGGCCCGAAGGTGGCCGTCCCCGTCGTCACTTCCTTAACAACAGATGACATGATCCTCACTGAAAAAATGTCGTCTGCTGTCTGTCTGTGTGTCCTTGGTTCACTCACAATTGACCTTGTATGTAGAGATACAAGTGAAATGTGCTTCTGCTGAAAAGAACACTTCTGCGAGAAGTCAGTGTCAGCTTTGGGACTGTTTAGATGACAAATTGAGATCCTCAGTGAATAAAAGTCGTCTGCCTTTTATCTTTGTCTCCTTGGATCAATCACAATTGACCTTGTATGTAGAAATACAAGTTAAATGCGCTATCGCTACAAAGGGCACTCCTGCTATAGGCTTTTAACAAAGTCCGTACAGTGTCAGTTTCGGGACTATTAAAATTCCTATCCAGTGTTTCCCCAATAAGCGGTGCACAAGTAACAGTAACCGATCGGGAGCGGAAGTCACTCAAGGCACGGCCAACATACACACTGGATATAATCAATCGGAAAACATTGCACTACACAATCTCCCACTCCATCCAGTGGCCCCCAACAAGCCTGCTACCGGTCTACAGTCATTGAGGCGATCACCAATGCAAGCAAACGGTGGCTGGGTATAATGATTGCGCGCTGGAGCTAAGTGCATATAGCTTGTTTTTCTTTGACCGCTTCTTGCCCCGGTTACCGCACGGTGGGCCCCGGGCCAAGCCCCGGGCCGAGCACGGGCCAGGAGGCCCGGCCAGGCGGCGATCCCCCGCCGGAGACCCCGGCAGCCCGACACCCGGCCGGGCGGTCTCAGGGAGATCGGCGGCCCTCCAGTAATACCCAATTCACACTGTGCGTTTTAAAGCGGGCTCCCACTATCACGATTTGAGCCTCCGACACACTACGATAGCCCTACGACAAGCGTTCTGATGAAAAAAAATGAAATTTTTATCGGAAGAAACGAGTCTAGCTTTCACGATGGACTCGTTCCTTCCGATAAAAATTCCATTTTTTCATCGGAACGTTTGTCGTAAGGCTATCGTAGTGTGTCGGAGGCGCAAATCGTGATAGTGGGAGCCCGCTTTTAAGCCGGAGACACACCAAGCGAGTAACGCGGCGATTTTCAGAATCGCCAACACAAAATGGCGTGTCTGTGAGCTATTATTTCATATTTCACCTGAAAATTGCTTCTCCAATGCTAAATCATCGATGGGAGATGTCACTTTGAAATAATATCTCACATACATGCTATTTTGTATTGGCGATTCCAGGGATCGGCGCTTTGACTCGCTTGGTGTGTCCCCGCATAAGATACATAGTCTTTGACTGGGTATACTCCTACCCCGTCTCGTCAAACTAGCAGGAAAATTGCAGTTCACACTGTGCGTTTCTAGGTACATAGTCTGAATCCGCCATTTTTCCTTGAGACTGATAAAATATTTTGAAATGAGAATTTTGTACCAACCTAGAATTGTCTGAGACTAGGGAGAAAGGTGTGAAGTACACCAGTCTCAGGTCTCATGAGATTTTCACTTTAAATAGGTTTAAAATTCAGAGGGACATTTTGGTGAGACAAATGTATTTCACATGTTCTCCCCAATCTGTGAATCTCAGTGGTCCCAAATAACACCTATTCACACAGGGAAGTACCGTGAGTCGGCGACTGTGTACCCTGTGTACCCTGTGACAGGGTGTAGGGTTGAGACTAAGTACCTAAGTCTTCCCATGTGAATTGAATCCGCCATGTTACCCTGAGACTGTAGAACACCCCAATCTGTGAAACTTTGTACCCAGCTGGAAATAGTAGCCGACTGGTGCAAAGGTGTGAAGTACACCAGCCTCAGGTACATTTGTCCCATCGTGTGAATCCAACTCTAGGTACCCAGTCTGAGACTGGGCGTACCCTCAGGCGCGCAACGCGGCAAAATACACAGTGTGAACTGTAAGATTCCTGCTAGTCTGAGACTGGGCACACCAGGTACGTCCAGTCTCAGGCTGGGGGTACCTCAGGTATGCCCAGTCGCAAGCGTTTTTGAATATCAAACATGTTTGATATTGGGTACCGCTAGTCTGAGACTTACCTATTTACCTAAAAACGCAAGTGCTCCAATTGCAAGGGCGACTGGGGGGCTTGCGAGCTACCGCCAGTCGCAAGGGTACGAAGTGCAAGGAACACAATACCTCCACAGTACCACAGCACTTCGCACATTTATCCTACCCCTAATATAAGATCCCATGGGCTTAACATTGAGTTTCCGTATGCCACGCTGCCTGGCATACGGAGTTTTATATGACACTAGTGGCATACAGAATTATCATCACGTAATATTCCAAAATCGAGGACAGGGGGTAGGATAAAATCAAAAACTGATTTTTATCGTGGCCACCGCATTCCACTCCTGGAGTTTTGGCTCCGGACTTCACTCGGCTTCGTCTCTTGAAATCACTTTGTCAAACTCCAGTCGTGGCATACGGTGGCCAAGATTAAAACTCATCCAGTTTTACGATAGTACTTCCAGTCGCAAGGAAGCCGGTACCTCCATTCTGAAGCGTCAGATCCACTAAGGCGACCAAACGAATGCGTCTGTATAATACATGCGACTGTGCAAATCTCATGTGATGATATTCAATATATTGAATATAGTCGCAAGGCATTCACATGTCCATGCGAACGTCTGCGAACGTCTGCGAACCCAAATTCGCATGGAAAATCGCCTTAGTGGATCTGGCGCTTTAGACTAGAGGTACCTGCTCGCAACCCCTCCCCCCCCCCCCCCCCCCCGCCCCCAGTCGCACAGTGTGAACTGGCCTTTAAAGGTGACATAATGACACGGTCCATGATTATTAAAGTCAATTACGAGCCACCTGTGGTGGCGGTGAGGCACTCCCCACCGCCCCCCCCCCCCCCTCGTCTACACCCTACAGGCGGCTCCTGGGTGGTCCATGGAGTGGTGTGCCTTGCCAAGTGTATATGTTATACATGAATATGTAGCACTATGTAAGGTTAGATAATAAGATATGCAAGTAGATCTATATGCATATCAAATGGGTAGGACGAGGTATCGGCTTACTGGTATGCATCATTGCATGTTCATATTAACCCTTTAAGGACGGGTGTCTGCGGCCGAGCTACTTCCGTTAGGACGGGTCCTGGTGGCAGAGGATGGGCACATAATGGTCAAAATTCATAATTCAAATTTGTGATGACGTAATATGATACATAATCATAATTTTTTTCCTTAAATAGAGATACTTAATATAATGTCATATCTACATCTCGTGAAGATTTCATGAAAATTGCTCTATCATTTGCTTGTTAAAACATTTTTGTAAATATTGTAACAATGTCCTAAAAGGTTAGAGAAAGAGTGTTTGGTCTGTGTCCCCGTTCGCCATCAAGTTTGGAGCGCACAGTAATATAGAAGGACATGGTGAGTGTGGCCGAATGGAATATGTTCAGAGATATTTTGGTCAGAAATATTCACCGAAGTGACTTCGGTGGGAAATAAAAGTACTGAAATGACCAATGGAACCACTTTTAATTCCAATAAAACTGCTTATATAAGAAATACATTTTTTTTTATCCAACAGAATTCGCCAAGATTGGCGATCTTCCATTTTAATTGGCACAATCTCCGTAGGCCCCTTAGGCCCGGAGTCCACCTACTACGATAGAAATATAGACCTACCGATATGGCACCGATACAAAAAGTCAATATCGGAGACATATCGGGAGGGTGCAAAAATCGTAGACATATGTCTAGACATGCCAATCCACCACGCATTGTATGGGTTTTTTATCGGTGTCTAATCGCAGGAACGTGGTCAACTGCCCCGATATTAGGTGACCTTCCGGCGCGATTTTGATTTTTTATCGGGAGGTGCATCGTAGACCATATCGGAGCCATATCGTAGTAGGTGGACACCGGGCCTTAAGCCTATAAGACAGCGACCCGACCATTGTGCCCGATCACACCTTTGCCCGACGAATCCGTCGGGTCGGTCACAATCGGGTCGCTGTACGCACTTCACAGACCCGATTTTAATCGGGTCGGGCATTACTAGCGTGGGGGTAATGACCGACTCTGCCCGACCATAATCGGGTCGCTGTACGCACTTCACCGACTGTTCTCGATTCTGGGAATGCCATTTGAACATCGATGCTACCTATCTTCTAGTCCGATTTACAAGTGTCTTATACCGATTTGTAGGGGAGACAAGGGTGATAATGAATCTAAAAACTGCTTTCGAATATCTTAATCAGATCCAAAGTTATCAAACTTTGAATTATTTTCTATGAACCCACACCAGCGGCCCGTGGCTCACCCCGGCTCGGCTCCCAGCGGCTCTCTTTGATCTCAATCGGGTCGATGTACAAGGTCATAAAATGAAAAGGTGTGATCGGGAAGCATTGCAAAAGGTATAAGACAGCGACATTCATGTTCCCGATTATAATCGGTGATCGGATCGGTGAGAATCTGTTGAAAATGTCGCTGTCTTATAGGCTTTATATTCGTCCATGTAGCTGCAGCTTGTTAATATGGGATTCATTGGTGCGTATGACACGGGTCCCTGCTGCTGTGTACGACTGACGGTAGTGCCAACATCATTCTCCCATACTGAGCAGGCTAACCACCGATAGGCATCACAGCTCTGAATGCAATACCTTGTCTCTGACCACCTGCCGGTAATCTGAACTGCTTGGGCCACTAAAAAAAAACCAACTTGTTTCTCATAACCGTGCGCATCTGCAAAAACGATTTTAGAATTTTTTTTTTTTTTGGGGGGGGGGGTTAAAATAAGATGAACCTCGATAGAAATTATGAAAAGTATGTGTATTTACTATCAAATTAAAGCTCCTCATGCCAGGGATGCTTTCAATGTATAAGCAGTATAAATCTGAAAACCCCGCATACGCAGACACCCTGCATAAGTGGACATTTTGGCCCGGAACGGAGGGTGACCGCTTGCACAGGGTTTTACTGTATGTCTAAAGCCCATTTTATGACACTTTTAAGCCATCTTTGATCCAGCAAAAAAAACAAAAAAAAAAAACAACGCCCTCATCATATATTTCATGGCTTTCATGAGAAACAAGTTTTTTTTTTTGAGTGGCCTTATTAGCAGTAGGAAATGTCACAGAGCCAGTGTCCAGTGATTCTAATTCGAGATATGGCTTATTAAGTTATAGGAGCCTTCATTCAACTTGGATACATATATATATATATATACAATATTAACTGGTCTCGGATACAAGCGGCCGTAATCTCCAAGGACTAGACGCGTGGTAATATCTGAGTAAATGCGAGGATATTATTACTAGCCGCTTCTCTGTAGAGATCAGTGGCACCACTTTCTGGTCCAGTCTAATGATTCTTTGAGTTTGTAAAATGATGATTTTTTTGAGTTTGTAAAATGATGATTCTTTGAGTTTGTAAAATGATGATTCTTTGAGTTTGTAAAATGATGATTCTTTGAGTTTGTAAAATGATGATTTTTTGAGTTTCGAAAACTACGATTTTTTTTTAGCTTGTAAATAGATGATTCTTTGAGTTTGTAAAATGATGATTTTATGAGTTTGTAAAATTACTATTCTTTTGATTTGTAAAATGAAGATTTCTCCTTTGTTATTCCTATGGCTAAACTTGTCCCAGGGTTGAGATACACATATTATCCTACCCCTAATATAAAATCCCATAGGCTTAACATTGAGATTCCGTATGCCACGCTGACTGGCATACAGAGTTTTATATGCCACTAGTGGCATACAGAATTATTATCACGTAATATTCCAAAATCGAGGAGACAGGGTAGGATAAAATCAAAACCTGATTCGTTTTAATCTTGGCCACCACATGCCACTTCTGGAGTATGGCTCCGGACTTCACTCGGCTTCGCCTCATAAAGTCACTTTGCCAAACTCCAGTCGTGGCATATGGTGGCTAAGATTAAAACTCATCCAGTTTTACGATAATATACACTATGCAACAGATATCGCATGATGCACAACTACAGTGACAGGTGCACTAGACAGTCTAAAAACAAGATAAATATTGCAATAAACGTGATATTATTAATTACATATCATATATCATAGATATGTATTCAGGTTTGAGTTGTACTGGGTGTAGATTCCGAGGAGAAATGTTTGATCAATGATAAAGTGAAACTCCAATCATGATTTGTAGAAAGCGATATATGTTCCTATAGTTCAATTATTCTACTGTGATAAATCTATATACTTTTTATAAAATGACAATTTTTGAGTTTGTAAAACTATGTTTTTTTGAGTTTGGAAATTGGAACAAACTTTTGCATGCAGTTGAAAAGGGTTAGGTCCGGCGTCCACCTACTACGATATGGCTCCGATATGGTCTACGATGCACCTCCCGATAAAAAATCAAAATCGCGTCGGAAGGTTACCTAATATCGGGGCAGTTGACCACGTTTCTGTGATTAGACACCGATAAAAACCACATACAACGCATGGTGGATTGGCTTGTCTAGACATATGTCTACGATTTTGCACCTCACCGATATGGCACCGATTTTGACATTTTGTATCGGTGCCATATCGGGAGGTCTACGATTCTATCGTAGTAGGTGGACGCCGGGCCTTATACATATACACGCCTATATGTAGTCACATACAGGTATTTTTATCTTTATTCAACTGTTATACACATAATCACAGTATACGTTGCCACTTAAATTGGCCCTCGTTTGACAACAACCTACAACCCCTTGCAATCCGGTAACACTTTAATTGCACCTCTCGTGGGTTTGAGAGGTTAAAGGGAGTTTACAAAGAGCTGATCGCTGTGGAACAGTTGATTTTTCAACTGACCTTTTGCTGAACCTATGAACTGGAGTAATGATATATTCACTTGAAACTCGACCCAGTCCAGGTAAGTTTCTCCCCTAGGGTCTTGTCCCTATATGGTCGAGGTGAAGTGTCAGCCAAATATTTGAAATTGCTGGCTCATTATCAATAACATGTGAATATACACACTCTGTATACTTAGGCCCCTAAAAAAAGCAAACTTGTTTCTCATCACCAAGCCATGAAAAATATGACGAGGGCGCTTTTTTTTTTTTTTTGCTATATCAAAGATGGCAGACATACAGTAAAACCCCGCATAAGCAAACACCCTCTGATCTGGGCCAAAGTGGCTGTTTACGCGGGGTGTCTGCTTATGCAGGGTTTCCAGATTTTTACTGGCTATACATTTAATGCATCCCTGACATCAGGAGCTTTAATTTGATACTAAATACACATACCTTTCATAATTTCTATCAAATCTTCTAAAATCGTTTTTTCTGATGCGCGCGGTGATGAGAAACAAGGTTTTTTTTTTGAGTGGCCTTATGTTGGTTTGTTATGAAATGTGTCAGCTTCGAGAGCACTCATATATGGGGAAGCATAGATTTGATAATTCCTGTTTACATGCTCTATTTGCTCCAACATTACATATTCTTTTACTGTATATCTACATATCCCAAGTGGGTTTTTTGGTTTTTTTTTATATGATATACGAGCTTTGCTATTTCTGTTATGCATCATCGAATTCGGTAATAGATGTTCCATCCATTTTATGCCAGTACATTTTATCTTTTCCTTTGCCATGTTTTTTTGCAATACATCTCCACTGCATATAGTGGATGAATACAAATCTCAAAACATTCTCTCATATTGTGATATAAAACATCATGTAAAGTTCCAGTCTATACATCCCTACATGACCAATTATATTGATTTCTATGCGAAAAGATTATTCTTCTAAATTGTCTGTATTTATTGATACCAAAATGACTGCATTAAGACAGTCACCATTTTGTAGCAGCTCCTCCCTGTCTTGATGTTGACCATACGGCAGCCATGTAGTGAATGCATGTTTACCCTCATTATCGCTTGCTCTAGTTCTCAGTCTGGCCACATGGGGGCAGGGCGTGCACATGACACCTGAGTTGTTAGTGACATGCACAACCCTCCTGGCATATGCGCCAGAGCAGAATGTTGTTGCTTCAACAGCCTATCCCAACACAGGGATTGCAAGCTTACCCTTTACCAAGATGCCACCTGCTGACTGTATATAAGCTGATAAACCTGTTGTTAAAATAAGTTAAGTTCTTGACTCATAGGAGTACCTAGTACATCTGTGTTTGAGTTCTTACTCCCATCTTCTTGAGCTCTCCACTTAGCTAGTTTAGGCATGTAGGCTTTACAATTGAATTGAAGACGTCATGCCTTTCACAAACACTGTGGTTTTCAAATGCAGGTGTGTCAGCCACGTGCCCTCTGAAAGTCACCGGAAAGTTTGAATGTAAACAATAATCATCAGACTCAAGGTCATCAGACTCAAGGTCTTCAGACTCAAGGTCATCAGACTCAAGGTCATCGGACTCAAGGTCATCGGACTCAAGGTCATCAGACTCAAGGTCATCAGAATCAAGGTCGCAGCAAAGACAGCAGAAGTGACGCGAACGCTACACAAACGCGACGCGAAGCAGACGACATTTTACTCGCGTCTGCGCATGCGTCAGGCAAAGTTCGCTGCTGGTTACTTCCGGTCCGCATGCATTTGCTATATTTGCAGCAGTCATATGTTCCATATAGGCTGTAGACTGGTTCCCTGTCCAAATAAACAATAGGAGAGGCACCAGGTGATTGGTAGCGACCATTCAAGAAGTCCCCACACACGAATCTAGCCTGTCTAAACTTTGTCATTGTTTTCCTTTGGTAAAAAATAGGTATATGATGGCTAGGCCCGCTAATGTATTAGTGTGTATCCAGTTTCGGTGTTCTTGTGTTATCTAAAGTATATCTAAAGTATTATTGTGGTGATATGCATGTATGACACACCTAATTGTTTCTGGAATACCTTATAATACGATGCAATCACTGCACTTTCTCTGGAAATAATATACATTGGTATTATAAATGTATTATACTGTGAAAACCAATACCTTTATGTGTTAAAATGAGCGACTTTGTTGCGTCATATTCGGTCCCCCTCCCCACCTCAACAGGAGGACACCAGCCAAGCAACGACGCCACACCGTGAGTAAGGATGGTACTATAGACTGGAGCTGGTTAACGGCGGAAACAACGTTGCACGACTAGGAACCATCCTTGCGTCAGGCATTTTGAAACTCTCATTGCTTTCTCTCGAGGTAATGAGATCAGAAAACTACAGGATTCAATTGTGTTTTCGGTATGGCTAGAGATAAGCCATATGATAATAAGAACAACAGAGTGTAGGGTTAAAAAAAGGAATTGCCAGTTAGATTTAGTCACTCACTCTCGTGGCATGTCAGTGTCCAACCCTAGATCTGATTCACTCTGTCTTTATGTGCGAATCCAAGCGGATCCGACCAGAATTCTAGTTTTATCTATGTATGGTAGGTAAAGAAAAAATAAGGAAAATACGCACAATTCCTAGAAGACGTGATATTGTGTGTATCTAGACGTGGTATTATGTGTATCTAGGCATTCCCTAAACCGTCTCTCTTCATACTGCCTACACAAATAATAGTTCTTTCCTGCCACCTATTGTCAAACTATGGTTCTTATTGTTTCAAAAGCCATCTTTGATCCAGCCAAAAAAAAAAGAAAAAAAGCGCCCTCATCATATCTTTCATGGCTTGGTGATGAGAAACAGGTTGGGTTTTTTTGAGTGGCCTAACACGAATCCCATTCATAAAATCACCTTACCGCTTTTTCTTTGGCTTGCTACGAATCCTAAAAGGAAGCGATTCGTTTTTCCACTTCCCTCTGATTTGTGGTAGAGCTACGCTCATGGGCTTCTGGTGGCTAGCTTTGGGTGGCTGTTTCTTTGTTTGACCTTCACGAACCCGAGGTAAAACGTCTCCTGCAGTCTTCGCTACCTTCCCGTTCAGGTATTTTGTGGTATTTTGTGTTGTGATACCTTTCTCAGTCCCCTTGTTCGTCTTCACTGTCGTCAGTTTATTTTCTGTTGCCTTTTTCTTGCGCCTCACCGAATTATGAACAGAGACCAGAAGATTCGGAGGGAAACTATTCCTTTCCGGTATATTATAAACGGATGGCTCCACATTGCCTGCTGCTTCCAAATAGCTGCCAGTCCTTTCCGTTTTAGTGCCACTGGAACATTCCACTATGTCACTCCCCTGGTTTTCCTTTTTCATGGCTTCCTCTATATCTCCCTGTTTCAGAAATCTGATGCAATGTGTATACAATGTGCTTTCACCAAATCAGCAAGCCTTCAGAAATCTGAATTGCTGTGCTGAAGGTGGCGATAATTGGGGATATACCAGCGTTAAGGTGTTGTTAAATACCAGTGCGTGTATATATAATGTTTGCTGGTGATACTTTGACCCATTTGGAGGTTGTTGGCATTATCTCTAGCCCTCGACAAGGATATTCTGCTGCCAACTATCTGTCAATTCATGACAGAGTTATGGACATATGATCCAGTCCAATAAAATACTTCAGTGCCTAAAAGGTCACTGTTTATCTAATATTGATTTGACAGATGTAAAGACGTGTATAATTTACGGTGTAAAATATCACGGAACACCTTTTGCCAAATGCAGACCACCTGGACGACTGAGACTGTCTGTTGCTGTTAATTGATTAGTTGATTTGTAGTCATATGAAGTTAGACTGACCTGGTTGAAAACAGTATGTAAAATCTAGATAAGGCCCGTTTCCATTGGCCGATTTCCCGTCACCGATCTACAGTCAGGAACCACCGATGGACTTTTGTCACTGTGGACCTAATATCGGTCAATGGAAACAACCAAGGTCGTGAAATGCCCCACGACTTTTTCTGCTTAGATTATGCAATGTGGCACCACCCACCGTTGAGTGAAAGCTTGGTCACTGAGTGAAATCTACTACCCTCAGCGATTTTTCTATACCGACGCACAGTCAGTGGCACCACCGACAGACTTTCTGTGTAGCTCAAAAAGTCTAAGCAATCTTCACCGGCCAATGGTAGCGGGCCTATACCTAGACTAGTTAGAAGGAGTCCTTGAAGTAGGATACACACGGTAGGATCCATGCACCTCACAGGGTATTTGTCTGATACAAATCCTGCTGAGATCCATGTACCTCACAGGGTGTTTGTCTGAGACAAATCCTGCTGAGATTCATGTACCTCACAGGGTGTTTGTCTGAGACAAATCCTGCTGAGATTCATGTACCCCACAGGGTGTTTGTCTGAGACAAATCCTGCTGAGATTCATGTACCTCACAGGGTGTTTGTCTGAGACAAATCCTGCTGAGATTCATGTACCCCACAGGGTGTTTGTCTGAGACAAATCCTGCTGAGATTCATGTACCACACAGGGTGTTTGTCTGAGACAAATCCTGCTGAGATTCATGTACCTCACAGGGTGTTTGTCTGAGACAAATCCCGCTGAGATTCATGTACCACACAGGGTGTTTGTCTGAGACAAATCCCGCTAGGATTCATGTACCGCACAGGGTGTTTGTCTGAGACAAATCCTGCTGAGATTCATGTACCTCACAGGGTGTTTGTCTGAGACAAATCCCGCTGAGATTCATGTACCACACAGGGTGTTTGTCTGAGATAAATCCTGCTGAGATTCATGTACCCCACAGGGTGTTTGTCTGAGACAAATCCTGCTGAGATTCATGTACCACACAGGGTGTTTGTCTGAGACAAATCCTGCTGAGATTCATGTACCCCACAGGGTGTTTGTCTGAGACAAATCCTGCTGAGATTCATGTACCTCACAGGGTGTTTGTCTGAGACAAATCCCGCTGAGATTCATGTACCACACAGGGTGTTTGTCTGAGATAAATCCTGCTGAGATTCATGTACCCCACAGGGTGTTTGTCTGAGACAAATCCTGCTGAGATTCATGTACCACACAGGGTGTTTGTCTGAGACAAATCCTGATATTCAAACATAATTTCTTTGTCTAAATTGTGGGGTTCCATTTCTCCGAGATATGGTTTTCCCCTGCCATCTTTGGCGACATTTACCTCTAAAAAAGAACAGAAACTCATGAGATTTTGAGTCCTGTGAGGTACATGAATCCCATCCTGTATATTCCATTTCAGCCAGCTAGGATTCACACGGTGGGATTCATGTACCTCACAGGGTGCTTGTCTGAAATCCTGCTGAATTGTAGGATTCCAATTCCCTGAGACAAGTATTTTCCCATGTAATCCCATGAGATTTTGATTTTATAGCACAATTTAAAGTTTACAGGAGCATTTTGACTGCTGTGTCACTGACTAGGTACTCAATCTAGCCAATAGGAGGCCAGCAATCATGATTACATGTTTGTCACACCCTGCACTTCAAGAGTGATCGCCATTTTTCCTTGAGACTTGTAAAAGTACCTTGTTTTGGAGATTCTGCACCAAAGGAGAATTGTCTGAGACTAGTGGAAAGTTTGATTTGCAGCAGCAATGAAGATGAAGATAATTTGATTTATTGGAGATAACATGGTAAACGGAGAGGTCTTTAACCATATATTTAGTCTATTTGTTTATATATACAGTAAAACCCCGCATAAGCGAACACCCTCCGTTCCGGGCCAAAGTGGCCGCTTACGCGGGGTGCCCGCTTACGCGGGGTGTCCGCTTACGCGGGGTGTCCGCTTACGCGGGGTGCCGCTTACGCGGGGTTTTCAAGTTTCCTCCAGTCCAATATATATGTGTTATATATCGATATGTAGGGAAGACAGAGGCGATAATTGATCTGAAATCCATTTTCTGATATCTTAATTGGGACCGAAGTTATTAAACCTTGAATTACAAAATCTATTTTCTATGAATATACTAATAAACACTGAAAAAAAGACAGATTAATCTATTTTGGGTAGAGTGTCCGATGGAGGTGTCCGCTTACACGGGGTTTTAGGCCTTTTCGTACCGAAATAACTGTCCGCTTACGCGGGGTGTACGCTTACGGGGGGTGTCCGCTTACACGGGGTTAAAATAAACATCTAATAGAGGGGAAAATTTCCGTTCCGAGCAACCGTGTCCGCTAACGCGGGGTGTCCGCTTACGCGGGGTGTCCGTTAGGCGGGGTTCTACTGTATATACACAATATTGACTGGTTTCAGATACAAGCGGCAGTATTCTCCGAGGAGTTGACGCGTAGTAATATCCGAGCGTATGCGAGGATATTGCGCAGATTCAACTCCGAGGAGCATATAACCGCTTTTATCTGAAACAAGTCTATATTGTATTTATTATCCACCTTTTCTGGGCAAATGGCATGTCGATATCAGTTCATTTTAGTTATGCACTATTTTTCCATATGCACTATTTTTCCGTATGCACCACCCGGAGCATACAACGTATCTGTATGCGCCGGGTATGTCCATACAAACGCCCTATGTGTTTTCTATGGACACTTTGTATTAGGTGGATAATAAACAGCACTATGCCTATACGCCCTCCAGAGGTTATTAATCTCCCTATTATCACCCAGGGTAAATACAAGTTCAGCTCGCGACTGGGTGGTCACACCACGACCACATGAACCACAGTTCTCCCATTAATATTTGAAGAACCTGAATATAATTTCGGGTTTAAATGTACAAATTTCCATTTCTGACATCGGATTTCCCATTTGAAGATTTATAAAAACCGATAAACTGCAATAATCTCGGGTTACGGTCAAGGTTCTATCACCATTCAACGTCGGTAACCAGCGCACACTGGGACCTGTAAACAGACTGAATTCTGGGATACCTCAATAGGGTCTATGGTTGCAGAGCAAAAAATAGTTCCAAATAATATACCTAAGTACCTCCAGTATCACTTTGTAATACAGTTGCTGATGCTCGTCTATCGCTACCCCTCCCCTCGTGGTCTGCTGGGGTGGACAGAAATTACCAATCTAGTCACCTTCTTGGTCGCCTCGCCTCCTTGTGGTGCAGACCGGATATGCTTGCCGCAAGCATAGCTAAAGCGACCGGGGTGGGTGGGGAGATAGCTCAGTGGTAAAGAGCACGGGACTTTGTTGATTCGGTCCCGCTGCAGCCACTTTTCTCCTTCACCCCCCAGCAGTGGTAGGTTTACTGCTATATCAAAGGCCAATCCTTCTCATACCATGTCTATGTGGTGTGGGAAGTAAAAAAACTCTCACCTCGGTAAATGTGTAGGGGTGGGATTTCTCCTACATTCATCTCATAGATTCGATCAAACCCAAAGTAAGTCTAATTGAACAAATTGGACGTTAAACTACCAAAACAAACAAACAAATCAACCCCTCGTGGTTTACGGCCGCCTGTCCACAAAACCATCGATTATTGCCTATACATTCTTGTTATCCGGTGTGTATTTTTCTCCCCTCCCACTGTGGTCCTGACCATAGATATATGTTTCTCCATGTCTATGTCCAGACATTGGAGTCATGCTCACTGGCTCAGAGTTGCTGCACAGTGCATTCAGGCGGAGAGAGACCGAACTTCGGGGAGCGGTGAGAGGCGACTAGCGCTGACACCTGGTGAGAAACAGTGTAAGATCAGGGAGCAATGCCTTAAACACAAATGTTGGTAGTTGGGTGATTTCTAAATTCTATTGAGTTTTACAAATAACTCAGGATAATATAAGTCCCTTTATCTAACCCCTGGTAATTGAAAATGGAATGTGATGGTCCCCTAGTGTTGTAGAACACATAATTAACTTACAAATCAGGGTTACTACTCTTTTTATTTAGAAATAAATATCCTTGTAAAAGTATAATAGAATAAACAGGAATTCAAAAAAGTTGGTTTTCTCATGGTAAAACCCATATCATTTTCTTAAAATGTACGGTACTAAACATTCATGTTTTAAAAACCATAGGTCACCGTCCTTGTTTTTGAATGAATTGAACAAAACTACATTTTGCAGTACATTTCCTATGTAAATAAGTCGAATGTGAATTGGCCTGATTTACGTATTGAGTTAGGTCAAACTGGATGATATGCTATACGTTACTCATTTGGTATGTAATATTAGGAAACGTCCTTACTGTGGACGAAACGGTTACTGTTCTCGGTCAGTCTTTGATTTCATACTGCCTGATGCCATAGACGGAAGGCAGTATGAATTCAAAGACTGACCGAGAACAAGAAACGTTTCGACCACAGTGAGGACGTTTACTTATTATTATATACCTTTAATCGATGAAAAAACGTTATTTTGATGACTTATTAAGTCACACTCACAGCGGGCACGAACATTATTATTACTGCACCCCTAGCAGCGGGCAGTATTTCATAGACATTCGCATACAGGTATATAATGATATAGGATTTTCACCTCATTCTTTTAAATCGGTGAATATTTACGACCAAAATGTCTCTAAACAGATTCAGGCACACTAACCATGTCTTCATATAGTATTTACTGGCAGGTCACCACAAGATCTAATGGGTAGATTACACAATAGCCGTGGAGATCCCAGGCCCAGTTCTCTATTCTCTTTGCTCTGTTACACCAGCGCCCATTAGCAGTAAAAGCTATTGGGAGCGGTCAATATGCAGGCAGGACTAAATTTATCACCACGCCCGATTATCACCGATTCTGCCCGACCATTTTAACGGGTCGATCCGAGCATTTTTCACACCCAATGTTTATATCACCAATGACTATTGAGTGCTGATTCCACCAACACAATGCGCTTGCCATGTTATTACCTACCACATATAAACGTGTAATTTTCCGTACTATCCGCTTGGAGATCTTCCCGCACATAGTGACAGAGTGAACCAGACATAGGGTTGGAGACTGAAGCACCACGGGAGTGAGATTCTCGTGTATTTAAAAACTTGGACCTGTTCTTCTTTTTTGCAGGACTATACTCAGACAAACTTCTTCTCTTATGATTCATTTCGAGCCATGCCGAAATCAAAGTTTAGTATTGTAGTTTTCTTATCTACTTTTCTTGTGAGAAACCAATGAGATCTCAAGTTTCGCTGGTAGCCCTTTCAAAACTCTGCTGGTTCCCCCACCCACCAACAGCCTAAGTATTTGACCCACTTAGAGCTGGCTATGTGGAGCAGTCGGCAGGGTATTCGTCTAGGAATGTGAACTTCAGAGGTTCGAACCCAGCCCGATATTGCATTTTTCAATATTTTCGCCTTAACTCGGACTCGACGAAGTCGCTAGTGTAACAAAGGAAGCACTGTGGCTAACTCTGACTAGATATTTGTGACCATTTATTCAATTAGTATCAGAAGTGGTATACAGTGGGACTCAGCGTCCAGGTTTGGTGTGGGGGAACAAGCCGCCCTCTGAGTCCTCTAACAGAGTGGTAGGAAAATACAGGATACAGGCCAACACCTAGTATCTCTGTTACCAGCCAGCAACCCTCTGCCCGCTCTCCTCACTGCACAGGGGTTTTAGCCTGTCCAGTGGAGGGTGGGCGCTGCTCTGGCTCTCTCCTATTGGCTGGTCACACACTGTGACCAGTGCACCCAACAGGATCTCTTAAAGGGTCAACACATCAGATCTCTTAAAGGTGTATCACACTCTAAACATTCAACAAGCTTATATTGGTAAAATACAGTAGGGCTTGATACATAATATTACATACGCCCCCCTCTAATCTATAAACTTTTCCTTATAAAAGTTTATCAACAAAATTACAAGGTAAATATTTGACAAGCCACTTATAGAAAACATTTAAGAAGTGTCAATAATTATGTGGCAGTTCAAAACAGAATGCAAGAGTGTCCATAGTTTGAGTGTCCATTTTGTTTTGTTTCTGATCAATAAACTTCTCATATGACAGTTTGTCAAAAACAACAGGTAATGTTCAATAAGTCACTCATAAAGTTTAAAAGAAGAGTCAAGAGTTATGTTGCAGTCCAAATGAATATCATTGAGTGTTCATTTTTCTGGTTGGCAGCAAAACATATTGATGTAGAGTGTCTCTTCACAGTGATAATAAACAACATGTCAAGAAAGGATCCTGGTTCATTTTCCATGAATAACCTTCAAGTTAAGTCATAATAACTGAATACAGGTCTTCTGGAAACTTTCTTCTTTTTCCATCCATGATATGTCAGCTGGGCTACCTTCCGCATTATATTTCACTAGTACCAAAAGCAACAGAACTCGTGAAATCAGTATAGGCACACATAGCAATTAGGGGCTTCCCTTCCAGAAGTATCACCTTAAAAGCTCAGATCAATTTAGTATAACTGTGTGTACCAGAAACGTTTAGAGGGTCTTTATTCATTGTGTTTCCAGTGTGGGCTTGATGAGTGTTTACAAGTCTCTGCTTCACACCAGAATTGAATCAAGGCATATATCTCTCAGTTGCAGGAATGTTGATGGGTGGTCATCTCTTTTCACAGCCTCAGCGCACCTTGTTTACAGCCTCTATTGTTGGGCTGTCAGCTTAGTACAATAGGTGTGCATTGACAGAGTCTGACCAAGGATAGAGACGTTTAGCCTGTTGGCTTTACTGCACACAGGTGACAGGTGTAATTACAGTGTCATTTCCTCAGCAGTGACATAAAAGCTTTTGTGTCCGTTTTGACTTCACCTAGGGTCTCTATTGTGTCCATCTGGTCTCCCTGTGGAGCCTCACTGCTTCCAGCAATAGCCATCATGTCGCCAGATGTTTGTACCACTTCAATTCTCTCATCTGCACCTTCTGCACCCCGAATAGGATACCTCACCATAGGAATGCATGAATTGCCAAGCTTGTACACCTTCCTCCTCACACAGAAACGCCACACAATAAGTACCACAATCACCAGGGCAATTATCCCTACTACTGGGGATAGGATATGAATGAGAGAGGTTTGGGGGATGCCATAAACGTTGTCATTTGCAGTTTTCAACACAATACCCCTTAAAGCTCTAGAATTGAATGGGGCCTGAGATATATTAGGCAGGACTGCAGGAATTAGATTAGCTACAGAAGGGTGAATGTCTGGATGCTTTTCGGATTGTTGTGTCAGGACATAAATATCTGGTAGGGGATTCAATTGGAGGTTCTGTAAATAGGCAGAGTGGTTAACCAAATGAGAAGAACTTTTCAACAGATAGGGTAATAGAATTAAATCATCAGTAAAACCGGTACAACCAGGGCCAAGGGTTAAAATTGAAACGGGACCTGTTATTGAAAAGCTGGTCATGGTTGTGGATTTCAGGGTTGTTGTACACTGCTTTCTTATAGTAAGTGGGGTAGCTGTAGAAAACAGCCATTTGTCTGCTTCTAGATGTTTCACTGTGGGGAATTTAGATTTGGATTTAAAGGAACTTTGACAGTATTTAGCTACTTGTGAGGATTTCCTTAAAAATAATGCAGAGGCACATGTCGGGTAGTTTGAAAAAGAGAACAGTGGGTTTGAAAATGCACAATGGCCTATCTCTGAAATTGGGCATTGTCTAACATCCATTTCCCTCAATAAAATATAGTGGCTGCCACTAGCAGAGACTGCTACATAGGGGGTTTCTAGTTTATATTCTGCCTCAACCGCTTGTGTAGGGTGAGGGAGAGGTACTTGTACTGACTTATATATTGTATATAGTGCATCAGTCTGCACCAGGGGAATAATTGTAATGACATGAAATTTGAGGCCATCCGGTATCAAGGAAGTTACTAAGTATTTATAGTACCAATTCAGATCAAGGCTTGGGTCTACAGGGAGAGTATATCCTACTGGGGATTGTTTTCTGACATGATTTAGGACCAGTTTTAATTCATCTGGTGTAAGTAAAGAAATTGGAAATTTTCCTTGGATTACTTCATGGGCCTGTGCTAATAAAGCCGAAAGGGCATCATAATTTTGTCTCATTGAGTCAGAAACCAGCCTAAAGGTGTTTAAGATTCTTTGGATAATTTTCTGATAGAGAATCATGGGATGGATATTAGTCTTAATATCATTAATTACATCCGAAACCCTGCTGTCTAGTAGACCTAGTCCATGACCAAGGTGGTTAATTGCATGCCTATTTCTCTTTACTTCTAAATTGGTTTTGTTTATTAGAGTAAGACTTTGTTCGACCACATGGGCAATATTTGCTTGATTAGATTCTACTCTTTGGAGATTTACCTTTAATTTGTCTAAATCATTATTTGTAGCCGTTCCAAAAAGGGAGGAAAGGACATCACCAATTATAGGGATAAAAGATCTCTTTTGTCGCCTTGATACACTAGAAGTGGTGATGGCTGATATTGAACCTAAAAGATTTCCTAACAGATTAACTTCATTTTCAAATTTTGAAATTTGTAGGAGTATCGGCTGTTTCCACTCATCTATCACATGGCTGAGTGCAATAGTTGCCTGGGATGATAAATTTTGCAGTGGCTGATTATTAATTACGGGTCCTAGTAGAGAGTTCAAGTTATGAACTGTTGTTCTCAATGTTTCCTGTTGGGTTTGGTATGGTTCTATATCCACTGATAAGGCCAAAACCCATCCACTGTAGGAAGCATAGACCGTGCCTTCAGGTACAAAGTGTGTACTAGGGGTAGCATCCGAAAGATAGAGTGATAGAAGGGCAAGTAGAAGGAATTGGATTGACAGCATCCTGTCTTTCCACATGGCTGGAATGGAACGGAAAATAGGAGAATAGAGATAAGGTAGGTTCTAGTCAGCAAGTAGAATAATAGGAGCTAGGAAAGTCATTCAGAGGTAGTTTAAAAATGGAATAGCTTCTGTAGTTCCATACAGCACAGAGTCACACTCCCAGCCTGGGGTGAGCAAGATTAAAATATTGGTACTAGGTTTTAACACTACCGGTCACAGAGCAACATAATTATTACCCAATATGCCTACTCTAATTATCTACTGTTTTAACATCTATCATATTAACTGTGAGATTCCCAAGGATTCTCACTTCCCCTTCCATCCCCAGGAAGAGATGAAATCTCCCAGGAGGAAAGGATGTACCCCCTACAGATACTGCGTCTGCAGTGTGATTCATCCTGCTAGCCCTTTAGCTAGCCCTATTCTGGGGCATGTGCCGACAATTACTATTACCAATAACAGTCCAATCCCTCGCATTCCATACCCGAATGCTCATCCAGACTATGCTCATCGGCAGTACCCAATTCAATGACCTTGCGTCTCTTCATGGGCTGACTGGGTTCGTCTGTGGGACATCTAGCCCGCGGTCTCAGATTATAAGAATGAGACGGTGGGGGAAAGACTGTCCGCAGCCTCGGGTTAGACCCTTGAATTGTCCGGTCCTCAGGCGGCCAATCCCTTGCCGGAAACAATCCACTGGCCCGAGGACTGTCAGACCTACCTGCTGGAGGAGCAGGTGAGGCTGGCAGTTCGGCTGGTATAACACACCTACGACTGGTGTGGGAGAGGTGCTCAGTGCCGCTTTGCACTTCATGTCCATCCGCTGTATAGTAGCGGGTAAAGTCCGTGACCTGCTCCTTACCAGGAGGTCCTTCATCCTCCAACCTTAGAGGGAAAACTGGGTCCCCAAAGCTGGGACTACGGTCAAACCCTTCCATGCCGTTGTACTTCTCGTTGTGATTAAGTTTGGCAAGTCTTATGGGCTGTTTTCTCTGCGGTTCAAGGGCTGGACTACTCTTACTCAGGATAGCCGTTGGCGTGTCGGCCAGCTCGTCCCAGGTTGACTCGGGGTGCGCGTGGTGAATGTCTGCCACATTCACCAGCTTGGCAGTCCCGGTCTCCTGGTGTTTAATTCTCACATTCACTGGACCCGTTACCTCAACAACCCGATAGAAGGGTTTCCAACGCGAGGCCAACTTGGTGGAGGCCCCGGGGACTGAGGTGATATCGTGATAGTAGACTGCATCACCGACCTCATACGAGGCGGTGCGTGCTCGCCTACCCACATTCTGTTTGTTCCGGTCTCGTGAGTCCTGCAAGCTATCCCGAGCTGTCGTATACGCTTGATTAAGCCTCTCTAACATGAGGGGTACGTACTCTTCCCCGTAATACTTTAACTTTGGAGCAAGGAGGGTGTCGAGAGGGAGCACAGGGTCCCTACCGTGCACCAGAAAGAAGGGGGTGTGTCTCGTCGACTCATTGACACTGGTGCGGTAGGCCATAAGAGCCGCAGGGATACACAGATCCCAGTCTGACCTGTTGCTATTGGCAGTCTTAGCAAGGATATCATTAAGGACTCGGTGGAACCTTTCAGTTTTACCGTTTGACTCGGGATGGTATGGTGCTGTACGCACACGTGCTATGTTGAGTTCGCGTGTGAGCTTGTTTATAACGGCATTGCAGAACTCGGTGCCCCTGTCTGACACAATCAGTTTTGGGCAGCAATGCCTCGGTATAAACTCTGTGAGCAACACCCGCGCTACAGTGTCAGCGCATTTATCGGGTGTTGCTACAGCCTCAGGCCAACCACTGAAATGGTCAACGATGGTGATTATATAGCGGTTTCCCGAGGAGGTGTCATTGTAGGGCCCACAGGTGTCAATGCCCACCATTTCAAAAGGGAATGATGGCATGGGCATGTCCTGCATGGGCGCAGGGTGGCGCTTGAGTCGCCGCATAGTGCACTGTTCGCATATCTGTACATGGCGCACCACATCTTTATACATCCCAGGCCAGTAGAATCTAGTTCTGACCTTGTCATATGTTTTATCTATCCCAAAATGTCCTGACTGATTGTGTAGGGCTGTCAGCACTGCCTTTGTTAGGGTTTCAGGTATGACAAGTTGGAGGCGGGGCTGAGCATCATGCCGGACCGGTGCCGAAACATGATAGAGCACTCCCTCCGTCATAACAAACCCCTGATCTTCCTTTATCTCTTTGCCTGTCTCCAGGCGAGAGATGGTTCTTGACCAGCTCGGGTCGTATCGCTGTGCTGCAGCCACACCCTTCTCCCTGATGAAGTCAATGACATCCGGCTCTTCTGCCACTGGAGGTACTATCTGCGGATCACTGTCCTCCACTATCTCTAAGGCCCTAGTTCTATCAGTGTTGATGACCGCTATCTCTTGTGACGTACCCGGTCGAGTTTCATCCCAGAGGCGTGACATCATATCCGCTCCCACATTTTTGCGCCCTGGAATGTATTCGATTCCACAGCCATACTGATCTATCAAAATGGCCCAGCGTTCTATACGCGTGTTCTTCATCTCTGCAGTAAACAAAGACTTGAGCGGCTTGTGGTCACAAAATATGGTCGTCTTAGCCCCCCATACATAATGATGCAACTTGACCAGAGCATACACAATAGCATAGGCCTCTCGCTCGATAACCGGCCACTTCTTTTGTCCTGGGCCAAGCTGTCGGGACAGGTACTGGATTACACGTTCCCCTTCAGGAAAGTCCTGAGACAGAATGGCCCCTATCGCCTGGTCACTAGCATCAGTGTAAAGCTTGTAAGGGAGACTAATATCAGGGTAGGCCAAAATTGGCGCTTCAACAAGTTTTTCCTTGAGCATTTCAAAGGCCCCTTGAGCCTCGGGACTCCACTCAAAACGAGCGTTCTTCCGGGTAAGGGCCGTCAACGGTTGCGCTATGTCCGCAAAGTTTGGAATAAACTTACGGTAGAAGCCTACCATTCCCACAAAGGCACGAATGTCCCTAACACACTGTGGTGATGTAAGTTTCTTTATCACCTCAACCTTCTCAGGATCGGGTTCTATACCCTGCGAGGAGATAACATGGCCCAGGTAATGCAACCTGGGCTGGAGAAACTCACATTTGCTTCTCTTCAGCTTCAAACCAGCGGACTCTAGCCGACTGAAGACATCATTAAGATGCTTCAGGTGGTCATCAAACGTTTCTGAAAATACAATAACGTCATCTAGGTATGCAATAGCATACCTGTTTTGCACTCCTTCCAGAACCTTATTCATTAGCTCCTGAAATATGGATGGGGCTGTGGTCAAGCCAAAAGGCATCACATTAAATTCAAATAGCCCCCGGTGACAAACAAAAGCCGTTTTATGTTTGTCTGGCTCTGCAATTTCAATCTGCCAGTAACCAGATTTCAGATCGAGGCTAGAGAAATATTTTGCCTTCCCCAAATGTGTAAAAATGTCATCTATGTTTGGAAGCGGGTAACTATTCTTGACGGAGACACCGTTTAACCGTCTATAGTCTATACAAAAGCGAGTAGAACCATCCTTTTTGGGTATCAGGACCACAGGACTTGCCCACGGGCTAGACGATGGCCGGATTATGTTGGAGGACAGCATGTCCTCCACCTGCCTGTCTACCTCCGTCTTTTGGGTCAGTGGAGTCCTATATGGTCTCTGCTGTATTGGGGGATGGTCCCCTGTATCAATTGTCATCTTCACCCACTTTGCCCGTCCTAAATCATTGTCGGTTGCCGCAAAAATGTTACCCTTACCCTTTAGAAAGTTGCTGAGTCTAGCCCGATAAGCGGGCGGGATATGCCCTAACTGGCCAGTCGGATTAGGTTTTGCGTCGTTCTCTTCTAGCTCGATCTCATTAACTTCCTGGTTGTCTATAGGTTCTGCAATAGCAATGGGGCTCCCTTTCCTAAAGAAGAAATCTCTGCCCGTTTGGTTGATCATGGCCATGGGGTACACACCGTCTGGTGACACCTTTACTAAGCTACTGGCCACAATCAAGCCTGGTTGATCTAGCAGACATGGTGAGTTCTCAAGTGGAACCAAAACTACCTCCCCTCTATCCATGCTATCTATTTCTACTTCTATAGTCTGAGTTACATACGGTGGAATGACAGTAGATACTGCCACCCTGGCCAGGGATCGGTGGGACTGGACATCCCCTTTTTGTCGCATAACTGCGACCACACCGGCCAAATTAAGAGTAAAGTTCTTCAGGTCAATTGTACCACCTTCTTTTCCTATGAAATCACTCCCCAAAATCATGGGTTTGGTGATTCCGCTTATTACATAAAAATCATGCCGAAAAGATTTCTTTTGAATTTGGAAAGTGACAGTGGCTACTCCCAGCACTCTCAGAGCGCATCCACTGATGCCAGCAACCTTACCCTCGGGGGGTGCCTCAAAGTCCAGAATTGAATTTGGAGTCAATTTCGAATAGGTATCTTCTGACAAAACCGAGGTGTCTGCACCTGAGTCTACCAACGCGCTCAGAAACACTCTACCTACCTTAACCTCTACCATGGGACTGGGACGGGAACTAAGTATGCTAACTGGATCTATATCCCAACTAGGTCCAGTAGTGTCTAGTTTCCCTTATGCTGCCGGGCTGCCATGTCCCTTTTCCTCTTACGACACTCAGCCTTCTTGTGGCCGGGGATATCACAGTACAGACAGATGGGCTTCCCATCCGTCGTCCACTTTAATTCGGGCCTGGACATGGGGGCCTTTGCCGGAACAGAGGTGGGGGCTGCCGGTCTTGTGGATATTGACAGAATTTCTGTCATTTGTTCGGTTAAGGTGAGGATAGAGGCCTCCAGGCGGTCAAGCCGATTTGGCTCCTGCTTGGAGATAGCGTCGACCTCCATTGGCTCCTCACGACGCCTAAGACTGAACTGTCGTGCTGTTACCTGTTCTTGCGTCGCTATTCTTAACGCATCCTGTAGGGTCGTGGGCCGGATGCGAATGAGGCGTTTGGCAACGGCATTATCTTTAATGCCATCAACAAAGATATCCGCCAGCTGTCCCTTAACTAAATCATTAGTTAACTGAGCCGGGGTGTAGGCCTCGTCAGCCAGATCCAGTATTCTTTCAGCAAAGCTTTGGACATTTTCGCCCTCCTTCTGTTTTACCCGCTTTAAAGCCTGCAGCGAGTACACTGCGTCAGCGAGGTCACTGAACCTGGTGGTCATCTTTTCTAGCAATGTGTCATGGGTCATGTCAGGGGCAGCCTGCAGTTCCCTAGATAGGAACTCCGCAGCTGTCCCTTTGACCGTGGCTAGAGATACTATCCTCAGCCGGTCTTCGTCATTCCCCATGGCCAGTTTTACTTTTCTTAAATCTTTTAACCAATTCCTATACTGTTTGTGGCCATCCCCATTAAATTGTCTAACCTGAGTGATGAGGGCTTGAAGCCTCATGTCTAAACGTAGGGAATCAAATCCCTGTGCTAAAATAGCTTCAGCCATTTTGAACTTTAGGTGTTGCTCCTAACCAAACAGTTTTATACCAAACAGCAGTAAAGAATTATTTATGATTGGGCTCCCACTCAGCTAAAAGTGTAACTCAGTGCCGACAGGAACTCTGAAGGAGGTGAAGGTAATAAGTCATAAAAAGATAGAGTAAGAGGAGAGTCATAAGACGGAGAATAAGGGAGGCTACCTCCAAATACATAAAACAATAAGGGGGTTCCTATTTTGGTTGTTGAAACCAACAACGGGCATAACACAGGCCCAAACCTCTTCCAGTGGGACTAACAAGCCAAATGTATAACATATATATGTAGATAAATTTCAATTGTCAGGGGGGTAGGTCTCTATGTAAATCTGGTGTGATTCTCTTGTGGTAATTACCGTGGCTCTCTTAGTAGGGGAGTTGTTTTACTAGCAACACACACTCCCACAGCAAGACATACAAACAGGGCCCAAAAAGGCAAACTTGAGGAAAGAATGTGGCACTCACCCGTAATGACAATGCTGTCCACTTGCTGAAATGTAGGCTGGTCTCAATCAATGCTGATATTGGAGAGTGATGGGTCCTGTGAGAAAACTGCCCAGAAGTTAGGGAGCTTTCCACTGACAATGTTGAGTCCAGATATTGAAGAGTCCTGAGAGAAATATGCCCAAAGTCCAAAGAGGGTTTTTCTGTATACCTGATACAATGGAATCCTGGTCACGGCACCAATGTAACAAAGGAAGCACTGTGGCTAACTCTGACTAGATATTTGTGACCATTTATTCAATTAGTATCAGAAGTGGTATACAGTGGGACTCAGCGTCCAGGTTTGGTGTGGGGGAACAAGCCGCCCTCTGAGTCCTCTAACAGAGTGGTAGGAAAATACAGGATACAGGCCAACACCTAGTATCTCTGTTACCAGCCAGCAACCCTCTGCCCGCTCTCCTCACTGCACAGGGGTTTTAGCCTGTCCAGTGGAGGGTGGGCGCTGCTCTGGCTCTCTCCTATTGGCTGGTCACACACTGTGACCAGTGCACCCAACAGGATCTCTTAAAGGGTCAACACATCAGATCTCTTAAAGGTGTATCACACTCTAAACATTCAACAAGCTTATATTGGTAAAATACAGTAGGGCTTGATACATAATATTACACTAGTATCTTTGTATGTCTTGTTACATCTTACATTGTCGCGATATATCTTACCTCCTTTGTCGCGACACGTCGTGCACGATGATATATATATGTATTTTTTCGCGATGTCATGTGTATATTTTGGTGCTCCGCCACCTTGATGCTTCAAGATCTATTGCTGACATATCATGGCATACCGAGGCATATCACAACAAGAATGCAGCAAAGGTGCTTAACCAGACAAATGCTTTGTGGCAAATATGCATGCAATTATTCAAAACCCAGCAAGACTTATTAAGATAACCAAATCGCAACAGATCTCACTATATCTTGTGTGTTGGTGGAAGAGGCCCTTTAGGCAGATAGGTAATGTTCTCAGGGCACTGCCATTTTGCCCCTGGTTAGGTGTTCCTCATATTTGAGGTGAAAAAGTAAGAATTCTTTACTACTAGAGGTGTAAAAGTAAATGAGTGATAAAAGGCCACTGTCACAACTCTATCTTTTCTCACTTATGTGTATAGAGCCTTACATGTGTTGACAAATATGTCTCGGGCATCATTTTTTAGTCATCCTCCTCTGGGGTAAATGTAGAAAGAACAATAAATACATGAACTTCCGTCGTTGACGGAACATCGTAGAATCAAGAATGGAAAAACAGAGCAGATACAGGATATACATCTACACGGAAACATAGTTTGCCATATATGGTCATATGCAAAGTGGTTTGGCACTTGAAAAGGGAGTGTAAATAAACTTTGAAAGTATATCTGTTTAAATATTGGCAAACCCATTTTGTATCCATCCCATAAAGGTTAATTCAGAGCAGTAGGGACTTGCATTTCCCAGTTCATGAGCTCGGCATTTGCATCCCATTTGATGAGGTACAGATGCTGCAGGCTGTGGTGTGGCATTAGATGCAGCGCAGCCTTTGTGTTTATTTTTGCACATATATATACTTCCATAATCAGTGTGTTTACGCTCCCTAAAATGAAACTCTGTTTCCGTGTATAACTACCTAGATCTATGAAATTGAAATGATTAGCAGCCTGTGAAACTGTACTCCGAAGTTAGGGAAGGCTGGATTATATTCTACTGGTTATTTTTCTTCCATGCATTTCAAGCTTATGGACATTCACCTATATTTTTAGAATAAAAGGTCAGGATGTCTTTCGTATTCCAGGCATTGTTCAACATTGGATTGAACACATGTTGCATATTGGTTATTTGATTGTTCATTGATGGATGGTGCACTTGTTAAAAGTTGATTTGCGAGTGAAACAGTTGGAATATGTACCTGTTATATGATCAATAAATGGAGCCAAGCTCGCTGTTTTTTGTTTATTCCAATCAGTTCTGCTACAAAGAGCAGTTCTTCCACTGGTAGAAAAAATACATATATATACTAACGTATCACAACAGTCTTAAATTAGTTTCGCAAGTCTCACAACAGTTTCACAATTATCATATAACAGTTTTACAATGGTCTCATATCAGTCTCACAAGTTTCAAATTAGTTTTGCAACAGCCTCACAACAGTTTCACAATTATCATATAACAGTTTCACAACGGTCTCATATCAGTCTTACAACAGTCTCACAACAGTCGTACAACAGTCTCACAACAGTCTCACAACAGTCTAACAGTCTTACAACAGGACTTCTCATAACAGCTCCACAACAGTCTCACATCAATCTCAAAACAGTAATATTAGGAAACGTCCTTACTGTGGACGAAAACGTTCCTGTTCGAGGTCAGTTGTCGATTTCATACTGCCTGACGCCAAAGGCGGAAGGCGGTATGAAATCGACGACTGACTGAGAACGAGAACCATTTCGTCTACAGTAAGGATGTTTGCTTATTATTATATACCTCTAATTGGTGAAAAAACACCATTTTTAAGACATACAAAGTCGCAGTCACAGCGGGCACGAACATTATTATTACTGCACCCCTAGCAGCGGGCAGTATTTAATAGACATTCGGACATAGGTATATAATAATACAACAGTCTCATAACAGCCTCACAATCAATATGTGTTTGTGTGGTCCATAACTATAAAAATATCCATAAGTGACAAAAATGACTTAGTTACTAGGAGCATATTTGTTCGCCAGTCACGCGTTGAACTGTCGTTGACCGGTGGTCATGTTGTATCTCAGCGCGACGTTAAATAATTAGACGTGCGTTGCTTGGTATCTCAGCGCGACGTTCAATAATCAGACGCAGTGTATTTAGTCACGTATTTACAGAACTCATATATAGCCTCGTTCTGAATACACAACTTTGGTAATGCTACAGAGCAGACGATAATTTTCTAGTTCAAACAAAGGCTGTAGCCAGAAACAGTAGCTGCCAATACTAAAATAAAAGGCTCTTTCTTTATGTATGGCCTTAGTTAATCCACATATAAAATATCCATACATATACCTTATCCCTCTCTCAGCTACGCCTAATTTCCTGCTGGGGAACAGAATAATATTGTCGACATAAGGTGTTGTGGAGTGCCCTTAGAAGACTCCTATGGTGCGGGCCAAGCAATTTATATGTTGACATTTCGCGGGTGCCGGGTAAGTGGGTGCTTGGCGGTGCACAAAGAATGGAAGTTCGGGGAGTCTTTTCATGGACGGTAGTCTGGAGTGGTGCTTTGAAAGTCCTCCACAGTTCCAAAGATTCAGTGTCAATTAACCTGGGATCCGGGACCCGTTTCATAAACTATATCATCGTTTGTTATTTCCCATAGCGGCCGGTTAGCGGCAGTTTCCGTTTCATGAAATTTTGATCGTTATTTATAACGGAATATTCTTATGGTACAAACCCTTATCGGTATTTTCTTTGCAACATAAAAGTGCCTAGTGGTCTTTCACTGTATTACTATATACCTGTGTGCGAATATCTATGAAATACTGCCCGCTGCTAGGGATGTAGTATGAATAATGTTTGTGCCTGCCCTGACAGCGGGCCGTAGTGAATGGCAGTGGCTTTTCTTAGAGCAGAAAAGTTAATAATACGGGTTTTTAAACGAGTAGGAGGTATATAGTAATAAGAAAACGTAGTGACTGAGCCCGTACGGTGTCCGTTCTCGGTCCTTTGATGAAAAAATACGGCCCGATGCCGTAGGCGTGAGGGCCGTATTTTTTCATCAAATGACCTCGAACGGCCACACGTATGGGCTAAGTAACCACGTTTTCTCATACTACTACCCCTGAACTACCACGATGGGGTACAATGATTTCAAAATATTATGAAGCACTTCAACGATATTTCCGTTTCTGTTAATATTATTGCTAATATAAGTTGAAAGTTGGTTGTACTCTTGTTACTTATGAATTACGGGACCCCTTTCACTAGTTTTGGCACTATTTCCTTTAAATATATCTGTGAATTTCTTTATTGTTACGTATTATTAGGAAACGTCCATACTGTGGACGAAACGGTTCCTGTTCGAGGTCAGTCGTCGATTTCATACTGCCTAACGCCATAGGCGGAAGGCAGTACGAAATCAAAGACTGACCGAGAACGAGAACCATTTTGTCTACAGTGAGGACGTTTGCTTATTATTATATACCTTTAATTGGTGAAAAGAAACGCCATTTTAATGACATTCAAAGTAGCAGTCACAGCGGGCACGAACATTATTATTACTGCACCCCTAGCAGCGGGCAGTATTTAATAGACATTCGGACATAGGTATATAATAATATCCATTATACATGTTCACTTTTGTTGTTCTGCATCTAGGGATGATATAAGTGTAGCAAATCGGTAGGATAATACCGATATATTCACTGGTTTCAATCGGCTTATAAAATTTCTGTCTGCAGTTCGACAGTGGGTCACCTTCGACATAGTACAGCAATGATATTATTATATACCTATGTCCGAATGTCTATTAAATACTGCCCGCTGCTAGGGGTGCAGTAATAATAATGTTCGTGCCCGCTGTGACTGCGACTTTGAATGTCATTAAAATGGCGTTTTTTCACCAATTAAAGGTATATAATAATAAGCAAATGTCCTCACTGTAGACAAAATGGTTCTCGTTCTTGGTCAGTCTTTGTTTTCATACTGCCTTCCGCCTATGGCGTCAGCCAGTATGAAATCGACGACTGACCTCGAACAGGAACCGTTTCGTTCACAGTAAGGACGTTTCCTAATATTACATAAAGGTAGGAATCAGGTAAAATAAAATTCATACAATATTCCCTTTTGAGAGCGACATTACGGTTTCTTTTATGGGTCTACTACATACACAATAATGACTGATTTTGATTAGGAGTGGCCGTAATCTCCGAATAGTTGATGCGGAGGGTTAATAACAAGTCTATTGCAATAAAAAGTGCATGTAGTTCCAGATTACATTATGATTCCACAGTACCGCCAAGCATGGTGGTAATTCATACTTATGCCAGTTATATAGTTCGCTATCTTTCTGTGTTTCTAGTATGCAAAACGTTTTATGACAGTTATTTCTTATTGTAAATAAGATTATTGTGACTGACTCTGAATAATTAATGATGAATGAACATTAAATAAACCTATTTTGAAGCACATTATGATTAGATCTTATTTTGGATGGGACTTATTTTTGGAATCTCCTCCTGGCATTCTGGCATCCTTGTAGCTGTTTCCAGGTGTTCTACGCGATTCTTATGGAGACTCCGTAATCGGTGGATAATAAAGTCCAATGCGCGTTGCTCGATAAGAACTTCCAATCAGAATTCAATTGTGCAATAGTATATATATGTATATCTTATTACGCTTAGGATTATGGATCGAGTCCATTATCAGTCTTTTCATTATATTGAAATTTTATAAGGATGGCGTTTGTCTTAGGCCACTCAAAAAAACAACTTGTTTCTCATCACCGCGCACATCACCAAAAAAAACGATTTTAGAAGTGTTTTTTTGGGGTTGTTTTTTTTAATAAAATGGATGAACCTTGACAGAAAGTATGAAGGGTGTGTGTATTTAGTATCAAATTAAAGCTCCTGATGGTAGGGATGCATTAAATGGATAGCCAGTAAAAATCTGGAAACCCAGCGTAAGCAGACACCCCGCGTAAGCAGCCACTTTGGCCCGGATCGGAGGGTGTCCGCTTATGCGGGGTTTTACTGTATGTCTGGCATCTTTGATATAGCAAAAAAAAACCAAAAAAAACGCCCTCGTCATGTTTTTCATGGCTTGGTGATGAGAAACAAGTTTGGTTTTTTTAGTGGCCTTATGCTAGGGGCCATCTATGAAGTATGTACCCAGAATCTCTGAACATTTTGACACTCCACCGCTACCCCGCCTAAGTGCGTACATACTTTATGGATGGCCCCCTTCAATATATTCATCGCTGTCGACACTTCCGTTCGCTATGCCAATATAGCGAACGGAATGTATAGTAAATCAATAAAGTGCTAAAATCATCCGGTCACAACATCAAAGGGTGAAAATCATTCTTGCAAAAGGCCGATGCCACTCTATTAAACTAGAAATGAATGGTATGTTCATCATTGATGAATGAGCATGAAATAAATAACAATTAAATGTTTTGGGTTGATTCGGTCTATGGGTCATTTTCTATAATCCTTTTGTAGTATCTTTTCCTTTCACTAAAACTATTATTGGTCTTTTACCCTGTGGGGAGTATGACCAGTAAATGTGGTTCGGTGTGTTAGGGGGGTGCCTCTCTTGGAATTCTTTTTTTCTATAATCCCTTTGCACCAAGTTATCATTTCTGCAACTGCCTTTCCAGGAAGCAGTAATAGGTCAGAGAGGTATTTCGGTCTCTATTGATTGGTCATGGTCAGCTGGGTACGCCTCTAAGACACTGAGACACTGGCCCTTTGCTCCTTTCCCAATGTCACAGAGTAAGTACACAGATAGTGGTTAGGTAGTTTTTGCAGCATTCTGAAAGTCTATATATACAAAATATTGACTGATTTCAGATGCAAGCGGTCATATGCTCCGATTAGTTGACACATAGTAATAGTAATAGTATTATCCGAGCACATGCGAGGATATTGCATCAAGTCAACTCCGAGGAGTATACAACAGCTTTTATCTGAAACCAGTCTATATTGTATTTATTAACCACCTTTTCCTGGGGTACTGATATTAGTTCATTTAGGTATGAAACTATTTTTTCTTAGGCACTACTTTTCCGTATAGACCGGTTTTCGCAGCCCGGAGCATACAACATATCTGTATGTTCCAGGTGTTGTCATAAATACTCCATATATGTTTTCTATGGACTCTTTGTATTAGGTGGATATATCTATACTCTGGGTATGGAGATACACACTCCCTATGTGTTTTCTATGGACACTTTGTATTAGGTGGATATATCTGTATATCCCGGGTATGGTGATACACACTCCCTATGTGGTTTCTATGGACACTTTGTATTAGTTGGATATATCTGTATGCTCCGGGTGTGGTGATACACACTCCCTATGTGTTTTCTATGGACACTTTGTATTAGGTGGATATATCTGTATACTCCGGGTATGGTGATACACACGCCCTATGTGTTTTCTTTGAACACTTTGTATTAGGCGGATATATCTGTATGCTCCGGGTATGATGATACACACTCCCTATGTGTTTTCTATGGACACTTTGTATTAGGTGGATATATCTATACTCCGGGTATGGTGATACATACTTCCTATGTGTTTTCTATGGACACTTTGTATTAGGTAGATATATATCCATATGCCCCAGGTATGTCCATACACACTCCCTATGTGTTTTCTCTGGATACTTTGTATTAAATGGATAATAAATCCTCTCCCTTACCTAGGCAGCGTATCTGGCTTGTGGCCCACGCTAAAAAAAAAAAAAAAAAATCATTTTAAATATTTTCCTTACCGTTTTTTCCTGAAGCGGGTGACTGGTGCGGCACTGTTACATCTCGGCAGGTGGCTCAGTCTCCGAGGCCGATGTGTCACTCTAGCGTTAGCAAACATGGTCCTTAATTCAATAAAATATCCCTGTTATACGCCCGACCAACCTCCAGCTCCACCCAGACACAGGTACACTCTCACCTCCAGTCTGTACACTTCTCCACGGTCGTGTACACCTAGTTCTGGAACTATTCTCCGCGCTTTGTTGTCAGTAACCACTGAGATTAGCTATCTGGAGGATTTATCAGACAAACTAGGATCAAAATCACCAGGTTCCAAAGACGCGTCACAAGCAGACGATAAATGACTGATAGCAGACGATAATTGGATGAATCCGGAAAGCTTGTTCCCGGTGTGCGTCGCGTATACACGACGCGTTAAGCACTGGTTCCAGTCGGTTGTGGGCTTCACTCACACCCTTCACGGTGCTAGGTGGTGCTCAAGGTTGTTCCACCCACTCCCTCCTGCCAACACAAGCAACCCTTCATGACGTCACGCTTCACTCTCCTAGCATAGCTATTTCGTCTCGTTACCTAGCACATATAAAACGTTAGAATTTCGTCGAATCTGCTTGAAGTTGCTCCCCTACATAGTGATAGAGTGGACCCGATCTAGGGTTGGAGATTGAAGACCCACGGGAGTGAGATTCTCGTGTAGTGAAAAACTCGAATCTGTTTTTATTTTTTTAGGACTATACTCAGACAAACTTCTTCTCTTATGATTCATTTCGAGCCATGCCGAAATCAATGTTTAATATTGTAGTTTTCTAATCTACCTTTCTCATGAGAAACCAATGAGATCCCAACTTTCGCTGGTGTCAATCCAAAGAGTTCTGATCGCTGACCAGCTCAAACACCTGTGTCATACAATATGTTTACCACTAGATAATGATGGTTTCCCGTTCACACGCTAGAGGGCACGGCGTCAGTTAGGAATCTTAGCCAAATATGAATTGACGAAGTCGCTAGTAATATACTAATAGACCCTATTGAGGTATCCCATGATTCAGTCTGTTTACAGGTTCTGGTGTTTGCTGGTTGCCGTTGTTGTATGGTGATAGACCCTTGACCCGTATCCCACAATTATTACAATTTAAAGGTTTTAATAAATCTTCAAATTGGAGATCTAATGCTAGAAATGGAAATTTCAGCTATTTCTAAATGTAAATCCGAAATTATATTCAGTTTCTCCAATTATAAATTGGAAAACTGTGGTTCATGCGGTTGTGGTGTGGCCAGCCAGTCGGGAGCAGAACCTTTACTTACCCGGGGCGATGATAGGGAGTTTAGTAACGTCTGGAGGGTCTATGACGTATTTGCTGTAAATACACACCGTTTCGCTGTAATACTTGAAATAGCCGTACAGAAAAGTGTTCCATATTTCACTGTACGGAACACTTCAGCGTACTTTGAACATATAACGCAACCTGATTGGCTAAGTCACTGAACATTTCAAAAATGCATTTCACTATACAGATGACTTCGTTAGACCACCAAATTATGTAAATTGAATATATTATGCCCAATTTCTGTGATATTTCATTAATTCTGGGTATATGAATGAACATAAAATTACATAACGACCTACCATGCTATTACAAGATGATAATTTACGGTTCGTACGGAACTCGTTGTAAATGCCTCGTTCCGTATGAATCATAAATTATCATCTCGTTTCGTAGCATGTACCTCATGGTCAGGTCGTTCTATATAATTACTTCCTGTGCTGCTTGTATCTCTGCACCGACCTGTCTTTTTGGTGCAAAATCTATCCCATGTACCAGTTTTTTTCTCCAGTTTTTAACTTGTAAAAATAGATACACATGTTTTTCATGGTAAAATAATATATACACTCATTTCTGTTATGTGTGATTTAAAATCAGGAATAGACTGTGAGATTATGTTCTTCAGTGGAAAGCCTCTCATTAGTTGTGGGATGTTTGTCTAACAATTCCAATATTTCCCAACTTATAATATATGAGTTATTTGAGTCTAATAACTTTTAGAAGTAACAATTTTTTTTAATCTGAAATGTAGTTTCTCTATAGGCCTGTTTCCATTGGCCGATCTCCCATAAGGCCCGTTTCCATTGGCCGATTTCCCGTCACAGATCTACAGTCAGGAACCACCGACAGACTTTTGACACTATGGACCCAATATCGGTCAGTGGAAACAACCAAGGTCGTGAAATGACCCACGACTTTTTCTGCTTAGATTATGCAATGTGGCACCAGACACCACTGAGTGAAAGCTTGGTCACTGAGGGAAATCTACTACCCTCAGCGATTTTTCTATATGGACCCATAGTCAGTGGCACCACCGACAGACTTTCTGTGTAACTCAAAAAGTCTGAGCAATCTTTGTCGGCCAATGGAAACAGGCCTTATAACCGATCTAGAGTCAGGAACCACCGACAGACTTTTGGCACTGCTGACCCAAAATCGGTCAATGGAAACGACCCAGCTCGTGAAATGCCCCACGACCTTTTCTGCTTAGATTATGCAATGTGGCACCACCCACAACTGAGTGAAAGCTTGGTCACTAAGTGAAATCTACTACCCTCACCGATTTTTCTATACCGACACACAGTCAGTGGCACCACCGACAGACTTTCTGTGTAACTCAAAAAGTCTAAGCAATTTTGGTCGGCCAATGGAAACGGGCCTTATGTGACATCACTGTTTTTTTCAGATTTCTTCAGATTGATCATTGAGATTTACAGAATCCATACATACAATAAAATTGTTCAAACTATATCACTATCCATAAAGGTGGGCTCGGCCGTTAAAACCAGCCTTATAAAAAGGCTGAGGCCTGTTACCTCTCTGTTGGGTTGCTACAAGTGCTAGCAAAATTGATGTGATGAAGCTGTACTGTCATATTTGACTCAATAAAGGAATTATAACAACAACAAAAGTGTGATACTTGAATAAATACGAGATCAATAAAGTGGCTGAGGGCCTCAGTCCTATCTTAGACTGGTTTTAATGATCCGGCCATACACAAGGGCTGAGGCAGAGATAAGTAAGTGCAAGCACCACGAGAGATCTGCTGGGAGAGTGGTAAACGGCAAGGTGCAGGGTGTTGTGTGTGGGGGTAACTAGGACGGTGAATGGTGAGTTGTATGGATTTACTACATACCTTGGTGGACCGCGATCGGTAAAGCTAAGACATGATTAGTGTGACAGGCCACACCGGTATGCGGGACAAGTTGGTGATTAAATACACCTAATACAAAGTGTCCATAGAAAACACATAGGGAGCGTGTATCACCATACCCGGAGCATAGAGATATATCCACCTAATACAAAATGTCCATAGAAAACACATAGGCCCTAAGGAGTGTGTATCACCATACCCGGAGCATACAGATATATCCACCTAATACAAAATGTCCATAGAAAAAACATAGGGAGTGTGTATCACCATACCCGGAGCATACAAATATATCCACCTAATACATAGTGTCCATAGAAAACACATAGGGAGTGTGTATCACCATACCCGGAGCATACAGATGTATTCATCTAATACAAAGTGTCCATAGAAAACACGTAGGGAGTGTGTATCACCATACCCGGAGCATACAGATGTATTCATCTAATACAAAGTGTCCATAGAAAACACGTAGGGAGTGTGTATCAACATACCCGGAGCATACAGATATATCCACCTAATACAAAGTTTCCATAGAAAACACATCGGGAGTGTGTATCACCATACCCAGAGCATACAGATATATCCACCTAATAGAAAGTGTCCATAGAAAACACATAGGGAGTGTGTATTGCCATACTCAGAGCATACAGATATATCTGCCTAATACAAAGTGTCCATAGAAAACACATAGGGAGTGTGTATCACCATACCCGGAGCATACAGATATATCCACCTAATACAAAGTGTCCATAGAAAACACATGGGCAGTGTGTATCACTATACCCGGAGCATACAGATATATCCACCTAATACAAAGTGTCCATAGAAAACATATAGGGAGTCTGTATCACCATACCCGGAGCATACAGATATATCCACCTAATACATAGTGTCCATAGAAAACACATAGGGAGTGTGTATCACCATACCCATAGCATACAGATATATCTATCTAATACATAGTGTTCACAGAAAACACATAGGGAGTATGTATCACCATACCCAGAGCATACAGATATATCCACCTAATACAAAGTGTCCATAGAAAACACATAGAGAGTGTGTATCACCATACCCGGAGCATACAGATATTTATTATCCACCTAATACAAAGTGTTCATAGAAACACATAGGGAATGTGTATGGACATACCCAGCCCATACGGATATGTGCGTATCGAAAAATAGTGCATAACTAAAACGAACTGATATTGACATGCCACTTGTCTAGAAAAGGTGGATAATAAATGCAATATAGATTGGTTTCAGATAAAAGCAGTTGTATGCTCCTCGGAGTTAACTCTACGCAATATCTTCGCATATGCTCGGATATTAACTCCTCGGAGTATACGGCCGCTTGTATCTGAAACCAGTCAATATTATGTATATCCACCTAATACAAAGTGTCCATAGAAAACACATAGAGAGTGTGTATCACCATACCCGGAGCATACAGATATATCCACCTAATACAAAGTGTCTCTAGAAAACACATAGGGAGTGTGTCTGGACATACCTGGAGCATACAGATATATCCACCTAATACAAAATGCGCATAGAAAACACATAGGGAGTGTGTATCACTATACCTGGAGCATACAGATATATCCACCTAATACAAAGTGTCCATAGAAAGACACATACGGAGTGTGTATGGACATATCCAGTGCATCCAGATATGTTGTATGCTTCAGGGGGCACATACGGAAAAATAGTGCGTACAGAAAAATAGTGCATAACTAAAATCATGGACTTCCATACACTTCCAAGTCCATGCCAAATGAACTGATTTTGCCATGCCACATGTCCAGAAAAGGTGGATAATAAAAACAATATTGACTGGTTTCAAATAAAAACGCTCGAGTATTACTGCGTGTCAACTTCTCAAAGCATACGGCCACTTGTCTCTGAAACCAGTGAATATTGTGTATATACTTAAAAAATAGATTAATTCGTTTCCCTCGGAAATGTTGGTATTCTGGCATGCATAAGTGAATTTAAAAACACAGGTGAAACGAGGATGGGAAATAACCAGTGGTTTTACAAATATATTTGTTATATGCGCAAACACGGCGAATTTTTCATAATCTTTTTTTAATTTTTTAAAATTATTTTTTTTAAGCAATTCCTTTATTTCATTTCATCTCTTAGAATAGGCCTTTTTCCCCAGGCCGGCGACACGCCTTATCTGCTTGGTTACGTGCGTGCGGCCAAGCATAGACCCGGCAACGTATTCTTTATCATGGAGAACTGAGTGTATAAGAGTTATACATTTGTAGAACGCATTTATATTAAGTTTAGAGACATTACATTGATTTCATCGTATTCTTTAGTATTCCTGCTACAATTTGGTGGGTTTAACATACAAAATGTCTCAATGATACTTAAGTTATCATTTAGATAAGGAGTGAATTTTTTAGACATATATATATATAGGCCCCTATATATATATATAAACTGGAAAGATACGTAGTTGTTAATAAATGAAGTTATTGGTAATAAGATATATATAATAATGGATAGAAGTACAATGACAGGTTTGGCTTAATCAATTTATTCTGCGAATAATCCTCCAGTAAAAGAAAAATCCTAGTGAGACGTCCGCACCGGTGAGAGGCCAGGGAGAGAGAGACCGATCCTCGATGCCTCGGTTCCCCAAGTTGATGAGGCGTGACGTGATCATGAGTCGCCCCCTCTCGTGGTGATCCTGGGAGTTGGTCCTTCGGTGGTCCCTCTAGTGTCCAGAAGTGGAGCTGTATTGTCCCTTTATAGTCAAAATAAATCCTACCCCCTTGGGGTTTTATTTCTCCCATAAACTGGAAAGATACGTAGTTGTTAATAAATGAAGTTATTGGTAATAAGATATATATAATAATGGATAGAAGTACAATGACAGGTTTGGCTTAATCATATTATTCTGCGAATAATCCTCCAAACCGGCCAAACTGGAATCAAAAATGATTATAGGAATAATTTATCAATTATTTCCAAATCCAATTTTTTCTTCTGATCCATAGATCGTCTCAGGTACAGTAGGACTGACCAGGAGGCCCAGTCACCCAGTTCCTTTACATCCACTAAGGGGATACCTGCTTGGGATAAAGCTGAGGCTCCTCCCCTGCGAAAAGAATGAGAAGAACACTCTTCCAAATTTAAAGATAATAATAAGGTTTTCAATTTGTTAGTAAACCAAGTATAAGTGGCCCTTACCACAATACCTCTTCGAATATACGACATTAACTGGTCACCATGGTTCAACCTAACCTTTGACAATAATTTCTTAATATTAGTCAATATACAGAAGGGTGAATTCTCTATTCTCCTAAAAGGAATCGTCACTATTCTGTCCTTAAACTGAATAGTTTTTGATTTTATTATCGATAAAATAATGTACTCGTCAGAGATTTCTACATCATCTATTGTAAGGGCATAACCTTCTTCCAGGATGTTGGACTTTCTCAGAAGAGCTCTGAAACCCAACAAACAGCAGGACCAAAAACATAAATCTTCTGAAGCATCGGTATTTAGTGAGTAGAAAATAAACAACATTTCTAATTTTGATATAGGTCTAGCTTGTTTCCTCTCTGAACCAATTGTTCTTCTTATACCTTGTAAGGTTTGTCTTATTCTAAAAGAATTAATATCGACATGGGATACGTCGTTTAGACGGTGTAAAACCCATACCGCGGACAGGTAATTTGTTATCGAAGAATATTTAAATGATCTGGCCATGAAAGATAGATACAAGCAGACAGTTTGAACCGATGCAGGTATCGGAATTAATCCGTATTCGGTGCAGAATCTTATGTAATGATTCCACTGACATCTTCTTGTGACTGAAGTATTCGGTGACATCCAGCGCGCCTGTAGGTTTTCAGCCTCAATATTCAACTCTGCAACAACAGAAATTTTTCATATAATGACGACAGTTATGATTTATTATGCGGGGGTCATAGATGCGAGAAAGATAATCTGGAATTATATTCTGTATTCCAGGTACGTATTCTGCTATTAAATGAAAATTGTTAATAGCGCTACACCAGAAAAGCTCCCGGAGCCATTGCATTGTTTGCAAATTTCTACTTCGTCCTCTGTTGACCGCCTGTACTACCTGGGTATTATCTGATTTGACGATCACCGTGTAATCAGACCAATTTCGGCCCCATCGTTGAGCAGCGACTAATATCGGCCATAGCTCAAGCAGGTTTATATTCGTCTCAATCTCCTCTGATGGCAGGGGGTACCAATGGTGACTGTCCAAATCGTTCTGGGTAGGAAGAGAATTATTGTAGTTCCATACTCCGAATAACCAGTCTTCCCCACATATCGCACCATAGCCCGACATCGATGAATCTGTTTCTAGAGTATATTCAAAATATGACCTAGGGGTTAGAATTTTTTCCGATCCGTTGAAACACAAGAGAAAAGAATCCCACCATTTCAAATCGTCCAGTAACCATTCTGGTAGCTTACAGTAACCTAACCTGTTTTTCATATAGTTCACGAAGTTGATTACTCTTCTAGAAAAGGTTCTTCCACCACGTATCACGGTCGAAGCATGGGAAAGATACCCAGCTAAAGAAGCCATTTCTTTGTAGCTAGCCGACAATTTGTGAGGATCTAAAAATGAAGAAATCAGAATTTTCAAGGATTTCAATTTTTCCGGTGGTAAACTGACTCGCATTTCTTTACTATTTATTTGGAAACCCAAATAAGTAACTTCTTGTGTTGGTTGAACAAGTTTTGACATATTCACCTGGAAACCTAAATGAATTATAAAATCCATTAATATTTTCAACTTGTTTTCACAATCTTCTTGTGAAGATCCTAAAATTACAAAGTCATCAAGATAACCATAAACAGAATAAATGTTTCTACGATACATAGATCTTACTATGAATTCTGTCATTTGCGTAAAAATGAAGGGGGCACATTTCAGGCCAAAAACCAAACGATTAGATTGATAAAATTGTTCATTGGATCCATCACCATCCAGATCCCAAGAAAAACCTTGATAGGTTCGGTGTTCCGGAGCTACCGGAATAGATCTGTAAGCATCCTTGATGTCTAGGACGGCAAAATATGTTTCCGGAGTAACATCATCTAGTACCTGGTCTAGAGATAAATAAGAGAACTTTTCACATGTGGAAGACATTGCATTATTTATGCTATACAATAATGGGCGTCTGCAATCGGTTATTGGTCTCAATTTCCCTGTTTTTTTACGAATTGCTCCCATCGAATGAATGCAGTCTGGTGGTCTGTCAGTAGGAGAAATTTTTTCTGTCAATAATTCCTCCCGTATAGTAGTGTCCATCTGGGACCTGAATTCCGAAGAATAAATACTCTGATAATTTTTACAAATATATGTTTCATTATAATCAGAGTCTACTATCTTAAAACCATCTTTTACACCGGAAAATATGTAATCTGCATTGATATCCGGAATTGAACCACCATAACACTCATCGTATATGTGACAAGGGTTTAACTGATTTGTGCAGCCCCCTACCGTATGGCTGCCTAAACAACGAACACCACATGGGCGACAATGGGGGATTTGATCATCACGCTTTTCCCTCATGCCAATAACTTGCGAAACTTCGTCAGCTTCGCTAACTTTGTATTCCCTCTCGGGAAAAAATACCAAACCGTCATCATTTTGACCACATTTGGTCATAGAACTCTTTTTAGTTGACCGAACTGGCGGCTCTGCCTTTTGGTCGCCATCTTGGATTCCTGTCGCTCTCCAATCCGAGTCTACAAAGGAATAAACAGTACAATCTAAAGAATCTCGCCGGGAACTAGTTTCAGTCACCGTGTTCACTCTCCGAACGGATTCTTCGGGTATTACAAATTGGTTTACCGCCTTGACAGGGTGGATAACGGGTTTTGTACGTTCTGCAACAGGACTGCCTAACTTCTCTAACTCTTCTCTAATTGTGTTAGTACCAGAGATATTAGAGAGACATAAAGAACTCGAGTTATTCGAGACAACCTCTGCGCAGGAATCAATCTGCGGTCCCAACAAAACCGGAGTTTTGCCCGCCAAAACATTAATAGATTTACGCGTATCCTGACTCAAATCGTACACATCTAGAATCATTGAACCGGATCGGTTATAAGATCTATTCCGGTCTACCCTATCTCACTTGGACTTTTCAGAATCCGGTTTGTTATTTGCAGTCCGTTTGCATAACAGTACTGAGTGTGTTCCCAAACAGCCAGAACACTCATGCCTATACTGGCATGGGTGGAAAGTGCATCCGTCCCTACTGTTATATTTCCAGCACACTCCATACGGTTTACCATCTGGACCTGAAGCATTTCCTGATCGGGAATTTTTTCCTTTTCGTTCTTTACTTTCAAAGTCTTTGAGTTTTCTATTTAGAGACACAAATGACAAAGTAGTCTCAAAATTCAAGTATTTACTACTCAGAAAATCATCCCCGTAGCCAAATTGTTCCAAACCCAATTTGTCACATTTTTGTCTCACACTTTCGTCATATTCGACCAGGGACTTGCCGGTATGGGTAGCTCGGCGGTCAACCATGTAGGCAATGTGGTCGGAATACCCTGAGCCATTTAAACCTTGATCGTTTATACTCCTGAGTAGACCCATGCTTGCTGATAACATTTGGTCGAAAGTTGGGTGTTCAACGCTGGGGGGAAGGAAAGGTGTTAGAGCAAAATATTTACACTTACGTTGAACCTTAGTTGCACACGAATGTGTAACCTCAGCACGTGCCGCCTCTCCTTGCACGTCTGGTGCGCAAAAAGTTCCTCTACTCGTCGGGTACACCGGTTTGAAACCAGCTTTGGGCAGGGGGCTACCCAGTAGCCCGTGTCTACTATCCAATTGACTAGGCCGAAATTCATCATGTGATTCTTCTCTACCGTCATTATCTTCCAGAGAAGTTGACCGTAATTTTTTCAGAACAAAGTCTAATTCCTTCCGTAGTTCATTAACTTCTTTCTTCAAGTCTGCATTCTCTTGTACTACAGCTTGTAAGAAAGGAGAGGGAGAAGAAGATTTTCTCTCTCCTATTCCCCCACGTGGTCTCTCTTCTATCTCCCCTTCTTCGGCAGTTTTGCTTTCTAATTCCAATTTGCAAAAAGGACAACCTTCTTTATGCGATCTGCCGTCGTATTCACGTTGGCACGTCTCACAACGCCTCATGGTAATTCAAGTGTAACAAAACACGTGTAACCAAAACACGTGTAACCAAAATCACCAACCAGAAAAATCCTAGTGAGACGTCCGCACCGGTGAGAGGCCAGGGAGAGAGAGACCGATCCTCGATGCCTCGGTTCCCCAAGTTGATGAGGCGTGACGTGATCATGAGTCGCCCCCTCTCGTGGTGATCCTGGGAGTTGGTCCTTCGGTGGTCCCTCTAGTGTCCAGAAGTGGAGCTGTATTGTCCCTTTATAGTCAAAATAAATCCTACCCCCTTGGGGTTTTATTTCTCCCATATATATATATATATGTTCGATATTCGGAATTTGGTGAGTGTTAAAATAGCACTTCAACATTGATTTATGGTATATTTAGTGTATTCTTTAGATGTAGGAAAAATTGTTCTGTACCATGCCTCAAATTAAAATGATTGGAAACATGTGTAATAAGAGCAATATAGAAATAATAGAAATGTCTAAGATCTGCATCTGCATCTGTGTACACATATCATTTTTATTGAAATCCTTTTTTTTTCATTTACAAAAAGATCTTTATTCAGATATATATACTCACACCAATGAAGCAGTGACTTCAACCTCCCCAAACACCTCCTTCAGCCTTAATCCATGGTCAACATTGAGGTGTCATATCAGTATTGTAAGCTCTGTAAGCAACTAAACTATGGCTAAATCTGAGACAATAATCAACTCGGAAGTGTGGACAACCTGTCTTTGTTTTGAGAGTGTCCTCACTTGTTCTAACACTCCTATCTGGAAGAAAACAACACCTCTGCACTCTTATCCGCCACTCACACCCTATGTGTGAATGCATAGGCGCGTGTCTGACAGCGCTATGTTTGGCCGAACGGCCGTGTTACCATGCAACATGACCGCATGGCGGCGCTGAACGGAAAAATAGCTATTCGATTTAGTTCTCTGGCTCCCCTGTACATTTCTTCACTGTCCATTGTTTTTTCACCTTACATTTATTCTGTTTGTTTGTGGTCTCTAGGTTGCTCCACTTTTTCTTACTGTAATTTTTTAAAGAAAATATCTTACCTTCTCAGAGATGTAACTGACTCTTACTTTTTACACAAGTTCCCATTCTTTTGATCTTGTCATTATCTTACTCTCTGAAGAGTTCTTTCCTCTCGAGTTTATCAATTTTGACAATCAACATTTACCATACAAGGTCCAAAGTCCATCTACAAAAGGTATATCCTGTTCACTTTAAACAAAAAATTCCTGGGTGCTGTGAAGATTAGTGCTTATTACTACACACCAAAAGTCACAGTAAACCAACACACTACCACCTCAGACTAACATTGGACTTTACATTATACTGCATACAATCATAATGATACATTTAAGACTAGAAAGGACTGTACTAGACATGCAACATTCCTGTGAGTGTAAAACATCCCATGCTTCATTGTCAGGTCATAAAGAAGTTCCCAGAGAATGCAACAGGAATGTGCAGTGTTTTCCTTAACAATAGCAAGAAAGAAATTCTTGACTTCCTCAGGTAATGTAAGATTTTCGATAAAATACAATTGAGAAGAGTAAGATACCTGGACTAACAAGGCAGCATACCTTGTTATTCCAACAAGATATGCAAATTTGAGTAAAATTAACCAAAGTAAGTCTAATTGAACAAATTTGGACGTTAAACTACCCAAACAAAGAAGAATAGACAGGATATAAACATGTTGTTGCATTTTGATCCCCTTGACATGAAACTCTTTCCACCCTCACATTTTGCAAATCCCTTGGTAGCATACTTTGCCCATTTAGAGACACTATTCGGGGAACACTAGCTATGTACCCTATACACGGAAACAGATTTTGCCACAAATGATCATATATATGCAAATTAGTTTGCCACTCTAAACAGGAACAAAAATAAACTTTGAAAGTATATCTCATTGGCAATTGGCAAAGCACTGTGGAGCCATCCCATAAAGTTTTATGCAGAGCGGTATGGACTTGCATAACCAAGTCCATGAGCTCAGCATTTGCATCCCATTTGATGAGTTACAGATGCTGCAGGCTGTGGTGTGGCATTAGATGCAGCGCGGTCTTGGTGTATTTTTTATGCACAGATATACTTCCAAAATCAGTTTGCTTATGGTCCCTAAAATGACATCTTATTTTGGTGTATAAAACGCGCTTTTAGGGATGGGAGCATTAATGATTGCTTTCGTTAGACCTAGATGTGTGCGTATTTCTTTGCTTATTGTCGTTTTCTATTAAGCTGGAGTTATTTTCAAGTAACCTCTGTTGTCATAAGTGTTGAACGAAGTTTAACCACATCGTCACCGGGTCTCGTTGGCATACAGAAAATTATTAAATGATTAGAAGATTATTAAACAGGCCCCTGCTAAAATGTGAATCGATATGGACAAAGAATATTAAAGAAGAAACCAACAAGTTTTGGCCAAAGTCGTCGTTCTTCACGAGTTTGATGCGGAGTGATATGAACGAGGCGACAGCCGAGTGAATATCACATAGCATTCAAACGAGTTGGGGAATGACTTCTTTGACCAAAACGAGTTGCTTTCTGTATTTATCTCACCCATGTACACACTAAAAGAATGGACAACACGTAGAAACCATGGAGAACGGACTGCAATACTTGTAGGGGCATGGAGAACGAGTTCCCAATGTTAAGCCTATGGACATTTATTCCAGGGGTGAGATAATACTAAACACGGGCCGGAGAATTCATAGTCAGCATACCACACACGCATGAGGCATGGGTCGGCGTGCGCTAGCGGAATTAGCCGAGAGCTCTAGAAAGGATAAGTCTGGTATTCACTGATAATCCTGGAAGTAGAGAGAGGTGTGGAATGTTGATATCACAACGTTTTATCATTAGAGCGCGCACGCCCTAGAGTAGATACTCTGGTCGCCAGAGCTACACTGACGTTAGCTCTGCTGGGATCCGATCTGGGACCCATTTCAATAGAATGTGTCATTAAGCCACTTAGTGACATGATTAGTGACCCCAATAGTGACAGGAATAGCGAATAAATTTAAGTCTTGTTTCATAAGGCATGTCACTATTGGGGTGGTGTGTCAGTTCACTGTTGGCAACATAGTGACATTGCTGACTGGGCCTTACAGTGGATGGTGTTAGTGCTATCGGTAACAAGTGGTGTCAAGGTGAAGGTCACCGGATAAATTAGCGACTGCGCTTGAGTAATTCTACACTGGACACCAGAGCAGCATTTTCTATGACAAATTCAAATGTGAATATCATTGGATTGCATGGGCCGATATCCTTCATATTTGGCATGTTTATAAGTTGTATGTGTCCCCTAACTGGGGTTAAAGTTTCATAGCTTAATTCCTATGGAAAGTAAAGTTATGTGTTTGTGACATCAAAAGCGAGAGGGTTACCCTCTCGCTATTTAAGACACTACAGTGACCCTTTTAGTGACTGGACAACAGTCTTCTAAAATGGTACAAGCCACTATTTGCGACTGTCTGCTACCCTATGTCGCTAAGTGGGTTGTCACTAAAGTATTGCGAAGTAAAGTATTGCCGCTATTGTGTCGCAGGACACAATAACGGACGTCCTACAGGCTATTGAAACGGGTCCCAGAACTAGGTAAAGTATTCACCCCTGATCTCCATTCAGGGGTGAACAGCTGTCCTATGTTAATTAGCGAGGCACTTTGCAGTTAGGGAACCAGCGAAGAAGACTGAACAAAATGGCTGGACCTGAGAACCAGCCAAGCTTCACTGGAAAATTATGTCTAAATACACAGTTATAACATTAGATACAGCTGTTATGAAGGTTGGCAAAGACAAATGGGTATATATTTATCGATTCGATTTTTTTTCCATATATGTCAGAGTGTGCGCAGTATGAAATGATGATTCCGGTGGAGAGCTCTATAGGGAGCCAAAGTGAACCTGTTGCAACCACAGATAGCCGGTCACAAAATACTATTTCCGGGTATAGGCGCTCAGTACTTAGACTATGTAGGTTCGAGATTATATGTGTCATTCTCCAATCTTTTAGATCCAAATTTTTAATAAACTTAACAACTGTCATCGTAGTTTTGAAACAAAGTTATTCAGAGATGCTAGTTATAAACTTCACTTCAAAAGTAACAAACGAGACCAAAAACATAAGTCTAGCCTCAAACCCCCATAGCTTTAGCACTAAGCCTCGTTCTTACTGGCCACTGGAAATGGTGTTTTGTAGGTGGGTATCTGTGGTTTCAGTGGGTTCACTTTGGCTCCCTATGGCAGAGGATCCCGGCCCTGTTTGGGACAGGGCTGGGACTGGCTAGATCTGAACAACCTTGACTTTCACTCGCCTAGTTGATCTTCCTACTACCAGAGTCAGAATCTCTGCTGGAAGAGTGAATCATTCTTGGAGCAAATCTTTTGTCTTGGTAGTCTCTGTCACAACAGGCCATTATGGTTGGAGAAATTTATTATTTATATCCATATTATTATTTTCTTTTTTGTGTATTTTGATTAAGAGACCATGAAGTTAGACTTTGTTACCAATTAGTGAAGTTAGTAATGATTTGTAGTAAGTATTCATAGTTTATATATCACAAGGTTCTAAAGTGTACTTTGTTTCGAGATAATTGGCTTGAGCTCACTGGCCAGAAAGCGATTGGACCAGACCAACCCCTAAGTCTGAGACAGGGGTTGGTTGACAATCTATATAGGGGACAGAACCAGTGTTATTTCATGAAGCAGTCACTAGGTGGCCAGCAGTACAGTGGGCCCCTTCGGGGGGACAGAACTGGCATTCTGGCTTTTTGTTCTTACGAAATTCAACTGCCTTTCAATGTTTTACCATGGTTCCGTTGGCTCTCTACACCCATCCCAGAGCAGGATAACACTTTATATACATATGTGAGCAAGGCTAAAGTTGTGACACTTCCCAATTATCACTCACTTCTTTTGCACCTCCATTAGTAAAGAACACCTACTTTTTCACCTCAATATTGAAGAACATCTACTGGGGGGAGGGCGTCATGGCAGCGCCCAATGATCATAGGCTATATGCCGTGTATACATTTCCTGAAGGTTAGAGTGGTCACATACGGACTTCCAGCATGCTGCAAAGAAACTATCCCTTTACTATCTGTGCAGTCTCAAAAGGACATAACTAGCCTACTGAGACGTAAAACTACACTAAGACCCCGCACCCACCAACGCCGACGCGAGCCAACGCGAGCCGACGCGAGCCAATATAAAATTACCATATCGTAGTGCGTCGGGAGGCATATCGTAGCGTATCGGTTCGCGTCGGCTCGCGTCGGTGCGCGTCATAACGTATTGGGAGGGTGCATGAGAAAGGTGCCATGGTCCCGATACACCACGATATAGCTCAGGATGCAACCAGTATAATCAACCATATTTCCTTTATAATTCCAGAAATAATGCATATTTAAGATTGATATTTTATCTGTAGATACAATCAATATTATATGATACCTCATAATAATATCTAATGAAAAAAACCAGTTCCAAGTTAAAGTATAAAATGATCGTTTAGAGAACCTTATCTACTATCAAATTTCACAATTTTTGCAGAGCCGCATCAGCATTATATATTCTAGAGATTCTGAAAATTTCATAATTTTCTATCAATTATTTCATATGATTTCCCGTTTAAAGAGTCATCTATACACTGCGACGTGCACCGACGCGCACCGACGCGGCCCGACGCGCTACGACAATCGATACATGATCGATTGTCGTAGACCCTCTACGATATGGTTTTTTTATGGGCTCGCGTCAGTGCGCGTCGGGCCGCATCGGTAGCGTTATCGTAGAAACCTGACCAACTGTCCCGATAAGCTCTACGATTTTGCTACGATATGAATTTTGTATCGGAAGGGCTATATCGGGGCGCGCCGGTTCGCGTCGGGAGCCCGGTGGACACCCCCCCTTACATACAAACAATCACTATCTGTGTGCTATTCACTGTGATATAGGGAAAGGAGCAGGGTGCCAGTGTTTGAGGGTCGTAGAGGTGTGCCCAGCTAACCCTGACCAATCACTTATGACCAAAATACCTCAAGACCCACTGGTGATTGGGATTTTGCATTCTAGACTCAGACGGTTGCAGAGCAAGTTATTTTTTTTATTTATTTATTTTTTATTCAAGTATAAACAGTACAATCACCCGTAGGCGCTCTTCCATGTACCAGTCGAACAACATGAAACATTGCAAAAAATGACACACATTATTGACAAACAGTGCAAGAAACAGGAAAAAGAGAGGTATAAATAGAAAAAGGAATATTCTAGTATTTTTACGTTCCAAAGAGTTGATTCCTCTAGCATTTTTGCTCAGGTCAAGTTCCACAGGTCATTTGACTCTGGTTAACTGGGTGTAAGTGCGTTACAGACAACTATCCATAGATTGAATGTAACCCAAACCTTTAAATTGTCATTCATTTATAACTGTATGCTCATTCATCAATGATGAACATACCATTTGCTCCTAGTCAAATACCTGTGCAAGAATATCTCACACTTACTGGCCTGCTGTACGGATTACTAGGGTCAATAATCACGCATCAGTGTTTGGGCTCGGCTTAGCCGTTCTTTGGCCTGGTCCCTCTTAGCCCTTTCCCTATGCTGCTTAGAACAAATATACAACCTGAAATACGCCGCTGCAGTACCATCGTCACCCCTGTAGTACACTTGCGATTTTCACATTATCCTACCCCTAATAAAAAACGCCATAGGTTTAACATTGACTCAATGTATTTGACATAGCGTTGGATAAAGTGTTATTTATGCACCAAGGTGAATAAAAAACGGACCAATCAGGGACGAGATAGCGAAAGTAGATCCGGCAGCATTGATAACTACTAACATGGATAATTACAAATATTCTCTGTATATCGGTGAGATGGGGTAGGATAAATATGAAACCGAACTCGAGTTAGCCTTCTCAATGTTTATACCACTCTGGTCACGTCTGCTACTCACTACCCTCGGCTACGCCTCGTGTAGTAATACACAACCTGCCCATCGTGGCATAAACATTGGCAAGGCTAACTCTCGTTTGGTTTCTACTAAATATTCACAGTGGCGCCATAGTATCACACCTCCATGGTAATTCAAAATAATAAGTATGTTATAAAATAGTAATAATATTAACTACAATATATTGTCTCACCCCTGGTATTTTTGACCCATAGACTTAGCATTGCTAATCTGTTCTCCATGCCCCTACGAGTATTGCAGTCCGTTCTCCATGTGTGTACAGGGGTGAGATAAATACAGAAAGCAGCTCGTTTCAGTTAAAGTCACTGTTCATCAACTCGTTTGACTGCTATGTGATATTCACTCAGCCATCACCTCGTTCATATAAATCAGCATCAAACTCATGGAGAATGACAAATCTTTTTCTTTTTTTTAAAAATGGCTTTATTAGGGTCAAACTTATCGGCCGTTTTCCCATAAGTTCCCTTTAGAGAATCAAACTATAAACCTACCCATCGTTTCATGAATGTATTTTGACATGTATTAGTCTTTACCTGGTTTTTCTACACCAATTATTCACAGAGTTATCACCTGAAATGTATTGAGTGGCTGAGACTTCTACTGTCCAAGTTTGATAACACTGACACACACAGTCGAATAGATCGACGGGCCGTACCATACACCGAATATTCCGCATTTCCCATAGGAATTAAGCAATGAAACTTTTAGACGAGTTAGGGACATATAGGACTTATAAGCCTTCCAAATATGGAGACAATCGGCCGCACCGATCCGCGGTTATGAACGATTGTCGTCACTAAAAAACAGGGCCCTGGCTCAGTTGGTAGCGCTAAATCTCAACCCCAGGCTTAGTTCTCCTGAAGGGTCAGTTCGCACCTCTGGCTCAGTTCTCTTGCGGGCTCAGTTCTCCAGGTACCCTCTACGTGACCCCTACTGATTATCTGCTCACTGGGTGACGCACGAGCTCGGGACGTGTCTCAGAATGTTAACCAAGCTTCACTATGTACATGCTGATTAGTAGACTTAGTAGAAACTGAACGAGAGTTAGTAGTGTTGGTCCAAGCAGTGTGATGTGGTGGTAGCAGTCATTAACCTCTGTTCCTCCAGTTCTGGGGTGTATGGTTATCTGTCTTCTTCATTAAGTATTTATATAGAACTGCATCGAGAATCGTATAAATACACAATACGCCACGAGTCTGGATGGGCCCCAATCGTCATCGAGGCGAAGCCGAGTGACGATTATGGCACATCCAAACAAGTGGAGTATTGTGTATTTTACGATTCGAATGGGGTTCTGGATTTATCTCACCCCTTTCTATGACATTAAATAGCATCACTCCATCAGAATATCAGAATAATTAGAATATACTTAGCAAATCCATATGACGTCATATCACATTCACTACACCACAGCCGTGGCGTAGTATTGTCACTTTATGGGGATGATCATTGAGTATTTTTTCCTAATGTTATTCCTATGGCTAAACTTGTACCAGGGGTGAGATAAAGAAGATATTCTGAATTCTCTTTTTTTCGTCACTGTGTTGGCTAGTCTATAAAAATAGGCCTTAGTTCCTGTATGTGCCAAGCTCTTTAGAGCTGTGCATTAAAACTCACCTTCTTACATATGGCAGGTAAAAAGTGCTATTACCCTGATTAAAGATATTTTGTATAATTTATCTTGAAGATTTTCCTGGAAAATAATTATTAGACATGTGTTGTAGAACAAATACATCTAACTTTGAAATGGAGATCATCGTTTTAGATTCAAATATTAAGATTATAATCATATAATAGATTATACAGAAATTCTAAAAAGTCATATTTCAAATAGTGAAACCTATGTCATCTTCTCAAATTTTCACAGAATATATATCATTATATATACACATTTAAGTACTAAAGTATATTCCTCCTATTTTTGACAGAATTGAAGAAACTCCTTTTCAAATTAGCTCTTTGCTATTAGACTAAATTTCTCATAGGAATTATACAAATTTGATTAGGCTTATTTTACCTATTGTATTGAAACAAAATAGACAGAAAGTTATAATTTTATTTCTAATTTCAAGAGTAGAAAAATTTACTGTGGTTGTTTCTCTATGTGTAGACGTTTTTTTTAAAAAAGAAAGTTATAAATCACTTATCTGCTGTTAGAAGTCACATTGATCCAGGATTCAACTGATTATCTTTCTGGAAATTGGACATACTGTTCTCAAAGTATTGTTGAATAAGTTCTTAGCTTTAAGAAGTATGAGTCATTAATAAGTAAGTTACAATGTGGGGTCACTGATACACCATTAAATCTTTTCAGACTGTTCCTGTAACATTAAATGTTTGTAAGTTAGTGCTGCTTAGTAGATTAGCTCACGGTGCACCCCTCTCATAAGATCTCACACTCTCTAAGTGGTATTCTGTACTCTCACTATGCTCTATAGAGAAGAATTCTTAACAATCTAGGCTTAGAGCCTTGAGAATCCACAGGCCTGTCCCCCGTGCTAAACACATACATCAATGCAACCAGATTCCTATAATCTCAATGATGCCACCTAGCGGGAATACTGCTGTATATACTGTAAATATGCACCGTTTCAGCATATGACGTAAAAATACTGTACGGACCACTGGTCCGTATACTAAATTCCTATATACCCATTATTGAACTAACTAGAGTTACATAACGCTGCTGGGGGGTGCATTAAAAATAAGTTATGTGTCGAGGTTGACGTTTTCGTCCCGCTCTCAAGTTTTCGTCCCGCTCTGACATTTTCGTCCCGCTCTGATCACGTGATACAATACAGGTATTTGCTTCGGAAGTGTTCAGGTAAAGAATTAAGCATTTTTATCGATATTTGAAGGTATATAGGAATAGGGACACCAAGTACCGGTAAGCAAAAGTCAAAGTTACTCGGTAAGGTTGGGAAATATTACTGCCCGCGGCTGACGCCTTGGGCAGTAATTTTTCCAAGCCTTACCTCGTAACTTTGAACTTTTGCTCACCGGAACATAGTTTCCCTCTAATACGGACCACCTTGCCATACAATATCAAGAAATTGGTTGTTAAGCCAAATGAAATTGATTTTTGTTTTAAATTTCGGTCCTCAGTCCGTACAAACCGTAAATTACCATCTCGTTCTGTGAATTGTACAGCATGGTCAGGACGTTCTATATAAGTACTGTTGTGGTGTCTCAAGGATGTTACCTAAGACCAGGGGATTGCTGCTCGACGAATTGCATGAAGATTCATTAAACTCTACTTCCTTTACACTGGCTTAAAATTATTGATTTTCATGTTTTTTTTGTGTGTAGAAAAGTGTTGGAACCAGTAGGGGACCCAGGTTCATTTTATAATAAAATTAGTCAAGCTAAAACCATCTCAAGTTCTTCAAATGACTTTGCTAGAGTTAAATGGTATTGGGAAATCTATTCTAATGAGAGAATAAATGGCAATAAAACAGTCTAATTGTCTGATGATATTTTATTGAAACACTGCGAACACATACAGTATACATTCAGGTATCTGTCACCAAGTTCTGACCCCATCGCGAGGCTTTTTAATCAGACTACTCATCATAAATACTAGCATATTATCATATACCTGAGCATGAACTTCTATGAAATACTGCCCCACTGATGGGCATGACGTATAAATAATGTTCGGGCCCACTGTCAGGTTGGGCGTAAAATGATGTTTTTTTTCATGATTTTCAGGTATATAACAAAAGGGAGCCAAAGTGAACCCGCTACAACCACAGATAGCCGGTCACAAATACCATTTCCGGATATAGGCGCTCAGTATTTTGACTATGTAGATTGGAGATTATATGTCTCGTTCTCCAATCTTTTAGATCCATATTTTTGCTAAACTGAACAACTGTCATCGTAGTTTCGAAACAGAGTTATGTACAGATGATAGTGGTAAACTACACTTCAAAAGTAATAAACAAGACTAAAAACAAAAGTCTAGCCTCAAACCCCCATAGGTTTAGCACTAAGCCTCGTTCTTACTGGCAACCGGAAATGGTGTTTTGTAAGTGGGGATCTGTGGTTTCAGCGGGTTCACTTTGGCTCCCTATAAGGAAACATAATTACTGAGGCAATAGTGATGGCTGTTTGCCGTCTTGTGTCCAGTAACTATGGTCCGAAGATATAGGCAAAAGGCCATTGTTAAGGGATGAAAGACCTCAAACGGCCATCACTACGGGCCTAAAGACAAATGCTGGAAGTTGGGTGATTTCTAAATTCTATTGATTTAAAAAAAAATAACTCTGGCTAATGTAATTTCCATATATCAGCAAATAGAAAATGCAAGAAAATTGGCATGTCACCATGCTAACTTCTATGGGAAGGCCATCTGAAAATGTAAGTGCTTAACTATTGGTGTCTATGAGAAACTGCAATATTTTGACTTTGTAGCTAAATGACACTGATGTTCTATTGCTATCTTCAAATAATTCTGGATTATGATAGTTGGGAACATGTACAAATGAGAAATGCTAAAAAAATACCATGTCACCATGCTAATTTCCATGAGAAGGCCATCTGAAAAAGGTAAGTGCTTATCTATTGGTGTCTATGGGAAACTGCTACATTTTCATGAAACCAGATGGCAGCACCAGTGTTAGATTTAGTAGACACAGGGGACACTGCGATACCTACCCGCATTTGTCTTTAATAACTATGTTTCCTCAAGGAAATGACCATAGAGCTAACCAGTATAAAAATGCATGTCATGTGTATCTAAAAGTAGCATACAAAAAGTATATAGCAATATAAGATTGCATTACAACATATAGGCCACTAGAATGAAGCTTGTCATTCATTGATACATTTCTAAATCATACTATTTCATTTTCAAATATATACATTGTATTATGTGTAATGTAACTAACAATCATCAATTAAAATACATACATAGTAAAATATTTTTGGACCAGACTTTTACATAAGCACCATAGATTGATAAAAGCCGAAGTCAAAATTTAGACTTGCTTGCACAAAAGGACATTCGAGAAAAAGGCAGTTGGCGTGGTATAAACTATGACACACTTGTGGCACATGATCTTTTCACAGAGAAACCTTGTTTTTCTTGTTCTGAGATTTTCTTATTTATCTGAGAATTGGGTATGCATAGTTACGAAGTGTCAGATAGATAAAATATTTGAATGGAATAACTTTTCTTTAAAATATAAATATAATAATAGTAACTTCTCACGGCGTTAAAAACTCATGTCAACCAAACTATAACTTGAGTCTGCAATAATAGGAGTGAAACTTTAAGCTTTGCCACACTGCTACGATACGATCGTCGCAGAAAATCTATAGGGAACATAGCTATTGTGCTATGGAAGCAGCCATCTTCCTCCCCAACACCATCCAAAACCAATTATTAATGGATTTCATCAAAAATATTTTGTGGAGCTTGCCATGGATGAATTTTAGCCTCGTCAAAATATTATCTATAGATTATAACAACTGATAACCATGGTTGCCCCCCGACTACAGTGGCGCTATTTTAGAACTTCCTGGCATATGATGGTAGAAATAGCAATGACTCTGTGCCCTATAGCCTCATTGGCACCAACAGTAGGCTCACCATCTCCAACAAAACAGTCTCTGAAATACTACCCACTGCTAGGGGTGCAGTATTAATAATGTTCGGGCTCACTGAGACAAAGTGAGTAAGCTATGAATGGATGATTTGATAAGTGAATGAATTGGGTTTTTTTTTCATCTTTTGTAGGTATATAATAATAAGAAAACGTAGTGACTGAGCTACATGTAACATAAATATGTACCTCCGCCTCCTGCGTCGGTACATATTTTATGTAATACATATGACCTCAAACGACACACTACGATCTCAGTAACCACGTTTTCTCTTAATACGCCCACCGCAAAATGTCATAATTCTGCTTATTTGCTGAAAATATTGCAAATATAAATTTTAAAAATATCATACTCACAAAGCCGCTCTGAGCTGCGAAGTGTTTAGCTTTTAAACATTCATTTTACATCCATCAAACCTATGATTTCCAGAGGTAATAGGTAAGCCATTGACCAGGTAGACAATTGCATCGAACATCATAAAATCCAAAAAAGAAGACTTCATACTGTCACACGAGCAAAACACCCAAATGAGACATGACTGTCTTATGCTGCCATGTTTTAGGATCTAGGGGCCCGTTGAATAATCTAGGATCGTACATGAAGACCCTTTTCTGTACCTCGTACAAGGGTTATCGTTTAATAATATTTAAGTCTGTTCACTAAGACAGTATTAGCTCTCCATAAGGTAAGCTATCACTGTTGAATAAAGTTGTCCCATATAATCCCTGGGTCTCTGTGGCATACAGAATGGGACCTACATGTAGGAACCTAGATTATCTCACCCCGGTATTTTATCTTAGCCTGGTATAAACGTCCATAGGCTCAATATTAGGAACTCGTTCTCAACAGGCTTGCGAGTACGGTAACTCATTCTCAACGGGTGATACAGAGATAGATATATCCAGGCTAAGATAAAATCAGAAATATATTCATGCTTGGTCTGAGTCCCCATTCACTAACTCGATGGCGAACGAGGACACAGACCAAACACTCATCAATTTCTTTCTAATTATTAAACGGGCCCCAGGTGGATACCTGTGACAATCGCACGCGACGATCGTATCGTAGCCGTGTGACCAAGCCCCCGGTCAGCCACGTTTTGCCGTGTTTACACAAATGGAAGCTGGGCTAAAGATCATTTCAAAATCCCCTGAGTATAGGCACAGCTATAATACCCTGATTCATCGTGGGGGGCCATCCATAAAGTACGTATGCACTGAAGTAGGGGGGGGGAGGGTTTTTAATTTTTCTTTTATTGTTTTCAATGTATATACGGCATATAGCCTATGATCCATGGGCGCCGCCATGACGCCCCCCGAGTAGGTGTTCTTCACTAAAGGAGGTGTAAAAGAAGTGAGTGATAATTGGGAAATGTCACAACTTTAGCCTTGCTCACATATTTATATAAAGTGTTCCATATGGAAAATATCATGTCTTGGGTTTAATCATTATGCCATCCTGCTTTGGGATGGGTGTAGAGAGTCAAGGGAACCATAGTAAAATATTGAAAGGCAGTTGAATTTTGTAAGAACAAAGAGCCAGAATACAGATTTGTCCCCCGACCACCTAGTGACTGCTTCGTGAACTAACAATGGCTCTGTCCCCTATAGTTCGCTAGTTACATTTTAAGTGGTCTACCACTATACCCAACCAGGGGTTGGATAAAAGAATTTGGAAATTTTGCGTATGCTCCTTCTTTGTTCTATTGCGTACAAGATTGAGAGTGGGGGGGGGGGGGGGGGGTAAGAAATTTCCGTAATTCTGCGTACTTACTTTATGGATGGCCCCTTGTCATATATTATCATATACCTGTGTGTGAGTGTCTCACAATTATGCATTAGCTGTATAGATCTCATTCGTGCACACTGTGCACGAACTAATAGTTTTTGCACTCCATACCACATGACCTGTTGTAAAATGGTTATTTAAAAAAAAAATCCAGGTATATGATAATAAGGAGACATAGTGTGTCTGAATTACATCTGCTTCTTGTTGTTTTGGTCGAAAATATTTAGCTCGTCCTCCGAACTCGGTGGGTATTTTCAACACAAAACAACACGGAACAGATTCCATTCAGTCAACCTAACCATGTCTCCCTATAGTACCCCTTGTCATGAAAGAAGCATGGACACTCTCTAGTCCTGAGAAAAGTTTGCATAATCGTAGCCTCGTGTAGATTCTCAACATGCACATGTAATGTATCATGAATTCAAAAAATAACCTCATCAAGTTCCTGAAGGTGAAAAGACCAATAAGGGATTCAGATTCCTAGCTGTGTATAAGAAACCCATCTACTCTTCCTATTAGGGAAGATACGGGGAATGGATGGTGAGGTACCAAAGGATATGTCGTATAAATGTGGAAAAGTAAAACGTATTCATGAGATTGAGAATATCTCTGTCAAGACTATTGTAACAAGTATGCATAGGGAGATATACCAAGTTTTCGCAGGCTTAAATAGCCAGAATTGATGAATGAGATTTACTTATCTCACCCCGGGATTTTTTCGCCATAGGCTTAACATTAGGAACTCATACACCACGGCCGTGAAGGTAGTGTACCCAATACTCAATGGCTATTTGGGTGAGCTATTTCATCAATAAATGATGTTATAAGGGGTGAGATAAAATCAGAAACCCACTCGATGAAAATAATTTGGTCCCCACTCCACTTTATTTGACTGCGGAGTAATTCCCTCAGCTTTACTTTGTAAATTACTCCGCGGTCAAACTCGGTGGAGTATGGACCATGTTATTTTCATCTCATGAGTTTTCTTGTTTATGATTGATAATACAAATGATACATCATTGTTTATGGAATAAAAAAAACTCGAGAATGAAAATACGAATCTTTTGAAACGAGGTATTGTACCCACTCCTAATTTCACTAAAAACATACATTAATTTGTACCTCACTGAACCTTTCATATATAAGTCTGTATGATCAATGCCAAAGGAAATTCATATTCTACAAACAAAAGCTAAACAATTTTGTTAATTTACGTTTGATTCATGGGTGGTTTACAAATATAAAAGTTAACAGGGTATGAAATTAAAATGATAAATGAAATTAAAATAATAAATAGAAACGAACACAGCTAATTGCAAAGTTAGCAAAATTCTATGAGAGATTTTCTGTGAGTAAAAATAGAAAAGATGGTTAATAGCAGAACATGTATAGGAGCTTAGACAAAGGTGTGTAGACTTGTCTAGAATAGAATATTCACTGCAGGCACTGGTCTCCTAACACTAAACTATACACCGTACCGCCTATAAGAATACTACAAGAATACTATACTTCATCCAACCCTTCATATAAATCTCCACAGACTTAACATGGTGTGATTGTATGCCATGGTTATGCCATAAAATATGTTTATGCCACAGGGGACATATGACGTTAATAACGTGTGATGGGGTAGGATAAAATCTAAACGTCACTCAATGTCATATAGTTGTTCACATGATGTTCGTTATCTTCTGCCCTCCACCACTGTCTAGTAGGTATTCGTCGGAACCAATCACAGTACAACTTACACTAGTCCGTTTACGAACCGTCTGCCTTCAGAAGTACGGCACAGAGTAAAGAGATAGGTCCGTGACGATCGAAGAGAGCATGGCTGATATTGGTCAGCGCCACTGGGTGAAAGGAATAATGTGGTTTGTTGTTCTATTTATAGAATCAGTTTGACAAGATCTGATTGGTTCTGACAAATACGCACTAGACAGCCCAAACTCCGCTTCGTGATATCATTTTGCAAAGTTTGGTTTGGTTTGGTTGATTTAACGTCCGATAATCATAATTAATTGTTATCAGACTGCTGTGGTTAACACTTTTCTAAATGGGCAAAGACAACTCATGCGATACAAACAATCATATGGAATTTCGTGACGTTCCTTGATAGTAATATATTTACATGGTAAACCAGGTAAACTAGATAATAAAGACTGCTGCATATGAGTAATTTGTCCGTTAAGCTCCTAGATTTAACCATGCTTATCATTTGGCCAGCAGCAGCATTTCCCAATACGTATCATTCGACAAAAAAAGCCTCATAATCCTACCCCTAATAAAAAACGCCATAGCCTTAACATTGACTGACTGTATTTGATCGGGCATGGCATAAATTTATGCAACTATTCATTCGATCTAAAACCGTGAAGACGCTAAATACTTAACAACCTTCGGTGAGAATCAATTTTGATTTAAGCAACGCAGCCTGTACTGTTACGGTCTTCACTCAGCTTGGCTACCGACTCACGAATATCACTCCACGCATGGGCCTTGCTGCATTAATTAATATTGACTCTCACCTAGGGCCATTTCTACTAATTATATATTATATACTATTAACTTCATGTAATCCATTAACACATTTTAAACTAGATCATGATCATTCATGTACATGTACGCCAGCCATGGTTATTAGAAGCAATGACTTATATAGGAAATAATAAATCTATTAATCTTAGTAAACAATAATTTTTAGGAAATGAAATATCAAGGTATCAATACAATTTCCTATGATAATAAATGACACATATTTGGCTTTAATTCACATTCCTACGCGTGGATTTAACTCTACATATAAATAATCAAACTCTACTTTACCGTAGAAAGCGGAACCCATTGTGTCAAAAATCAATATCAATGTCACGTATCAAACATAGCATGAGCCTGCTACGGTCAAAAACAACTCAGTCACAAATAAAACACGGTTCCCTGCTGAACACGTCAGGACGCTGACATCCGGGCCGTGACGTCACATCCGGCGATGACGTCACGTCCGTCGGTGACGTCACACTCACGTCATGGATGCCAGTTCCTCTGAATGTCATACGGAAGTCTCGTTCCTGTAGTGAGAGTCCCGGATGAGACGCGGGCTTGAAGTTCCCGCCTTTTTGCGCACGGCACGCGGGCTGGGCGTCCCCGGAACGCGGCGCGCGGCGTGTTTGTCGTCTGCTCCAGTCTCGCCGTCAAGTCTCGCGATGTGCGAGAAGTCCTGGCCCGGCAGGCACTTGGGCACGAACATGGTCCAGGCGTAGATGACGAGGCAGATCCAGCTGGACGCCATTTTGACCCAGACCGAGGGCCAGTTGAGGCCGAACGTGTTCAAGGTCGACTCCTCAGGCCTGAAGGTCAAAAGAATAGGTTTTTGTTTTTGTTTGTTTGTTTGGGTAGTTTAACGTCCAATATGTTCTACAGTAAAACCCCACTTCTGGGACACCTCGCTTAAGGGGTCAATTTGCTGGTTTATTTAAACCCCACTTGAGGGGAGACCCTGCTTTAGGGGACAATTTGCTCAGAACGCAGGGTCTCCCCTTAAGCGGGGTTTTACTTCATGCAATTTGCAACAATATTCTAGTTCACACCTCCAGCCACAAGGTGGCAGTACAGCCTGTATGGTATATAGCCTGGAAGCCTGGCCAATGTGCACTCACATATAAGGCCAGGTAACTACCACCATTTTTCTGGTGCATTGCGGGATTGTATTCAGCTGGTACCTGACAGATACTTGTTGGATTTTACGCTGGTTCCCTGCTCGAGGGCATGGCAAAATATGTTAGTGTTTTAGGCAAGTATTCTAATAAGTTATCTTATATCTTTAGAAATATTGACATTTAATCATCTTATATATATATCCATGAATTTCAAACGAGTGCAGATAAGTTATTTGTGAAATCTCATGATGAAGAGAGATTGTGCTGGTTCACCTTGCCACTGTTAAGAACCAGGGAACCAGCGTAAGTTCAAGGTCACTCACTCGTTGCACAAGCTGCGCGTTACCTGTCCCATTCTTCATGTGGCATAGAGAAACCCCACCCTCACACTGTTATCTATAGGCAGCTTCCAGTCCATAGAGTACTTATAAAGAACGACCAGACCATGCTGTACAAGCTACAAAATGAGATGATAATTTGCAGTTTGCACGGAACGAGGCGTTTACACCGAGTTCCGTACTAACCGTAAATAATATGTAGCTTGTTCAAGCATGGTAGGTCGTTATATATTTGATATATACATGTACCCGAAATTAATAAGATAATTAACATAATTTAGCCTCACAACTAATGTTTTAGTCAATTCATACGGAAATTTTGCCACACGGAACAGTGTTCCATACAGTATTTTTACTATATATATACGGCATGGACGTAATGTAAAATGCCCATGCGTAAACTTGATTATACCAGGTATTGTATCATAAACTTAAACGTATCTCAACATTGCATAAACTTACTTGGACCAGGTGGTGAATTGCATCATGATGTAGAGACTCACGAGGGCAAACACAAAGTGTAAGAAGGAGTAGCTGTAAACGACTCCTTCATGCTCGTATTGTATCATAAACTTATATCTCAGCATTGCGTAAACTTACTTGTACCAGGTTGTGAGTTGCATCATGATGTAGAGACTCGCGAGGGCAAACACGAAGTGGAAGAAGGAGTAGCTGTAAACGACTCCTTCGTGCTTGTATTGTGTCATAAAGTTATATCTCAGCATTGCGTAAACTTACTTGTACCAGGTGGTGAGCTGCATCATGATGTAGAGACTCGCGAGGGCAAACACGAAGTGGAAGAAGGAGTAGCTGTAAACGACTCCTTCATGCTCGTATTGTGTCATAAACTTATATCTCAGCATTGCGTAAACTTACTTGTACCAGGTGGTGAGTTGCATCATGATGTAGAGACTTGCGAGGGCAAACACGAAGTGGAAGAAGGAGTAGCTGTAAACGACTCCTTCGTGCTCGTCCAAGATGATCTTCTGACCACCTCGCTCCCACATTGAAAGATCTTTAAGGCAGAATGGAAATAATACAAATATCATACACTGGAATCATGCCCAGACTTACAGAGTACAAATATATCCATTGAACATTTAATATCTATTAATAATATAAAATAAGGATGAATGTGGCTAGCAGGTCCTACTCGAAGAGTTACTACCTTGAAATGGGGAAATGTTCTTTATCTCATCCCTGGTGACATTGAGAACTTGTATCCAACGCCCATGGAGTATTTAGAAAAAATACTCAATGGTAGATTATGTCATAAAAGTTAGCCTATTAGTCAATGTGAAGTGTGAGAGAAATTCAAAAACCTATGTGACTTTGCCCATCAAAGCTGATGGGATACAAGCTCTGACCCCAAACTTTTATATGTTTCCTCTATATTCCCATTGTTGAAGGTTGCTGTGGAGAACCACTTTCAGTGACATCATATGTGTTATGTCAACAAGTTTGTTGCTAGTTACAACATATATTTAGAAAGATTTTTCCTTTATTGAAGTGAAATGGGTAGAATTATCCAGGTTTCGTGCAAAACAGGCTCATCAGGTATCATAATACAGTTCCAAAAGTAGAAATGGTATGCTAACAACATGAACATCTGACTCTGCCAGTCTGAACAGCGGGCTGGTGGAACAAGCATTTTTGTGGATTCCCAACTTAAAAAGTAAAGCCAGGTAACTAGTCCTTGGGCCAATCTGGAAAAGGGGCTTGTTTAATTAAGGAGTTGGCTGCCCCTCCCCTTCCCTGGAATCATTTGTTTTATTGTTATATCTTGTAGATCCATCCCTCTAGTCAACATTTCTGCTTGTTGTCGCTATGGCAAGTGGTCAGATTACTGTGACAACAGCTGTTGAAGAGACCAACCGTCGAAATGCCTGAACGCCTATAATTCTGAGTCCTGAAAAGTATTACTTAGTTCTGTGTACTTTTAAGTATTACAATGACTCATTAAATCAAACTTTGGTATTGAACTCCATATCCTGGCCCTTTCTGGACTCAGAATCAAAATATGTCTTCTCAATGTCCTACGAGGACTAAACCTAATTCATATACAGTAACACAGGAAAACAACCCTGTCCAACAACTGACTCATGCATGAACATCATCGAGTACAAATAAATCGACAACACAAAGGTAAGGCTTAGCGCCAACATGCAATGAAACTACATGCAACAGATTGCCCTCTAACTGACCAGTATTGTCAAATCAAAGAAAGCCTAGAAGACATTGACTCCTATCACCGATACTCACTGCTTCGATCAATGATTATATTTGGGAATAATGATGTTGATGTACACGGGTACCCGACTCTCACTGATTATAATCGGGCATGACACCCATTGTAAAGTCTAGAGGCCAAGACTAACTAGGCTTAGACCTTAAGAGTCAGGGAATAAGAACTCAAACACAGATGTACTAGGTACTACTATGAGTCAAGAACTTAGCTGATTTTAATGACTGGTTCTTCAGGTTATATACAGACAGCAGGTGGCATCTTGCTGCAGGTTGAGCTAGCAAGCTCTGTGCTGTGATTGGCTGTTGCAGCAACAGCCAATGAGGGCTGACCAGTCTCATTGCAGTCTGCCGCACATAACAGGAAGGCCACTCGTGTTACTGATAACTCAGGTGTCATGTCAGAGTGCCCTGCCCCCATGTGGGCAGACCACAAACTAGAGGAAGCGATAATGAGGGTAAACCTAACATTCACTACATGGCTGCTGTACGGTTAACATCAAGACAGGGAGGAGCTGCTGCAAGATGGTGACCGTCTTAATGTAGTCATTTTGGTACTAATAAATGCAGACAATTTAGACGACTAATCTCTTTTGCATAGAAATTAATATAATTGATCACGATAGGGATGTAGAAACTAGAACTTTACATCATGTTAGTAATGCCTAATTCCCTTTTGAAAGATTGGTTAGGCAAAGGTCATTGATTGGTCATGGGCAGTGTGTCAATGTCTTATAGACTTTAGATGTTCCCAGAATTGCAGGGCAGCTGCCTCTAAAACATCGTAAAATTTACATGCAAAATTAAAAGATATGGGTGGAGGAGTGGCCCATTGAAAATATGGCACCTGTGGATTCAAAAGTTATTTATTCATTTTTTTTAAATTTGAATAGTTTGATTTTATGTGCAGTCAACCATTACAGGTTCTATCTAAACTTCATAAATATTCATTTATCTCACTGGGTTAACACCACAGGGGGGAATTTCACCCCTACACATTTACCGCGGTGAGATTTCTTTTATTTCCCACATCACATAGTTTGATGAAAGTATATCATAACAATGGCAACCTAGATGCAATTACTTTCATACATTGCAACTAAAATGGTATGAAATCAACAGATATCCTACCACCATCCACTATGCGATGGTTTGATGCAGACTCATTCCTTTGGCTCAGTTTCCACTACAACAAATCATGCTATTTAACTGTTTCCGGTAAGTGATGTTCATTTTGTGCCACAGTCACTTGGAGATTGGACGTAAGCGTATGGAGTGTTTTATCATTACTTGTAGCACTTTTCACATTCCCGGTGTTGTATTTACTGTACACAACATTGGTGATATTTTCACGGCTGTTGATGTCAAAATGCGTCACAAACAAATCAGCTGCATAGTGGATGCATCGTTGACTGACATTAAAACATCGCTACGACTAAGAGAGAAGTCTTGAACAGCATAACCTTGAACTCCATGCTATTAAGACATTGACAACTTTGCCCTGGTAGTCGAAATGACTGTGGGCCAGGTCATACAAGTCTTCTTCCAGAATAAAAAAACAACCTCCAAATACTTCTGGCCTAATAAAGATATCACGAAACGGCTTTTAGATCTATGTTGGCCTTTGTCTCCTTTTTAAATCGGTTTGGGGCCACCCATAAAGTACGTACACACTGAGGCAGTGTGCGGGGGTAACATTTTTTGAAATTTTATGTATGCTCCTTCTTTGTTCTATTGCATACAAGATAGGGAGGGTGGTGTGGAGGTCCAAATTATGACAAAATCGGGCACAATCGGATCGGTGGTAACTAGTAATGTCTATGTCTTATAGGCTTCATAGGATGAGAAAATGTAATTAATGTAAATGTAATTAATGAGCCCGTAGTAATGGACACTTGAGGTCTTTCGTCTGTCAGATGCTATCAGTGCAGGGCCACAGTTACGAGACGAAAGACCGAGAAGGGAATCTCTACGGGCTCATATACTAGGTTTCCTTATTATCATATACCTCAAAAATCACAGAAAAACTGCCATTTTCTTTACCAACTGACAGTGGGCCCAAACATTATTTATATGTCATGCCCAGCAGTGGGCAGAATTTCATAGAATTTCATGCACAGATATATGATAATAGAGGGAAACTATGTTCCAGTGAGAGAAAGTCAATGTTACGAGGTAAGGCACGGAAAATTACTGCCCAAGGCCTTGGCCGTAGACAGATATCTTTCCAAACCTTACCGCCAGTTTCTGTCTCCGGAAACTTGGTTACCCTATTCCTATATACCTTCAAATGTGGTTTGATAACGATAATTAGCTCATTGATTTGCTCACCCACCATCAAACCCGAAGCCAGATCCAACTTTATCCAGTAACTTAACACTCTATGTTTTCTCCCCACGGCGCTTTTAATATGAATTTTGTAAGTGGCGATCTGATTGGTCTAAATGTCAACCTTGGGTAGTATACGGCAACTTTGGGTTGTATTCATAAGTTACTCAATCCCCCAGAACTTGGTGTAAGCATGCAGTGTACGGCCATAGGTATATAGGAATATGGGTTAGGAGAAATGTTACATTTGCATGCAGAAAAAAAGCACCATGTACCAGGGTGACACATCATTGTGGGCGAAGCTTGAGTTGATGGCTGGGTCACTGTCGGCTCAATCCCTGTCAGTGGTGTACGGCAGAGAGGGTGAGACAGAAGGCAGACAGGCGTCATACGAGACAGACACTCAACATACAGCATTAACTCGCCCAGTCCTGCGACCTAGCAGTTGCATCACACACTCCTCCTGAGCATAATTTTTAAGCGAGCCACTAGAGTCCTGGATGTATATGCACTGTTATTATATACCTGTGGTAGTATATCCTTTATCTCACCCCTGGTACAAGCTTGGCCATAGGAATAACATTAGAAAAAAATACTCAATGATCACCCCCGTAAAGTGACAATACTACTCCACGGCCGTGAATTTGAGATGACTTCATATGGATTTGCTAAGTCTATTCTAATTATTGTGAAATTTTGATGATATTTAATGTCATAAAAAGGGGTGAGATAAATCCAGAACCGCACTCGAATCGTAAATAGACAAAACTCCACTCGTTTGAATGAGCCGTAATCATCACTCGGCCTCGCCTTGATGACGATTGTGGCCCATCCAAACTCGTGGAGTATTGTCTATTTATACGATTCTCGGTGCAGTTCTTTATAAATACATACAGCCCGCTCCTACCCATGTCATATCTATATTTATATCCATAAGACACCTAGGTGACGTACGGGGCATGTATGTGGTGTATGGGGCATGTACGGCGGCGAAACCCAAAAACTTGTCAAGAAGCAAAGTTAAAAATTGGATATTTTAATGTATATAATAATATGCAAACAGGCATACTGTGTCTGTATGTGATAAATACTTGGAAAAATTGACAATAAAACGAACCGCTGCCTGCGGCATCGGTACGCTTTATCGTCAATTTTACCGGGTATCTATCATGTACAGCCACAGTAACCCTGTTTCCGTATTATATCACATGTCTTATAACTATGATCATTTTTTTCCTGGTCACCAAATTCTATCTACAGAAAAATATAACGATAATATTGTTTTCTTGTTATGGCGAAAATGAATTAAGCATGTTATTTACATTTGAACTTCTTTTTTTTTTCATCTAGGCCTTTCTCTCTTTATTTTCAGTATATCTTTTCTCAAAATTGACTATCTTTCGAAGTTTACATACAACAATCTCACCTAGATTATATGAACTTTTTTCTTATTTGAAATAACATGTCAAAATGCCTGTATATGGCAATACCTCCAGGCATCTTCAGGCCCTACATGGCAATGCAGGCATCTTCAGGCCCTACATTACAATAATTCTAGGCATTTTCAGGACTGAAAGAGTTATCATCGCACATCCCACCCTAAAGCTCTTACAGACTTTACAAAATGCACATGTTCAGGGCAGATCATTCCAACCTCTACAGATCATTAATTATAAGTAGAGTTTAGATTATCCAAATCCTTAAGGTAAGAATAGATACGTCCCGCCCAGTGAAAAGCGTGAGGTGGAAGGGACAGTTGGCGGGAAATTGGACGCAGTTAAACTTTAATCACTTAATAAGAATTGCTGAGTGAAAGAGGTGTTAAAGTTAATATCAATTAAAATTAATTAAAATTTTTCTAGGAATAAGATATATGAGTCTATACCTAAAACTGATTGATGAGTAATGTTAATCTGGTGTTACTTGATAATTCTTTTGTCTTTTTACTTGATAATTAATGGACTATTCAGTGTAGGTGACTAGATAGCGTGAGAGACTAAGCAGCAGTGTACAAGTCGGCTGGGTGGGTTTCGGTGGTCTCAGTTCAGCGGGGTCTTTTTCAGTAACAACAATCGTTAATAGTGACCATTTCGAGGCGCAAATGTCCTATAGACCTATGATCATAGAGGATCGGCCAAAGATCGTTGGCTGCGACACGTAGGGAGGTTTGAGGTGTGTTATAGTAGTAATAATCGTAGGGTATTGTAGCCCGAACAGTCACAACCAACAATATAGTTGGACATGTTGTACAGGTATAGTGGGTGGTTGTAACTCTTTTTTCTAAAAGCTAAAATTTATTGAAATTAAGAATCATTTTCAGGAGCGGATTCTATATGCATGGCATACCTATATACCAAATTTTATAAATATCCTGTAGGTATTTGGATCGTGAGAAATATTTTTCTACCCCATCATGATTTAGATGACAACTGTGGGCACTGCATCACTCGGCTGCATTTGCAAAACCTACTCAAGTGCTCCCTAAATCTCTTATAATAATTGTCCTTACTATAAAGCAGGAATTCCACCAACCAGACAAAAAAGTTGTGTGACGCTCATACAACGGTTGCTGGGACATCTCGTTAAATTTTTATTTTGTCTGTTTGGTTGGAGCATCGTGTGATGCCCATCTGCCAGACGTCTGCTCTTGGTTGCTGGGTTAGTTGAGCGTCTGTGGGGGGTTGCTGGCACATCGCCCTAGGGTCGCTCACAGCTGTTGGTGGTTGCTGGGCCATCGGCTGTGGTTTCTGCTAAAAAACGCTTCCACCAACCAGATTTTTCAGGAGATGTCCCAGCCCATGCCCCAACAACCCTCCAAGAGACAGAATTTGTCCATCTGGCGAAAAACTGATTTATTACTTTTTTTGTCTGCTGGAATAGGGCGTCTGTTGGGCATCATTGGAAGAGTATGACACCTGCCTGTGACCTCTGCCGGGACCTGCGGCGAGTGAACGCTGCCAACATTGAGTGACCAATACCGGCAATAGCCGAAGCCGCAAAAGGACATAGAAAATTCTGACACTTTTGGTATTTTTGGGAGAATTCTAGAACCAGAGCGTGCCATGCACATTCATAACATCAATCCTTATCTTTATTTACCTTCATTGTTCGGTTAACTGCAGTATTTAGTTGATATTTGACGATCTCTTGACATTTCCGTACAAAATCCAACACGGCGGCGCACTGGTCTGCTCAATACGCGTCTTTCGCGGGTTCACAATGTTGAGTGTATTGCCGCTCGCAGCGCTGCCTATCGGCTCAGCGGAGCACTCGATAACTGCGTGAAATGCAACTAATGTCCACTAGACGGCCCCACTCTCCACACCCTGCTGCTCTATATTGAGCGTTGGCTGGGGCGTCGGCTGGAGGATCTGCTGGAACATCGGGCCATCGCCTGAAACATCTGGTCAGTGGAAGCATACGCCAGACGCTTGTACGGCGACCACATGAGGGTCTGCTGGCGGTTTTGGTGAAGCAGCAACGCATTTTGAGGCCATTTGGCCAGACGTTTCAACCGATGTCTGTGGAAAGGTCGGCTGGAACGTCTGTTTGCCTCGAAAAAGCGGTTGTTTGGTGGAATTCCTGCTTAAGACACCATGCCTTCTACAATCGTTCCGAAATACAGTTTGGCGCTGATCTCCCATGGCACGCTATGACTGGGTCTATAGGACACCTGCCATCTTTTGTTTTCCCAACTGTCGTACATTCGCTGGGCGATCTTAGACTATGGTTACCTACGATTGTTGTTACTGAACAACACCCCCATGGTGTATGAGACTCTATCACTCACAGGCCTGGGATAACTCACCTCTTTGACAGCAGCAGCAGCAGCAGCAGATGTCGTTCTCCGGCTCGTTGGGCGAGATGCCGATTCTCCGCGCCTGACTGCGGGTCGTGGACCGAAGGCTGGATGGAGAAAATGCAAGATACAGATATGAAACCTGTTATATATATACTCTGTGTAGTGAGACCTTAAAATAGATACTCTGTGTAGTGAGACCTGAAATAAAACGCTGAGCAGCACATGGAGTCGGCGATCCATAAGAGCAGTTACAGGTTGTTGTTGTCTGTATAATCAGAGTTAACTGAAGCCATCTTTCACCCAAATACACCACAGTGAAAGTTTAAGTGTCAGAGGTTGTGTCCCATCAAGTTTGTATCGCATAGTAATTCACAAGCCTTATCCACGTTAATTACATAACGATTCAATGCTATTGAATTGCCATAAAACTTGTCCAAAAAAGACATCATATTCCTATCTGTACATAGTTATGACAACAACTGGTGTAAGTTGGCTGTACTACAGGCTCCATGTTCAAAGTGAGGCTGAGCTTCAACCAGATATTTAGTGTTCTTCTAAGGATATAGGTATAAGGCATGTGACAATGCTTGAAGAGTGATTAGGAACCACAGAGCCCTCTGGTGGAACATGGCTGTATTACTATGCCATGTGCTTTCAAAAATGGCTGATCCGCCCCTCATGTTATGAAATTAGGCAAAAATACATGAATATTATGCCAAATATAAGTTTCACCTATATAATGATACTTTCCAGAGTGTAAGCAACTGTCAGTGCCACTAATGGAGATGGTAAATGTTACACCAATGGTCAGTGTAAATCAATATTGAGTAAACCTCTGTTTAAATATGCCCATTTCACCCAAAATCCCCCTCCCCCACTTTCAACAAATACTTGAATATCTATGTAAATATAGAATCTACCTAGAAAATTCCTCTTCCTAACATTTATTGTTTTTAATTCTCTTTCAAATGAGGCATATCATAGCATGTTTCAACCAGTTTAAGACCTGTGAATCAGTAAGATTCAAAATACTATATATGAAAACTGTAAGGCATTGTACCACCATAAAACCTTCCGTCCAAAACAGAAATCATATTCCTATCTGTACTTAGTTAGCTATAAAAAGCAAAAATGTGGTCAGGTCACCTAGTGACTCTACAAGCAGGTGTACTACAGAAGGCTATAGCCATAACCTAAAGACCAACCGTCTACCCGCTAATGGCTGGGGGCTCACCTGCCGTAGACGGCCATCAGGAACATGATGACCACTCCGAGGTAGGCGCTGAGCATCTTCGAGTCGCTCGAGTAGAAGTCAGGCTGGCAGTAGAGCAGCTTCTCCCCAGTACTCGCCAGGTAGTTGGGGTTCCCGTCTTCTCGCAGCGACACCTGCGCCTCGTGTGTCGCGGCCTGGAACCCTATATGTGTAATATATAGATACATATTATTATATATCCCCAGTACTCGCCAGGTAGTTGGGGTTCCCGTCTTCTCGCAGCGACACCTGTGCCTCGTGTGTCGCGGCCTGGAACCCTATATGTGTAATATATAGATCCATATTATTATATCTCCCCAGTACTCGCCAGGTAGTTGGGGTTCCCGTCTTCTCGCAGCGACACCTGTGCCTCGTGTGTCGCGGCCTGGAACCCTATATGGCAAAATATAGAACACTGTTCCATACGAGTCGACTAAAACATTAGTTGTTAGGCTAAATTAATTACAATTTTTTTTTATCAATTTTGGGTATATACTTGAGGATAATTTACAGTTGGTATGGAACTCTGTGTAAACACCTTGTTCCGTCAAACTCTAAATCATCATCTCATTTTGTAGCTTGTAAAGGATGGTCAGGTCATTCTATATAAATAATTATTATGTATCTCCCCAGTACTCGCCAGGTAGTTGGGGTTCCCGGTCTCTTGCAGCGACACCTGAGCCTCGTGTGTCGCTGCCTGGAACCCTATATGTGTTATATAGAGATACTTATTATTATATCTCCCCAGTTCTCGCCAGGTAGTTGGGGTTCCCATCCTCTCGTAGCGACACTTGCACCTTGTGTGTCGCTGCCTGGAACCCTATAAGTACTATATATAGAGATATTTATTATCATATCTCGCCGGTACTCACCAGATAATTGGAGTTCCCGTCATTAATATCATATGTGCGTAAAGTAAACTAAATGAGTGACACTATGACTTTGTCCCCATTACAAGCTTTATTGCTGGTGTTACTGCAATGGATTGGCAGCTGACCAGACTGCTGAGTGACTAGCGGTACATCAAGATCAAGGTTATATGCCGGTTCTGTGTTTACCCTGTAGGGGCAACGCGTTGATCGTAACCAAGGGTCGCCTCCAGCAGCCTATTATGTAGAGCCAGCATGGTCAGTAAGGCCAAGGGATAGAGCCTGCATGTTTCACATACAGATGATTTGGAACATAACATTGTACTCCCGCAGTGACATTTTGACAGAGAGGTTTCATTTTGAATGATAACTGTAAGTAGCTGTTATCCGACTAATATAGTTCTCACTGTTCCGTTGTTATTGTGGATCATTAATTTGTTTATGCAACAATAGAGTTGGATTAGATAAGTTACAAATTGACCTTGAGTTGACCTTACCATGGACGCGGGCTGGCGGTTCGCTGGTTACTGCCGTCCACGTTAGATACATCACATACACGCTGATTACCGCACTCTGCAGCAAGCTCGAGTTCTTATTCACTGAAATCAGACGACAATTGGCAAGGTCAAATGAATATTGATCTAAACTGTACATTGAGGGTATATCACTGAAATATGTGTCAGACGACAATTGTCAAGGTTAGATGAATACTGCCATAAACAGTACATTGAGGGTATATCACTTTTGAAGGACAAAGGTGAAGATTTAGCTCCACATAGTTTTAAAAATCATTTTCATGGTGTATTACTTTTGGTGAATAATAATGGCTTACTGTCTTGTACGCACAAGATACTTGGTAAAATTATTGATCAAATACATCCCTCTGCCTTTTGGCAGTCAGCCCGTTTTCGTACTATTATATAGTCATGTGATGTCCTACCCCGTACGTCACAGTGTGGCGTATGGCCAAAAATACGTCATGGGTAGCAGCGGGCAGTATGTGTAAGTCATACGCCCTATGGTATTTAAAGGCATATCCTACAATTCACAGTGGCACCACCTGGTGATTTTTAAATACTGTTTATTATTAGTCAAAACTGGTTTTATAAGATTTATTCTGATTCTACATGAGTGAATTTAACATTTTGTCCAGTTTATCAAATCAAAATATGTAATATGGGCCAATTTCCATTTGCTTGATTTACATTGGAAATGTACTGAAAAATATGGTTTTCTTCAATTTGTTCAAAAACAAGGACGGTGACCTATGGTTTTTAAAACCTAAATGAGTAGTACTATACATGTACTATATGCTGTAAAAGTTTGAGGAAAATGACATGGGTTTTACCATGTGAAAAAATACTTTTTAGAATTTCTATATATTCTAATATAGAATCATCATAATATTGATCTATAAATCAAAAACTAGCATGGTGACCCACGATTTTTAAGTTAGATATGTGTTCCACAACACTTTGGGATCATCTTCTTACATTTTCAAGAAATTGACCTGGGTTTTAATTTTCAAGCAAAATTGTCCGATATGCCTTTAATAAATCATATTGTCTTGTTATGTTTTGTCCTGTATGAAAATAAAAAAATTGAAAAAAAATGGGGAGAAGAAATAATATTCCATGGGTGAGATGTGACACATGTATTTCGAAAATCTGTAGAAACAGGGTAGATTATTTACCAGTGCATGACAACCCTATATCATTTAGAAATGTATCTGTTTCTTTATGGCTGCTAAAATACTTGTGTGTATATATCCTGTACAAGTTGAAAATAAAATATTCTCCACAATAAAAAAAAAAAAAAATAACGAAATGAATACTCACACTTCTTGGTACAGGGGAGCTCCGAGATGAAGCAGAGAACGAGACACACTCCTGCATTAACTCCGATAAAGATCTTGTTCTCCTTACAGCCTTCCTTTTTGGTATAGAATATATATAAAGCAAATGTTCCCACGGCTGCTACTGCGGCGAAGAATATGGCGCAGAGGTACAGTGCTGAAAGTAGAAACCAACGTTTCATCAGACATTGCGTATTACTTTATTACCCACCATATACAGAGTCTCCATACTAAACCTTAGTTTACTTTACTAAAAATTTGCATATCCTGTTGGAATAACAAAGCATGCTGCCTGGTTGATCCAGGCATCTTACTCTTCTAGATTATATCTTATCGAAAACCTTACATTCTTTGAGGATGTCAAGAATTTCTCTCTTGCCAGTGTTATGGAAAACACTGCGCATTGTTGTTACATTATTTAAGGATTTTCTTCCTTCTCTTTTTTGTTGCCTGACAACGTAGCATGAGATGTTTTACACTCAGCGGAGTGTTGCATGTCTGGCACATAGGTGCTACTTCACCTCTTAGGAGGTGCCCATGTGCCAGTTTGGTGTGACCAGTCCGCAGACAGGTCAGCTTCACCTGTTTAGTTCATGTCAGGTTATCTTTCCTAAAGTTTTGGCTAGTAGCCAGTACAATTGTAGTTTGTCGTCTCTGGTGCAGTTCCAGAGTTTCTGCCAAGTTTTATGAATGTGCTCCTTGGCCATTGGTTTCAGGTTTATATATGTGGAACTGTCTGGGCTCCAACTCTTCTACTTAATCCATTTTTGGCTGCCTTTATCTTTTTTCCTAGGGCTGAAAAACTGACGTTCAGTACATATTCATCTACAGATGCAGTTGATGATAAAAGCTTTATTTCAATGTTCTAATACTTTGTTTCAACTGATTTGAAAAATATAAACACTATCTGACTTACAGATTAGTGAGTATGTCAACAAGAATGAAATATAACTGGTGAAGGTAATGTATTATTGACTCCTTACCTGCTAGCCAACATTTGTTCCCATTTTCACCGATGGCTCTTCCATACCTGAAATTTATAAGGATAAGATTATCATAATAATTTTCACTATTCAAGACATCGAGAAACTGTGGATAAATCTATTAGAGTCTTGAAGCATAAATCATTTTTGTTTTATCTGAGTTTATTTAGTGAAAATATACATATGTTTATTTTACATTTTCTTATATTAGGTTCTCTCATCATAAGGTGACACAATGCTTGTATTATACAATCGATATTTTCAACTTGAATGTCGACAATTGCATAGATTCAGAAGTGAAACTGTTCCATTATCTTTTAGTTATTTTTATTCAGAAGAACCACTTACATCATGGTGACATTTCATTTTGTTGATTGTGTCCCAAAAATACCAGGTAGTACGACAGCAAATCATACAGTTTATTTTTCTGACTATTATATGGAAAAACGCTATTAAGTGAATATGATATGTCTATTGTACTACTTGTAATTCGATAAAAAAAACCCACCATAGAATAGATGTTCAAAAATGTTTAAAAGCACCAAATTATTCTTGTACAAAAATTCCTCATCTTAAAGCACAAATGCCTTTATAAACATATAGATGTAAAGAACATACACTAAAGTTAACGTTTAAAAGAATAAAAATACTAGAATGACTTTTTTCCCGTAATCTCCGCTTTGTGTGGGGTGAAGATTACGACCAGCCGTAATCTCCGCCTGGTGAATTACTCAGTCCCTATAGGTTTTCTGAGGAGGCTTCGTATTAGGTGTATAATAAATCACCAAACCATTCATAGGTTTTCTGAGGAGGCTTCGTATTAGTTGTATAATAAATCTCTATACTTTCCATATGTGTATATAAATATTCTGCCCCTTTCATTAACCTCCCCCGGTAAATAAACATGAACATTTATTCCATGAATCAAGACGTACGTACCACTTGCTGTGCCAGTTATGAGTGAAGTCTACCAGTAGAATAAGCTGGAGAATGATGAAGAGAAAACCGGCCACCATCCCGATGTACATGATAACTGCCGACAAAAAAACACAAACCATAAAACAGGGATGTCTTTTCGGGTGGGGAAAAAAACCTGGATAATATCCGAATCCTGATTATATTGTAGTGAGGAAGTTTGAACTACTGTTTATTGGCATGAAAGAGGGCCAGTTTATTTTCTTTTTGTTTTACACACACACGAATTCTAATAACTGAAAATGAAAACAAGGATTTCCATGCTAAATAGGAAAATTGCCATCTTTGCAGTGCACAACACAGGCTATGTTTTCATGGCCATTGACACCAATTACCGAAAGCAGTACATTGAGCAAATTGACCCCCCCCTTTATTATTATTATCATCATTATCTCACCCCTGGTATTTTTGTCCCATAGGCTTAACATTGGGAACTCATTCTCCATGCCCCTACAAGTAGTGCAGTCGGTTCTTCATAGTCTAAATCCTGCGTGTTGTCCATTCTTATAATGTGTACAGGGGTGAGATAAACACAGAAAGCAACTCGTTCTGGTCAAACTCACTGTTCTCCAACTCGTTTGAACGCTACGTGATATTCACTTGCCTGTCGCCTCATTCATATCACTCCACATCAAACTCGTGGAGAACAAGAAGTTTTAAAATAAAAGTGTCTAAAGAGGGATATAATGTAGAGAGCCACTTACCTAGACTATAAACACTTTCATTTGGTATAAAGAAGGTAGCGATGCACAGCCCTATGATGATTAAGACCTTGAAGAACCAATACCTGAAAATAAAATGGGCCATTTATAATGTTTATATTCAAATCCACTAGTCTCCACTCGTCTCCAGTTTTTTTTAATTTAAAAATATTACCAGTACTAGTGGTCGTATCTACAGAACCTATCCGTATACCACTACCGCTTAGATTTGTTTGTTTCGTTTGATTGGGTAGTTTAACATCTAATATGTTCTATTAGACTTACTCTGGGTTTGATCGAATCTATGATATGAATTTAGGTAGAAATCTCATCCCTACACATTTACCGAGGTGAGAGTTCTTTTACCTCCCACACCACATAGAAATGGTATGGGAAGGACTGGTCTTTGATATAGCAGTAAATCTACCACTGCTGGGGATGAAGGGAAAAGGTGGCTGTACACCACACCATTTAGACATGGTATGAGAAGGACTGGCCTTTGATATAGCAGTAAATCTACCACTACTGGGGGTGAAGAGAAGAGTAGCCGCAGTGAGACTCGAACTCACAAAGTCTGACAACCTTGGGATTACAAGTCTAGTGCCTTAAAGGCATATCGAGGTCACCGTGCTATTATGATCATTTTATATAACATAATATAGAAATTCTAAAGCTTTGTTTTCCACATAGTGAAACCCATGTCATTTCCCTCAAACCTTCACAGAATATAGCATGTGTATAGTACTACCTATTTAGGTTTTAAAAATCATAGGTCACCGTCCTTGTTTTTGAAAGAATTGAAGAAAACCATATTGTTCAGTACATTTCCAGATAAATCAAGCATATGAAAAAGGGCCTATTTTACCTTTAGGATTAGATCAAAGTAGACAAAACTCAGATTTTGGTCTTTTGAGTTTGGAATGTGCCACAAATCACCAATTTCAATGGATGAATGGGAATATTTAAAAATCAGAAGGTGGCGCCACCGTGAATTGTAGGATATGCCTTTAACCACTGAGCTAACTGGTTTTGATTCTTGTCTATGTGTAGGTACCCATTGTGGAATCCGGCGCGCCAGGATCGGCCGGTGGAGATGTCTGTGCACTATGTTTACATTATATGGCGAAACAGTCTATAAATCATGGGTATATAATAAAACGGTCTATATGTTATGGGTATATAATAAAACGGTCTATACGTCATGGGTATATAATAAAACAGTCTATATATCATGGGTATATAATAAAACAGTCTATACGTCATGGGTATACAATAAAACAGTCTATATATCATGGGTATATAATAAAACAGTCTATACATCATGGGTATACAATAAAACAGTCTATACGTCATGGGTATATAATAACAGTATGTAGGTACCCGTTGTGGAATGGGGCGCGCCAGGAGCGGCCGGTGGAGATGTCTGTGCACTATGTTTACATTATATGGCGAAACAGTCTATACGTCATGGGTATATAATAAAACAGTCTATACGTCATGGGTATATAATAAAACAGTCTTTACGTCATGGGTATACAATAAAACAGTCTATACGTCATGGGTATACAATAAAACAGTCTATACGTCATGGGTATACAATAAAACAGTCTATACATCATAGGTATATAATAACGGTATGTAGGTACCCGTTGTGGAATCCGGCGCGCCAGGATCGCCCGGTGGAGATGCCGAGAGTGAAGATGGTGAGGAGGAAGTGGAAGAATCCGGCGCTGAAACACACGCGGTACACGGCGAGGTACCCGACGAGCCGCTCACAGTTCTCACCCACCTGCAGCGCCACGCACGTCTCGTTAAACTGAGGCATCTGTATGAAACAACAACGATAAAAATACGGGCTTTATACAGAGAACACATGTTTTAAACACCAACAAAACAAAACAAAATAAATGAAAAAAAAAATACGGGAAAACGTCAGGCTTTATACAGAGAATATGTGTTTTAAACACCGACATAAATAGGATAAATGTGAATGTTTATACAAAAAATGTGTTCTAAACACCAACAAAAATAGTATAAAGGTAGACATTTATCGATATAATATATGTCTTTTTGAACACAAAAAAAGGGATAAATTGGACATTTATACAGAGAATTTTAAAAAATTCGGGAAAAGGCGAGCTTCATAATGTGTTTTGAACACCAACAAAAAACTGGGAAAAGGCAGGCTTTATACAGGGAACATATATTTAAAATACCAAAAAAACCCCGAAAAAGGTCGAGTTCTATACAGAGAAAACGTGTTTACAACACTAACAAATACATGGTAAAGATCGAGTTTTATACAGAGAATATGTGTTTTAAACACACAAAAAACCCGGGAAAAGTCAAGCTTTATACATAGAATATGAAAATTTTCATAATACTGTTCAGCCTAACAAGTCCATAACAATTGTCTGTTTATATATCAGTGGAAACTACAGATAAGATAGAACATTTTCTTTTTACAACTTTGTAAAGCAAGTTAGATAAATACAAAAACAGCTCCTGTAGAAAGTAGAAAGATAGGGAAATTGTCTTTTTTGTATACAATGACCCACGTACCTCTTCCTCGAGGATGTGCTGGAGTTGAGGGGCGTGCATCATGCAGGCGACGAGCACGATCACTGACAGCACCAGCGTGTACATGAGTCGCGTCGAGTGCGACTCCTTCATCGGGGGCAGGCAGGAGCAGCAGAGCGAACATGCTGCCGGCCCGCAGCAGCACATCAACTGTAACGAGAAACAGAAATGTAGAGAGAATAACGGCACAGGTAGCATGCTGCCGGCCCGCAGCAGCACATCAACTGTAACGAGAAACAGGGTCATGTGTGAAGAATAACGGCACAGGGAGCATGCTGCCGGCCTTCAGCAGCACATCAACTGTAACAAGAAACAGGGACATGTAGAAAGAATAACGGCACAGGGAGCATGCTGCCGGCCCGCAGCAGCACATCAACTGTAACGAGAAACAGGGACATGTAGAGAGAATAACGGCACGGGGAGCATGCTGCCGGCCCGCAGCAGCACGTCAACTGTAACAAGAAACAGGGACATGTAGAAAGAATAACGGCACAGGGAGCATGCTGCCGGCCCGCAGCAGCACATCAACTGTAACGAGAAACAGGGACATGTAGAGAGAATAACGGCACGGGGAGCATGCTGCCGGCCTGCAGCAGCACATCAACTGTAACAAGAAACAGGGACATGTAGAGAGAATAACGGCACGGGGAGCATGCTGCCGGCCTGCAGCAGCACATCAACTGTAACGAGAAACAGGGTCATGTAGAGAGAATAACGGCACAGGGAGCATGCTGCCGGCCCGCAGCAGCACATCAACTGTAACGAGAAACAGGGACATGTAGAGAGAATAACGGCACAGGGAGCATGCTGCCGGCCCGCAGCAGCACATCAACTGTAAGGAGAAACAGGGACATGTAGAGAGAATAACGGCACAGGGAGCATGCTGCCGGCCCGCAGCAGCACATCAACTGTAAGGAGAAACAGGGACATGTAGAGAGAACAACGGCACAGGGAGCATGCTGCTGGCCCGCAGCAGCACATCAACTGTAACGAGAAACAGGGACATGTAGAGAGAATGACGGCACAGGGAGCATGCTGCCGGCCCGCAGCAGCCCATCAACTGTAACGAGAAATAGGGAGAGAATAACGGCACAGGGAGCATGCTGCCGGCCCGCAGCAGCACATCAACTGTAACGAGAAACAGGGACATGTAGAGAGAATAACGGCACAGGGAGCATACTGCCGGCCCGCAGCAGCACATCAACTGAAAGGAGAAACAGGGACATGTGTGAAGAATAACAGTATACAAACATTGAAAAGGTACTATATGGAGACATGATTAGTGCACCTGAATGGAATCTGTTCAGAGGTATTTCGGTCAAGTCGTAATATTCACAGGAGGCCATAAACTATGAGAGGTTGACGCGTAGTAATACACAAGTGCTGGCCAGTGTATTATGACGTTGTCTACAGAGCCCCCTGTCCACAAAACCAGCGTTTGTTGTATTTATTATCTATCTTCTCAAGTAAATCTAACTCAGTATTTGCCATATTATATGGTAGAACAATAATAACTATTTCTTTGCTCTATAGTACAAAGGGACTTTTCCCCCGATACTATGGTTTTGAGGCCGTATATCACAGATGTGAATCCGTATACCACAGTTATGACAGGTTTTATATAATGGATCATGTTTTACTGAGTCCTCAATGGGGTCTTTGTATACTATGGATGATAAATATAGTTCCTATAGGTTTACTATGGACACTTTGTATTAGGCGATTAATAAATTTCTATTTTGATAGAAAGGACATGAAATTAGATTTTGTTATCAATTAGCTAAGTTGATAATGCTTTGTAGTATCATTCATAATTCATATTCCACTATGCCCCAAAAATCTACCCTGCTTCGAGATATTTGTCTCTCTGGTCAGAAAGCGATCGGACAAGCCCAACCTCTTAGTCGGAGACAGAGGTTGGTTGCCAATCTATGGCCAACAATGAATTGTGGGGTGAACTATTAGTGCGGTGGAATGACGGTAGGTGGAGTATGTGAGTGTGGTGAACAACAGTCAATGTCTTTGCGCGAGTCATCGAGTATAAATACACAATATACATGGCAGTACACACCCAATGACTCACATGAATTATCTCGATTTTTCTTAGATTTATGACACTGACATGCAATGTTCATTATCTCACCCGGGTTTTTTTCTCCATGGGCTGAACATATGGAACTCATACTGCACGGCCGTGAAGGTAGTGTACTCAATATTCAATGGATAATTGGGTGATTTATTTTACTGATTAATGATGTTATACTGGGTGAGAAAAAATCAGAAACCCACTCGATGAAAATAACTTGATCCACAGTCCACCTCATTTGACCGCTACGTAATTTACTCAGCTTTACTTTGTAAATTTCTCCGCGGTCAAACTCGGTGGAGTATGGACCAAGTTATTTTCATCTCGTGAGTTTCCTTCTAAATACCGTCACTCTTTGGTTTTTGAGTCACAGTATGCAATGTTCAATACCGTCACAGTGTGCCTGTATGGAGGATTGCTGGTAATTATAGGCCTCGCAACCATATTGGGGACTGAAAACTAGTTATTTTTTTACTTGCTCTACAAAAGTTCTCATAACTTAGGCTGTAAAACAGATACAGATTCACGAAGGGTACTATATTAAACCAGAGATTATGGGCTTTATTGGCATATATATTTTGAATTTATTGAAGTAATTTATCTGTCCTCATTTTTGACACATTTTCTCTGAAATTATTCTAAAGGTTAGTCAAAATGTTGGACTTCTAGAATATGAGTGAAGATTCCATAGAATTCCATATGGAAGCAAAATCAAAGCCCAGTTTAATCAAGTAGAGATTTGTTTGATGATCATTTTGATACCTTAAGTTTTATTGTACTCATAGTAGAAGTCAAAATGGACTGTTTTATTATCAAATTAGAAAAGTAGCAAAAAGCCCCTTTTTGTGATATGTGCCCTATGTTAAAGCATTGTCATGGTAGGCTGAAAATGAAGAACTAAGGCTTGGTTGGAAATGATGCAATATTTTTACATTATAATTTCAGACAAATTTTTCCTTTAGCCATTATTTACAAAAAAATGCTTGCTTAAACTAATTAGATATGCAGCACATGTCAATCTATAAGAATATTTAGGGAAACATTATTTGAATCCGGATCCCACCATAGTCCCTAATATGCCTTCCTGACCTATAGCAGGGGAGTACAAACCTTTATCCTACCCCTAATATAAAATCCTACTATTGGCATACAGAATTGTTATCATGTAATATTCCAAAATCGAGGAGATGGAATAGGATGAAATCAAAACCTGATTCGTTTTAATCGCGGCCACCGCATGCCAGTGAAGCCGAGTGAAGTCCGGAGCCAAAACTCCAGGATTAAAACTCATCCAGTTTTGTGATATAATTTTTATATAGCCGAGCTTCACTCTTTTTCATTGATCAATAATGATATTGTGCACATCTTTTCTTGGTCAAGTAATATACATTTGTGTTTTTCATATTATCAAGAGACATCACGAGTTTGAGTCTGAGTTTATTTATGCCACGCATTTTGTTGGCTCCATAATTTCATGAGTCGAAGACGAGTGACATTACGGAGCGAACAAAATGAGTGGCATAAATAAGCTCAAACTCAAACGAGCGGCATCTAGATTTTATCCTACCCCGTTTCCACATTTTTCCAGCACTAGAAAGTAGTGGCATAAACAACACTTTATGTCACACTCGTGAAATAAACAAATGCCACGTTAAGCCTATGGCGTTTTTATTAGGGGTAGGATAATCTTAGCTATAGCCGTGTAGATATGTTCAATCCAACGCTGAACAATGCGAAATTCTGTGAACATAAAACATGTGCTCAGTCCAATGGCATATGTGATAACCCTTATATCTAAACAAATCCTAAACATATGTTCAATCCATTGGTGAAGGATGCGAGAGTGTACAGTAAGTGTACTTATGTACTAACACAATATTGACTGGATTCAGATACAAGCGGCTGTATGCTCCGAGGAGTTGACGCGTAGATGCGAGGACATTGTCTAGGGTCAACTCCCAGGAGAGTTGTCAGTGACTGGAGTACCCTCAAGGCATGTGCGACAGACCTAAATGAGACTGCTCAGCCCTCATTGGCTGTTGGTTCATCAGCCAATCACAGTGCAGAGCACACAAGCCAAACCTGCAGCAAGCCACCCCCTGTGGATTTTATATTAACTCCTACAGTTTGTCAATAAATCTTCTCTTGACTCTTCCACTATTGGTAACCCTGTACTTCTGTAACCGAGTTCTGACTTGTTTGTTTGTTTGTTTGTTTGTTTGTTTGTTTGCTTGTTTGTTTGCTTGTTTGTTTGGGTAGTTTAAAGTCCAATTTGTTCAATTAGACTTGAGTTCTGACTGCTTACTTATTGGATAATTGTCTAGGGACCCAGAGTAGCTTGAGTATAGATCTTAAGAGGGTTCTGACTGTCTTACACTTAAGATCTATACTCAAGCTACTCTAGGTCCCTAGATAATTATCCAATAGCAGAGGACAAGCCACATCCTTCAGTTATCCCTATTCAGCAAAAAATGCATTGATTTCTTCCACTGTTTATTGTTTTTTTCCTGTTTTTTGTTTGATTCAATGTCCAGTCAACCATTACAGGTCCTTTTCAGACTTTCTTTATGTTCTTATCGAATCTATATAATGAATTTAGGTAGACATTTCACCCTTACACATTTACCAAGGTGAGAGTTCTTTTACTTCCCATACCACATAGATATGGTATGAGAAGGACTGGTCTTTGATATAGCAGTAAGTCTACCACTGCTGGGAATGAAGGAGAAAGGTGGCTGTACACCACACCACATAGACATGGTATGAGAAGGACTGGTCTTTGATATAGTAGTAAGTCTACCACTGCTGTGGGTGAAGGAGAAAGATGGCTGCACACCACACCATATAGACATGGTATGAGAAGGACTGGCCTTTGATATAGCAGTAAATCTACCACTGCTGTGGGTGAAGGAGAAAGATGGCTGCACACCACACCACATAGACATGGTATGAGAAGGACTGGTCTTTGAAATAGCAGTAAATCTACCACTGCTGGGGGTGAAGGAGAAAAGTGCCTGCAGTAGGACTCAAATTATCTAGGGACCCAATGTAGCCTGAGTATAGATCTTAAGAGTAAGACTCAAATCCACAAAGTCCCACGAACTTGGGATTACCAGTCCAGTGCTCTTAACCACTAAGCTAACTCACCTAAAGATTTACGGCTATTTAGCGGATTAGACCAAATTAACCTGTAACATTTGATGGGTCTCATAGTATTTGAAGACCTACTGAGTCATATCTATTTCACATCAGGAAGTAAATAACTAGGAAGTAAATCTTGCATCATGTCCTGGGGAAATTTATGACAATTTGAGAACGTCTCTTGTCACTTCTCGTGTACAATACAATAACGACCAGGGAAAGTTCCTCAATGAGTTAGAAGTAAACCTATTTATTATATACCCATGCCGTATATACTGTAAATATGCACCGTTTCGGCATATGACGTAAAAATACTGTATGGCCCACTGGTCCGTACACTAAAATACGGACCACCTAGCCATACACATTTATTAAAATTTTGGTTGTTAAGAAAAATGAAATTGATTTTTTTTTTTTTTCGGGTATATAGTAAATATATTACGTCCAACCACGCTTGTACAAGTCACAGAACTCGATGATAATTTACGGTTTGTATGGAATTCGGCATAAATGCCTCGGTCCATACAAACTGTAAATTATCTCGTTCTGTGACTTTTACAGCATGGTTAGGACGTTCTATATAAGTACCTTATGGATGGGATCGATTTGACAATGTAGTCAACTGATATTGTCATTTTTACCCTCTTACTAATTAAATTTATACAATACGGTATTCTTTTTTTAAAATATACCATACATTCTTGTGAAATATACTATATATAACACAGATATCAGGTGGGGTTATGAAAAGAATAAAAGATATTTATCATGTGGAATTTTCTGCCTCAGAGAGATAACATGGAAAACATATCGTTATTGGATATGGAATGGGCCTGGGGTGTGTGGGAAGAATTTTATAGACTGAAAAGAAAAATCAGGATTTGTAAGGAACAGAGGAAAACTGCCATATCTGAATTAACAAGAATTAAACACTAAATTTCTTATATTATATACAAATAATGACAGATATACATTCTACAATGTGTAACAAACAGAATCTTGAGAATTTACAAATCTAAACCTAATAAGTATTGATATGTGATGTATTTAGCCTTGAAATGCCCATTTCCAGATTCACACAGTATGTGGTTATACGTACACAGTATCACGTAAAACAGTAACTGCGTGACTAGAATATGAAATAATACTGGTCTGGTTTGGTGACTTTTTATACTTTGACACATATCGGAAGGAGTGTGGGAAGTTGGTGTAGCGTGGTGGCAGGCGGCCACTAAATACAACCCCCGTGTTCCCGTACACTGCTGGTAGACTCTAGTACAGTCTGTTGTCGCCAGGGCCAGGGCACACAGGCTCAAACTTAGATTGTCCGCCACCTCTGTCTACACTACGTTTCAACTAAGAGGTTGGTAATGTTAACCCATGGACGTGTCCACGGATTTTCACTCTCAGACCAAACAATTTTGTTCTACATGGATTCTGATATCCCAAATACTTTCATAGAAATATTCATATGTTAATTCATTGTTAAAAAACATTATCTCTGTGGCCATTCTATTATAAATACACTTAAAAGATGATAAGAACATGGAAAAGCGACTTTTAGGGTAACAACGTGGGTCATGGCGGCCAGTGTACCAGACACATCAGCCAAAGAACGCCCCCAAAGAACCAGTTACAACTTACAATTGCTGCCGAAAAATAGCTAAAGCGACGTTCCTTTACCCACTGCAATGGCATGAGATACCCGCTACCACGCCAGGTCAAGGCCCCTGTCAATTTAACGTGACCAGAGGTAACGTAGTGTAGCTCGGGTTGCCAGTGTAGCTCAAACTAAGACTGTTAGGGGCTGCCATTTTGAGACAGGGATTCCTGCCTCCGCTGGTACTAAGCTGCCCTGATTGATTTGCCAGTAACCAGTATGTTACTCTTCAAGCAGAGGTCCTAGAGTAGCTTTTACTGGGTATGTACCAAATAAATCAGCTTGGAGAGTTAAAATGATTCCCAGAAAGCTCTCAGAATTTAGGACATTTCAAAAACTGGTGTATGGGCCAGATTTGGGCCCAAACAGGCAGGTTGGGGCAGAGATACAAGCGTCCACAGGAAGTAAAGTGCAGGAACTCTGTTAGGCGAGTGCACTGCTGGGTGTTTAAATAGGGCACATAGCTATTATGCTATGGAGACGGCCATCTTGCCCCCCCCCTACGTAAACAAACCACCAGGTGGCAGCTCCAGTTATCAATGGATCTTATCAAAAATACAATTTTTGGATTGCCTTAAGAAGGATTTAGTCTCGTCTCACGATTTTGTATAGATTATGACAGCAGAAAAATAGTGGTTGTCCCCCGACTACAGTGGCGCTATCTTGCAATTTTCTGGCGGATGTTGGCGGAACTAGCAATCACTCTGTGTCCTATAGGGGCCATCCATAAAGTATTGTAGGGGGAGGTCAAGAATTTTGGAAATTTTGCATATCAATACCACTGTTAATTAAATATCTACAAACTTCAAACGGGTGTCTGTTGAGATTTTATAGAATAATTGAAGAAGACAAGAACTTCTACCGTTATATCACCAGCAGCTCGTTGATATCTGGCTTCTCTATCTATATATATATTTTTCTGTTTCTTGACTTTCTGTTACCAAGGTAACCCCAAACCAGTGGAAAATTTCTGATCGGATGCCAAGTATAGTGCTTGGAGTACTCAGTGACACGGAGTAAATGGTGAGCACTCTCCATCACAGACTACGTGAGGGTGAGGAGGAAAGGCGTAGACCAGGACTCTGTTGGGAGACTTTCAGCCTCCATTCTTCATCATCCACCTAATATATAGTATCTATAGCAAACACATGGGCAGCGTGTACCTACATACCCCGAGTTAACAGATATATATATATATATATATATATATATACCCACCTAATACATAGTATCTATAGCAAACATATGGGCAGCGTGTACCTACATACCCGGAGTAAACAGATATATATATATATATATATATATATATATATATATATATATATATATATATATATATACCCATCTAATATATAGTATCTATAGCAAACAAATGGGCAGCATGTATCTACATACCCGGAGTAAACAGATATATATATACCCACCTAATACATAGTATCTATAGCAAACAAATGGGCAGCGTGTATCTACATACCTTGAGTTAACAGATATATATATACCCACCTAATACATAGTAACTATAGCAAACATATGGGAGGCATGTACCTACATACCCGGAGTAAACAGATATATATATATATATACCCAACTAATATATAGTATCTATAGCAAACATATGGGCAGCATGTACCTACATACCCAGAGTAAACAGATATATATATATACCCAACTAATATATAGTATCTATAGCAAACATATGGGCAGCGTGTACCTACATATCCGGAGTTAACAGATATATATATATATACCCACCTAATACATAGTATCTATAGCAAACACATGGGCAGCGTGTATCTACATACCCGGAGTTAACAGATATATATATATATACCCACCTAATACATAGTATCTATAGCAAACACATGGGCAGCGTGTTTCTATGTACCCGGAGCATACAGATATATATATATATATATATATATGTACCCACCTAATATATACTATCTATAGCAAACATATGGGCAGCGTGTATCTACATACCTTGAGTTAACAGATATATATATATACCCACCTAATATATAGTATCTATAGCAAACATATGGGCAGCGTGTACCTACATACCCGGAGTAAACAGATATATATATACCCACCTAATATATAGTATCTATAGCAAACACATGGGCAGCGTGTATCTACATACCCGGAGTTAACAGATATATATATACCCACCTAATATATAGTATCTATAGCAAACATATGGGCAGCGTGTTTCTACATACCCGGAGTAAACAGATATATATATATGTACCCACCTAATATATACTATCTATAGCAAACATATGGGCAGCGTGTACCTACATATTCGGAGTTAACAGTTATATATATATACCCACCTAATACATAGTATCTATAGCAAACACATGGGCAGCGTGTTTCTATGTACCCGGAGCATACAGATGTGTTCTATGTTCTGGGCTGCAAAACCCGGCTCATGCAGAAAAATAGTGCATATGGAAAAATAGTGCACAACCTAAAATGAACTAATATCGGTATGCCACTTGTCCAGAAAAGGTGGATAATATATACAATATAGACTGGTTTCAGATAAAAGTGGTTGTATGCTACTCGGAGTTGCCTCTGCGCAATATCCTTGCTTGCACTCGGATATTACTACGCATCAACTCCTCGGAGCATACGACTGCTTGTACCTGAAACTAGTCGATATTATGTATTTATACACGATTAAAGGTTTCGGAGGCAGTGTGTGCCTCATTATCTTTCAATTACTCGTAAATATGTCTTAGACCGAGTCCATCTCAATCGACATTTTGTGCATCCCTCTCATAAGATCTCACAGTCTCTAAATGGTATTCTGTACTCTCACTACGCTCTATAGGCAAATAATTCTGTCTCCCGTGCTAAAGACGTACATCAATGCAACCCAAAGATTTCTATAATCTCAATGATGCCACCTAGTGGGAATACTGTGTGCCAGTCGATTCTCAAGGCTCTAAGCATAGTTCGTTAAGAATTTTCCCCCCATAGAGCATAGTGAGAACCTTGTACAGAATACCACTTAGAGGTGTGAGATCTTATGAGGGGTGCTTTGTTATTTGTGCTTTAACTCTTTAAGCCCGGAAGATGCCTGGATGTATGCCTTAGAATTTGCAAAATATGACTGGGAACTTCTGTGTAATTTACCAGTTTAATATACACATATTATCGCACCCGGTATTTTTCTCCATATGCCTAACGTTAGGAACTCATACTCCATGGCCGTGAAGGTATTGTATCCGATACTCAATAGCTAATTGGGTGATTTATTTTATCAATTAATAATGTTATACAGCGTGAGATAAAATCAGAAACCCACTGATGAACATAACTTGGTGGTCCACTATCCACCTCGTCTGACCGCAGAGTAATTCACTCAGCTTCGCTCTGTGAATTACTCTGCGGTCAAACTCAGTGGAGTACGGACCAAGTTATTTTTTTTTATTTTTTTTTTTATTTGTTTACCCTGCCCCTGATCAGCCACGAAGGCTGGTTTGCGTACAGGGACAGCTGATTACATGATTCACTTAGATTACATAAGACATTGTAAATACAGTATCATATACAATACGGAAAATTACAATCTCATGAGCTTCCTTCTAATTATACACCAAAATGAAGGGTGCATAAAGACGAAAAATTATATAGGTCTTTTTTAGGTTTTCAAACGATTCAATACTATAAAGAGACGTCACGAGTTTGAGTCTGAGTTTATTTATGCCACACATTTTGTTGGCTCCATAATTTCACGAGTCGAAGACGAGTGACATTACAGAGCCAACAAAATGCATGGCATAAATAAGCTCAAACTCAAACGCGTGGCGTCTAGATTTGATCCTACCCCGTTTCCATATTTTTTCAGTATCAGAAAGTAGTGGCATAGACAACACTTTATGTCACTACCCGTGACATAAACGAATCCCATGTTAAGCCTATGGTTTTTTTTATTAGGGTTAGGATAAATTACATTATGAATAGTATTATCAAGCTTTATCACAAGGCACCTTTTTTAAAAGTCACACATTTAAGTATTGTAGTTGAGTAGACAAGTTGGTCAATCTTTTTGTCTGCCTCACTAATCTTCCTCGACTGCTGAGAAGTCTGAAGTCGTTGGAGTTTTATCCCTCACTGGCTGAGGACTAGGTTTTGGTGACATGTTTGCCACTTGGAGTTTGAACCTGACTAGATCTGTAGAAAACTAGAAATGTAGCCAAGTAATTCTTCACTTCACAGACACTCACAGGATAAAAAGACATCTGTTTGTTTGTTTATCTAACGTCGCAGGGGACCCTGAGGGTATAAAGGGACAATGTCAAAGCTTTTCTTACTGGTTTAACGTCATGGGAAAATATATGTGATGACTTCAGGCAGAAATCCCACCTATACACATTTACTGAGGCCAGAGTTCTTTTATTCTCCAAACCACATTGACATGGTATGAGAATATGATAAAGGCAGTAAATCTACCACTGCTGGGGATAAAGGAGAAAGGTGGCTGTACACCACACCACATAGACATGGTATGAAAAGGACTGGCCTTTGATATGGCAGTAAATCTACCCTTGTTGGGGGTGAAGGAGAAAGGTGGCTGCAGTGGGACTCAAACCCACGTAGTCTGAAAAACTTGGGATTATGAGTCCAGTTAAAACCAGAACCGCCTTTGATATAGCAGTAAGTCTAACACTGCTAGGGAGAAAGGAAAAACCACATAGACATGGTATGAGAAGGACTGGCCTTAGATATAGCAGTAAGTCTACCACTGCTGGGGATGACGGAGAAAGATGGTTGTACACCACACCACACAGACATGGTACGAGAAGGACTGGCCTTTGATATAGTAGTAAATCTACCACTGCTGGGGGTGAAGGAGAAAGGTGGTTGCACACCACACCACATAGACATGGTATGAGAAGGACTAGTCTTTGATATAGCAGTAAATCTACCACTGCTGGTGATGAAGGGGAATTAGAGGTGGTTGTGTGTTTGTAGACAACATGTATGGTCCAATCCTGGAGCCCCGTTTAAATAAATTCTGTTTTGCTCTAGTAACTGGTGATTATCTTTTCCTTGTACCCCTGTCTACTGGGGCGGAGTACTTCAAAAACATTCAAACTAATCGGTCTTTTTGGACGTAGGGAGAACATCTTATATATATCATGGGGGTGCTTTTCTCTCGCAACTGGTGATTATATTTTCCGGTCTGTAGTTATCTTTCTTTGGCGAGCTGGTTGTGGTATATTAATATATCTAGTGTATAAATACCTGTGAGGGTATACGGGTATGTGACAATATGTCTTTCTGCTGACCGACCTCCTATCCAATTTGTCTGCCTACTGTCGGTCTGTCTGTTTGTCTACCAGCCTGACTTCCTGCATGCCCTTGCATGTGTTTGTCCGTCCTAATGTCTGTCTATCTGTACAACTGTCTGTCTTTCTGCCTGGACGATGTTCGTGCCTGTCCACCTGTCTGTCTGTCTGCCTGCCTGCCTATCTGTCTGTCTGTGTCTGTCTGACTGTCTGCCTGCCTATTTGTGTGTGTCTGTCTGCCTATCTATCTGTGTCTGTCTGTCTGCCTGTCTGTCTGTCTGCCAGTATCTGTCTGCCTGCCTACCTGCCTGTCTGTCTAGCTATCTATCTGCCTGTCTGTCTGCTAGTCTTGTCTGTATCTCTCTGTATGTCTGTCTGACTATCTGTCCGTCTCCGTCTGTCTGTTTGCTTATCTTACTGTCTGTCTCCTTTCCTGACTGCCTGCCTGCCTTCCTGTATTTGTCTGTCTCCCTATCTGACTGTCTGTCTGTCTGTCCCTGTCTGTCTGTCTGCCTGCCTACCTACCTGTCAGTCTCTCTCTGTCTCTCTGTGTCTGTCTGTCTCTCTGTCTGTCTTTAGGGCTGTAGCTCTCTGCTGACTTGCCAAAGCTGTATCTCTCTGCCTGTATCTGTCTGCCTGTTACTATCTGCCTGCCTGTCTGTCTGCCTCCCTGTTTGCCTGTATGTCTATGTCTCCCTACCTGCCTGTGTCTGTTTGTCTATCTGTCTGCCTGTTACTATCTGCCTGCCTGTCTGTCTGCCTCCCTGTTTGCCTGTATGTCTATGTCTCCCTGCCTGTCTCTGTCTCTGTCTGCCTGTCCGGGGTGTTACTGGAGGTCACACGTTCGCCTGATGACGACCGCCACTGATGGCCCTGCGTCCAGTGAGTGTGCCCTGAGGCTGTGTCATGATTACAGGTGTGTACAGGTGTGTACAGGTGAGGGGGGGGGGGTGTATGGGTGACAGCTGGTGACAATCACTGGAGTTATTAGAGACCCATGACCGACTGACCCAACAATCACAAAGTCGAGGATCCAAATTTATTATCCACCTAATACAAAGTGTCCATGGAAAACACATAGGGGGTGTGCATAGACATACCTGGCGCATACGGATATGTTGTATGCTCCGGGTGGCGCATACGGAAGAATAGTGCGTATGGGAAAATAGTGCATAACTAAAACAAAATGATATCGACATGCCACTTATCAAAAAAGGTGGATAATAGATACAAAATAGACTGGTTTCAGATAAAAGCGGATGTATGCTCCTCGGAGATGACTCTACGCAATATCCTCTCATACGCTCGGATATTACTACGCGTCAGCTCATCGGAGCATACGGCCGCTTGTATCTGAAACCAGTCAATATTGTGTATATGTATGAACTATTATGTACGAGAATAATTAATATTAATAATTGTATTTTTACCAAATTCACAAAAGCAAAGTTACCACTGCCATACTAAATGTAACTTGACACGGTGTGTTCTATACATGGAGATATGTAAAGGAGTCTTTAAAATGCTTATTATTCACTATGTAGTGATGGCGCCTGACGAAAACCAGCTAATGGATTGACCTTTGCTGACAGGCTGCCATCCTTTGCTGGCAATTACCTAACAGACATGTACTCACTTTGTAAACAACATCTCAAATGCCAATAAAGGAAATTGAAAAAAAATAATATATATATATATATATATATATATATCAAGCACCAGTAGGTCGATCAGGTATTTCAGTCTTGAGTGATTGGTCATAGTCAGTTGGGCACGTTTCTAATACACTGAGACACTGGCACCCTGCTCCTTTGCCAGTAACACAGTAGGTAGCACACAGATAGTGAGGGGATAGTGTTTTTGCAGTGTGCTGGAAGGCGATATGTGACCACTCTAACCTCTAATAACCTTTAGGCAACGTATAGAGGGGCGCAAGCACGCCCTAACTAGATCACAGATTCAGTATTGTATAAGTGTGACGTGGTTGATCATTTCATAGGGGTTTTGTGAGAAACTGGTTCAGGGTAAAAAATTCTGAAGTTCAGTGATGAGGGTACTTGAAAGTATGACAAAAAAGTGCATAACTAAAACGAACTAAAATCAGCACACCAATAGTTGAATAAAGATGGATAACTAGGAGCAAATGGTATGTTCATCACTGAATTTTCAAATGAATAATGATTAAAAGGGTTGGTTTACATTCAGTCTAATTGGGTAGTTTTCTGTTACCCACTTGCACCGAGGGAACTTGGCATTTCTGCAAATCCTGAGTCTATGAGCCAGACATATTAAGCACCAGTGGGTCAATGAGGTTTTTCATTCAAGAATAATTGGTCATGGTCAGTTGGGCATGCCTCTAAGACATTGAGACACTGGCACCCTGCTCCTTTCACACTATCACAGTGAATAGCACACAGATAGTGAAGGGATAGCTTAATGCAGCAAGGTGAAAGCGTATCTGACCACTCAAACATTTAGGGAAAGTATACAGCGCGTGAGAACGCGCTCTGATAAATACAATATAGACTGGTTTCAGAAGAAAAGTGGTTGTATGTTTCTCGCGGTTTTTACCTACTATATTTAAAACGGTAGAATTCCGTCGAATCGGCTTGAAGTGGCTCCAGCACATAGAGACATAGTGAACCAGACCTAGGCGTGGAGATTGAAGGGCCACGAGAGTGAGATTCTCGTGCAATACTAAACTATAACCTGTTACTCTTTTTTATATTTCTATACTCAAACATACGTTTTCTCTTATGATTCATTTCGAGCCATGCCGAAATCAAAGTTTAGTACTGTAGTATTCTGATCTACTTTTCTCCTGAGAAACCAACGAGATCTCACTTTCGCTGGTAGCCCCTTCAAAACTCCGCTGATTCCCCCCACCCACCACCACTCCAGCCACCAGTCTAAGTATTTGACCTCTACTTAGCATCTGGCTCTATGGAGCAGTCAGTAGAGTGTTCGGCTAAGGATACAGGTGTAGGGAGTTCGGTTCCCGCACATGCTGCCCAACTATTCGTTTTTCTATATTTTTCCCTCGGACTCGACGAAGTCGCTAGTACATAATGAAAACGAATGGTATGTACTGGTAATGAAAAAACATGAATTTCTTTGGTAAAGTGGGAAGCTGCCATCTCTTCTGAGGAGATGATTTATGGAGGATCTCCAACCTTTCTCCATGCTGTATGGAATAGTTTGACCGAAGGCATGCTCCCAAAATTATGGAAACCCCACCAACCACCCTCACTGCATACTTTAAGGCTGCATTAAATTCTGCGTGAAACACTATGTATATAAGAACCCCACTGAAGGGGTTACCCTCCGTTCCGAGCACATTGTCCGCTTATGCGAGGTGTCCCCTTCACTGGGAGTTTCAGTCTGTCGATGGTTAAGCTATGTAGTATCGTAAAACTGGATGAGTTTTAATCTTGGCCACCATATTAGCACACTAGCTAGGTGTAGACCTTAAGAGTAAAGAAGTAAGAACTCAAACACAGATGTACTAAGTGCTACCATGAGTGATTTTAATGATATATTTTTCATTTTATATACAGACAGCAGGTGGCATCTTGTTACATGTTGAGCTTGCAAGCTCTGTGCTGTGATTGGCTGTTGAAGCAATAACCAATGAGGATTGACTAATCTTGTTCCAGTCTGTTGCACATGCCAGGAGGGCTGCTCATGTCACTAACAACTCAGGGGTCATGTCAGAGTGCCCTGCCCCCATGTGGTCAGGCCAGGAACTAGAGTGAGCGATAATGAGGGTAAACATGCCATTCACTACATGGCTGCCGTACGGTCAACATCAAGATAGGGGACCTGCTACAAAATGGCGACTGTCTTAATGCAGTCATTTTGGTACGAATAAATATGGACAATTTAGATGACTAACTTCTTCACATAAAAACCATTATAATTGATCACGATAGGGATGTAGATACCATAACTTTACTCAGGTTTGAAAAAACACTTTTGATATAGAGAAAAAGATTTCCGTTCCAAAAAATTTATCCATTCACGCTGGGTTTTGGTTGTCTCAATGCAGTCATTTTGGTACTACTAAATATGGACAATTTGGATGACTAACTTCTTCACATAAAAACCATTACAATTGATCACGATAGGGGTGTAGAGACCAGACCTTTACATAGGGTTAAAATAAACATTTAATAGAGAGAAATATTTCCGTTTCGAAAAATTTGTCCATTTACGCGGGGTTTCACTGTACTTTTACTTTATGTAAATTGAAAACAAATAAAGATGGGGGATTTGGCTGGCAGACCATGGAGCAGCGGACCAGAAGGTGAGAATAATACGTTATTTATCCTGTGTGCGGATTTGTTGACCAACGTTGTTCAGTCTCCTAAGGAGCGTCCGTCAAACACGCTCTCCCCACAGAGGTTTGCCAGATAACGGAGAATGTGTATGGAGAGTGGCGTGAGACAACATCTGGGCGGAGATGAAAGTCGTCTGGTCGGATTTAAATGTCGTCTGCTGAACGACTGACTCATAGAGCACCAGTAGACTTGTACAGAGCTCATAACTTATTATTTATATTATCTGTAAATCTAATTATACCTAACCAATTTGATGTAAAATTCATTAAAATTGTTAAATATAAAACACTTATCACATTTCTATCACAGGGTAGGAGTTACTAGAGGGTCAGCCCAGAACCCACTAATAGATGTATAACCAATCACTACCACGCATTTATGTGCTCATTCATGTACTTCAGTAATCGAATTTATAAGGAAAATCACTTGAAAAAGGCCACTGTTGCCGAAACGTTGAGTACTACTGTTCAAACCAATAAAAGCCATCAACCAAACCGATTTGGGAAGTTATTGAGTAGAACTTTTTACTAACAAGATATTATTTATCTTTGATTTAGCCATGAATATAAATTTTTCTTTTTTTAATTCAAGAGGATCGCATAAAAAAACATGTTGTGGTCTACCATGATTTTACAGCTCACAGAATCATAATTACATCAGTTTCGTCTACTTGTGTTCGCTGTGCAGGTTATAAGGAAATGTTTGAAACACGAGGCAGAAGGGCCAGCGATAGTTATATCACAATAATATCCATAGGGGCCGTCTATAAAGTACGTACGCACTGAGGGTAGGGGGTAAAAAAACAAATTTGGGAAAATTTGCATATATTTTGTTGATTTAACCTGATAAATTTCTTTTATACAGATTTAATATTTTTCTCATAGCAAGTATAAAAATGTAAATCACAGACTTGAGCAAGTCTATATATTCCCAGGCACTCAAATTTCCTAAATGATCCATTGTACAACCTTTATACACACAGATTTAGACAATTCTTTAAATCCCAACTGTGCCAACCTCAGGGGCCCATTCATATGGATAACAACTGAAACTGTTTCTGAACATGTGATGAACTGTACAGATCGAGCTACCACATGGAAGTGAGAAGCAGATCGTCTGCTCCTGGTATTTATAGTCAGACCACTCACTACCTTGGTGACCTTAAAGGCATATCAGACAATTTAGCTTGAAAATAAAAACCCATGTCAATTCCCTGAAAATTTAATATGATGATCTCCAAGTGTTGTAGAACACATATCTGACTTAAAAATCGGGGGTCACGGTGCTAGGTTTTGATTTATAGATCAATACTATGATAATTATATATTAGAATATTTAGAAATTCTAGAAAGTATTTTTTCACATGGCAAAACCCATGTCATTTTCCTCAAACTTTCACAGAATATAGTAGATATATAGTACTTCTTATCTAGGTTAAAAAAAACATCACCATATTAAATTTTCAGGAAATTGACATGGGTTTTAATATTCAAGCAAAATTTTCCGATTTGCCTTTAACTACAGAACCATTTGTATGGTAACGGGCTGTTTGTTGATAGTGTGACGTCACTGATAACAGGGGTGTTTTCCCGTTTTTGGCGAGATGTCTCGATCGCGAAATTTCTGAATCGATCCAATGTTTCTATGCGGTTTCACATGGTGCTCTTCAGACTCAATATGGGGGGAGGGGGTGGCTTGTTGGTTGGTTGGTTGGTTTGATTTAACGTCCAGTTAACCGTTGCAGGTTATCACCAGACTTTCTCAAGGTTCTTTTACACCACAAGTGTGGTGATCGAATCTATGTAATGAATTTAGTTAGAAGCCTCACCCCTAAACATTTACTGAGATAAGAGTTCTTTTATTTCCCACACCACATAGACATGGTATTAGAAGGATTGGCCTTTGATATAGCAGTAAATCTACCACTGCTGGGGATGAAGGAGAAAAGTGGCTGTGCACCACACCACATAGACATGGCATGAGAAGGATTGGACTTTGATATAGCAGTAAATCTACCACTGCTGGGGGTGAGGGAGAAAAGTGGCTGTGCACCACACCACATACACATGGCATAAGAAGGATTGGCCTTTGATATAACAGTAAATCTACCACTGCTGGGAATGAAGGAGAAGGGTGGCTGCACACCACACCACATAGACATGGTATGAGAAGGACTGGCCTTTGATATAGCAGTAAATCTACCACTGCTGGGAATGAAGGAGAAAGGTGGCTGTACACCACACCACATAGACATGTATGAGAAGGATTGGCCTTTGATATAACAGTAAATCTACCACTGCTGGGAATGAAGGAGAAAGGTGGCTGTACACCACACCACATAGACATGGTATGAGAAGGACTGGCCTTTGATATAGCAGTAAATCTACCACTGCTGGGATGAAGGAGAAAAGTGACTACAGTGGGACCTGAGGTGACAGCAACTCCGTGAAAACAACTGAAACTGATAAAAAATCTCTCCGTTCCCTTTCTAAATGGTGGATAAACGCTCATGTGGAGACTATGAAAAAGCGGCAATGATAGAAACTGGAAGATCAGGACAAGTCTATGCCATGGGGATGTTAGAGAAACCCTTCCTAGAAAGTGGGCGTTCTGCCATCAACTTCTTGAATATACATTTATTTATTCATATGTACATATTTTGAAAGTTTTTTTTCTTAAAGTGTATGCAAACATGCTTGTGTCGGTGTGAGGAAGTTTATTCACAAATATAGAAACTAGTATTATGAAAGGAACTGGTGAGTGTTTGGGCTGTGTCCCCGTTCCCATCAAGTTGGTAGTCCGCAGAAATATGAACGAGGCGATGGCTGAGTGATTATTTCAAAGCCTCATCGAGAGACTAGGATGGTCTTTTGAGTATGAGTTACCGTACTCGCAAGCCTGTTGAGTACAAGTTCCTAATGTTAAGCCTATGGACGAATAGTATGAGTTCCTAATGTTAAGCCTATGGACATTGAGAATGATGATCTTAACCCTGGTATTTTTGTCCTATGGGTTTAACATTGGGAACTCGTTCTCCATGTCCCATGAGCATTGCAGCCTGTCCTCTATGGTGTATATCCTGTATGTCATCCATTCTTTTAGGGTGTACAGGTGTGAGAAAATAAAGAAGAAACCAACAAGTTTTCGTCAAAGTCGTCGTTCTCCGTGAGTTTGATGCGGAGTGATATGAACGAGGTGACAGCCAAGTGGATATCATGTAGTGTTCAAATGAGTTGGAGAACATTTCTTTGACCAAAACGAGTTGATTTCTGTATTATCTCACCCCTGGTATTTTTTTTCTCCATAGACTTAACATTGGGAACTCGTATTTAACGCCCATTAGATATTTGGGAAAAATATCCAATGGGGGAAAATGTCACAAGTGATAGCCCATTAGTCAATATGAAGGGTGAGATAAATTCAGAAACCCATTCAAGTTTAGGGTCAGAGCTCGATCCCATCTCATTTGAATCACTAGGTAATTCAGGCGGCTTCGCCTTGTGAATTACTACGTGATTCAAACTAGATGGGATACTTAGAAGGAAACCCACGAGATGACAATAGCTTGGTCCGTACTCCACTGAGTTTGAGTTTGACTGCAGAGTAATTCACGAAGCAAAGCTGAGTGAATTACTCTGCAGTCAAACGAGGTGGAGTGCGGATCATTATCTCACCCCTGGTACAAGTTTAGCCATAGGAATAACATTAGAAAAAAATACTCAACGATCACCCCCGTAAAGTGACAACACTACGCCACGGCCGTGGCGTAGTGGATTTGCTAAGTCTTTTCTAATTATTGTGATAGTTTGATGATATTTAATTTGATAAAAAGGGGTGAGATAAATCCAGAACCGCACTCGAATCATAAATAGACACAACTCCACTCGTTTGTATGGGCCGAAATCGTCACTCGGCTTCGCCTCGATGACGATTGCGGCCCATCCAAACTCGTGGAGTATTGTCTATTTATACGATTCTCGATGCAGTTCTATATAAGGTTATTTTCATCAAGTGGGTTTCTGATTTTATCTCACCCCGTATAACATTAATTATTGATGAAATGAATCACCCAATTAGCCATTGAGTATTGGGTACACGAACTTCACGGCCGTGGAGTACGAGATCCTAATGATAAGCCTACGGAGAAAAATACAGGGGTGAGATAAAAGCTCAGACCCTAAACTCTCATAGGTTTTCTCTATAGTTCCTAATGTTAAGCCGTTGGACGTTTATATCAGCCCAAGATAAGTTTGTATGACCCAGACACCTCGTGTGTGTACCGGGTACATATAACCAACCCTCTGTGAGACAAAGATGATGGTGTCAGGTTCAGTCGGTGCAGAATCTGCTTGGAGTCGTCCACATAACACCACGACATCTGTTGCCTCTGCTTGGAGAGGGCGACATTCTGGGGCTGCTCTTTGTATTTGTAAACACGAGAATGCTAACAGGCATACAGGCCCGGGTTAGGCGGTACGCGGTAATACACGACACGCCTAACATACACAGGGTGCAAGTCACAGGAAGAGAAGAAACACCGGAGGTAAAATCTAGACGGAAAAATGACTTGACAGTGTTGGGCAACTCAAAAAAATACTTGTTTCTCATCACCGCGCGCATCAGCAGAAACATTTTCAGAATTGTTTTTTCTATCTTATAATATGAACCTTGATAGAATTATGAAAGGTATGTGTATTTGGTATCAGCAAACATTTTTTTCCTTTCTTATAATATGAACCTTGATAGGAATAATGGAAGGTATGTGTATTTGGTATCAGCAAAAATGCTTTCATAAATTTTTTTCTTTCTCATAATATGAACCTTGATAGAAATTATGTAAGCTATGTGTATTTGGTATCAAATTAAAGCTTTTGATGTCAGGGATGCATTCAAATGAGTGAGATATTTAGGAGTTTAGAGAGAGAGTGCAAGACAGGACCTAAATAAGTTCGTCTGAAGCCCATTTTATGACACTTCAAAAACCATCTTTGATCCAGCAAAAAAAAAAAATCCCTCTTGTCCCATTTTTCATGACCTGGTGATGAGAAACAAGTTTTTTTGGAGTGGCCTAAAATCTAGAGGGAAGAATGACTTGACAGTATTGGGACTAGTAGCTGAATGTGCTAACAGCTGTGGGATGTGTGAATGTGGAGCAATTCAGTAAGCAGGGATGTCAGTTTTGTTTAAGGTTTTTTATTTGTAAACAATAGTGATATATTTTTCTTCCAAGCAAACCTTGTTTTGATACAACTGTATATGGGTGCGTTTTTTTGTTTGACTTTTGTTAGAAATTTTTATTGAAGGAATATTGTGTGTACAATCACAGAATTTGGCGATACAGCCGTTCTTCCACTCAGGCCCTAGCCCCCTACTCCTCATTGTAATGGCGGGTGTTAAGCCAAATAAGCAGTGGGTACCATTTTTGTATAAGTCTTTGGTATGACCCGATCGGGATTTGAACCCATGACCTCCCATGCTTGAGGCGGACACCCCTACCACTTGGCTACCGAGCTTGGTGTATAGTAAGTGCAGTGGAAAAAATAGTGAAAATATCATTCATGTAATATTTACTGCATCACAGAAAATATCAAATTATGGAAAAATCATATCAATGTTGGCCATGCAATATGGCTAAGAGTGTGTGGGGAGGTTCAAATCACTGTTTTATTTATCTATTTAACTATCTATTAATTTATTCTATCTGCGTTTTATACTTAAAAATCAATTTCATAAACTGGGAATGAAAAAAGAATTTTGGAAAGAAAATTTTTTTTTTATGAATTTTTTTTTAATGAAAACTAGAATATTCCTTGGAAAACTGCAGCAGAAACTCTCACTTTCTCAAAGTAATAAAGTCAGCAATTGTCACAGCCTGGTGGGACCTCTCTGTGGCCTGATGCCTAATCTCCAGCAAGATGCGATACACTCACCTACAAATAAGGGCCTTTTCCTCCTTGTCACGCTGTGACGGGGCTTGGGGAACGTTGCTTTCCCCCTTCAGTGAGATTCTAGCTGGTTAGAATTTACTTTAGGAACTATGTGTACACACACATAGCGCCCCATACTCCGAGTCAAGCGGATGACATGAATATGCTGAACACAGCACACTCACAACCAATGATCTCAACGCCTGAGGGTCACGTGCACGCCTCAGCCAATGAAATCGACGCAAAGTAGGGTAGGTCAGCGGGCCGCGGGAACCTCCTCGCGTCCCTGCCCTTTTCTCTCTTTTCTCTCTTTTCCTGCATTACTGTCAGGCCTTACTAAGAGAAGTGATCCTACTTAAAGGCAGTTTGATTTCTTCATGAATGTCCATAATCAAAGACTTGAGCAAGTCTACCGTTAGGTCAGCCCCGAATTGTGGTACCACTTGATATGTTCTCGTTGGTGGTACCATCTTCACAACCTTCATGATCTCCCTAGCGGATGCCCAGGGAAATAGGGTAGGCTATGTGCCGTCTTTGAGACTGTAGAGGACAGACAGACAAGAATAGACGTACGAGATCTGAAATAGATCAAAGGTCTATTTAAAAGGATCCTCTCATTAACTGCCCCAGCAGGGGAAGGAGGTTAGGGATTTTTGTTTATATTTTTAAAACTTTTATTTAGACTGATAGCACTCGGCAGTATCACAAATCTAGGTTTCCATTTGCGACCAGTATCACATGTTACAATCTTTTCTGGATTTGGTTTAATTGGTTATGTAGTCGAGAAAGCAGGACTATAACATATTGGCCAGGGGCCCGTTGAATAATCTAGGATCTTACGTAAAGACCCTTTTCTGTACCTCGTACAAGAGTTATCGTTTATTATCTAAGCTCGTTCGCTAAAACAGTATCAGCCGTCCATAAGGTCGTCTATAAGTGTTGAATAAAGTTGACCCACATCGTCCCTGGGTGTCTATAGCATACGGAAAAGGGCCTACATGTAGGCTTCTAGATTATTAAACAGGCCCCAGGTATGGACCCCCGCTACATAGTTCGCTACGGTCACCGGAGAGGAAGTATACAGGTGGTGTATGCTCAGGGATCAGGCTCATCATCAAAGTAAATATCGGTTTAAACTTTACAATTGGAAAAATAACAGGTACTTATATAGAACGTCTTGACCATGCTGTACAAGTCACAAAACGAGATGGTAATTTACTTTTTTTCTTGTTTTCTTTTGTACAAACCGTAAATTATCATCGAGTTCTGTGACTTGTACAAACATGGTTGGACGTTATATATTTACTATATACCCGAAAAAAAAAATCGATTTCATTTGGCTTAACAACCAATATTTTAATAAATGTGTATGGGAAGGTAGTCTGTATTTTAGTGTACGGACCCCGATTTTATCCAAAATAAAAATTTCGGAAATCGGGGCCCCGATTTTATCCAAAAAAATATAGTAATGTATTTTGTTGAATCAATATAATGAATGTTCATGATCAGAGACTTGTGCAAGTCAATCTAGACTTCCGTGTCAACTCTTCGAGGTCTACGGTCAACACTTCCCTGTGGTACAAAAAACTGATATGAATGGAAATTATCAAATAACTGCAATGACGACACTAGCTGAAGGCATTCTTTTTAAGGAGTGTTTTTTAATAATTCGCATTTACAAGATCAAGATTGTTTATTGTCTACTGGAGTTCTTAATAAGAGAAAACGTGGTTACTGAGCCTGAAGGGGTGGCCGTTCGAGGTCTTTTCATGTCATAGATACTTCCCGACGCTGCAGGCGGAGGGACGTAATTATGGCATGAGAAGGCCGAGAATTGCATCCCTACGGGCTCAGTCACTACGTTTTCTTATTATTACATACCTAAATATAAAAAAAAGCCATTTCATATTTCTATTGAACGTACCAATTGACACGATGGTCACAGTGCGCCCGAATATTCACTACGGACTCAGTGCGCCCGAACATTATTTATACTGCACCCCTAGCAGCGGGTAGTATTTCATAGACGTTCGGCCATAGGTATGTAATAATATTGCTGAGTCATTCTTCTGATCTGTGACATGTGTGACTATGATTCAATACTCGACCCCTCAAAAAAAGGAGAAAATTGAAAAAAGAAAAACCTAACAAAATACCACAAAAAAAACCACACACACACACGAAAACAAGCACGCACAAGAAACCCAAAGAAAAAACATGCCTTTTAGTGAAATAGAGTTAGAAATAAGTTGCTTCCATATCTAGGGATGTTTTTACAAAGGAATTTGAGGACAAAAGAGGGGGGAAAATGAAAAAGTAACCCCCCTCCCCTCCGAAAAAAGGAGGAAAAGTTGGAGTAAAATGGCACATGAAGGAATAAGGTAATCGGAAAACCCGGCACCCGAGACAAGTTATTATTGTTAATGATAATACTGTAATATCTATCAAATCTTTATACGGCCATGCACGTTTCCTGCTGGTTGACGGAATCCTGACATTTCATACACAAAATGGAGGATCTGACACTCTTTTGAATTTGGTTGAAATATATGAGACTCTAGGCAACAGCATTCACCTCTTGCACATAAGGGTGGCGCTGCGATCGCTATGATAACGGGTTTCGCTGTTTCTATATACTTAATAAACTACTAGCCGGGGACCAGCGAAATTCCCGCACCCCAGAACGAGGCGAGCGCTGTGAGAGTGTAGACAACACTGCAGCAAGCGCCTAATACCACTATAACAACGAAAATGTAAATCGCTCTTCTGTCGTAAATAAATGGCCGATTTTTACAATTAAAACATTTTTCAAAAAGGAGGGTTCGTCTCCCCCTGCTCTCCAGATGCCCCCCCCCCCCCCCAGATTGTGGGTGGGGGGGGGGGGGGGCGTCGTTGAAAAAAAATTTAAAATCAGGGAATAATACGTGGCGACGTGTTAAACAGGGCCGAGTTCGTCTTCCCCTCACTTGGGCTGACATTTGGATTTGACAGTGACCGGCGGGAGACAAACAGAATCAAGTCTCCCTTTTTAATAATATCTATTACTGTTTTTGTGAGAAAAAAAAAGAAAAAAATTTAAAAAAAAGAAAAAAGGAGAAGGTAACCAGAGAACCGGGCCCACGGGAGAAGCCGGCCCACGGGAGAGGCTCAAACAAACCATGTTTGGTGTGATTGAGGCTCAAATAATATTTGGAGACGGTAGACCCGGGGTGTGAAACAGGACTGGATCTGTCCTCCCCTCACTCACCCGTCTAAGGCGGCGGGCGGCGGACGGCGGAGGGAGGGCGGAGGGCGGCGGAGGGCGGCGGGCGGCGGGCGGCGGGCGGCGGAGGGAGGGCGGCGGGCGGCGGGCGGCGGGCGGCGGGCGGTGTATGGTGTACGGCGGACGGAGGGCGGCGGGCGGCGGGCGGCGGACGGCGGACGGAGGGCGGAGGGCGGCGGGCAGTGTACGGCGTACGGCGGGCGGTGTATGGCGTACGGCGGGCGGTGTACGGCGTACGGCGGGCAGTGTACGGCGTACGGCGGGCAGTGTACGGCGTACGGCGGGCGGTGTACGGCGTACGGCGGGCGGTGTACGGCGTACGGCGGGCGGTGTACGGCGGGCGGCGGGCGGTGTACGGCGTACGGCAGGCGGTGTACGGCGTACGGTGTACGGCGTACGGCGGGCGGTGTACGGCGTACGGCGGGCGGTGTACGGCGGGCGGTGTACGGCGTACGGCGGGCGGTGTACGGCGTACGGCGTACGGCAGGCGGTGTACGGCGGGCGGTGTACGGCGTACGGCGGGTGGTGTACGGCGTACGGCGGGCGGTGTACGGCGTACGGCGGGCGGTGTACGGCGGGCGGTGTACGGCGTACGGCGGGCGGTGTACGGCGTACGGCAGGCGGTGTACGGCGGGCGGTGTACGGCGTACGGCGGGCGGTGTACGGCGTACGGCGGGCGGTGTACGGCGTACGGCGGCGGTGTACGGCGTACGGTGTACGGCGTACGGCGGGCGGTGTACGGCGGGCGGTGTACGGCGTACGGCGGGCGGTGTACGGCGTAAGGCAGGCGGTGTACGGCGTACGGCGGGCGGTGTACGGCGGGCGGTGTACGGTGTACGGCGGGCGGTGTACGGCGTACGGCGGGCGGTGTACGGCGTACGGCAGGCGGTGTACGGCGTACGGCGGGCGGCGGGCGGCGGACGGCGGACGGAGGGCGGTGTACGGCGTACGGCGGGCGGTGTACGGCGTACGGCAGGCGGTGTACGGCGTACGGCAGGCGGTGTACGGCGTACGGCAGGCGGTGTACGGCGTACGGCGGGCGGTGTACGGTGTACGGCGGGCGGTGTACGGCGTACGGCGGGCGGTGTACGGCAGGCGGTGTACGGCGTACGGCGTGCGGCGGGCGGCGTACGGCGGGCGGAGGGCGGCGGGCGGTGTACGGCGTACGGCGGGCGGTGTACGGCGTACGGCGGGCGGTGTACGTTGTACGGCGGGCGGTGTACGGCGTACGGCGGGCGGTGTACGGCGTACGGCGGGCGGTGTACGGCGGGCGGTGTACGGCGTACGGCGGGCGGTGTACGGCGTACGGCGGGCGGTGTACGGTGTACGGCGGGCGGTGTACGGTGTACGGCGGGCGGTGTACGGCGTACGGCGGACGGAGGGCGGCGGGCGGCGTACGGCGGGCGGCGGGCGGCGGGCGGTGTACGGCGGGCGGAGGGCTGACATTTGGATTTGACATTGACCGGCGGGAGACAAACAGAATGAAGTCTCCGTTTTTATCCTGCTCTGGGGTCTATATTTAATCTGAATATCAGCCTCAGGTCACGACGTCAGCAGACTCCTGTACTAAACCAGACGTCAACCCCCCAGCGGACGGGACACGAACTACACCTGTATACTACTATGTGCACGTTTTAATCTTTAAGGACGGGGGCCGAGGCAGAGCAACTCCCGTAAGGACAGGTGCTGGTGCTGGAGTTTGTAATCATGTGATACGATACACTATCAAGAAGAGTTTGGTTTTTTTAATAGAAATACTAAATATGATGGTATATCTACATTTTGTGAAGATTTTATCAATAATAAGGCGGTGATGCCTCCAGGCATCATGCGTCTTTAGTAAGGGGATGCTTCCAGGCATCATGTGTCTATAGTGTGGTGATGCCTCCAGGCATCATGCGTCTTTAGTAAGGGGATGCTTCCAGGCATCATGCGTCTTTAGTGTGGCGATGCCTCCAGGCATCATGCGTCTTTAGTGTGGCGATGCCTCCAGGCATCATGCGTCTTTAGTGTGGTGATGCTTCCAGGCATCATGCGTCTATAGTGTGGTGATGCCTCCAGGCATCATGCATCTATAGTGTGGCGATGCCTCCAGGCATCATGCGTCTTTAGTAAGGGGATGCTTCCAGGCATCATGTGTCTATAGTGTGGTGATGCCTCCAGGCATCATGCATCTATAGTGTGGTGATTCCTCCAGGCATCATGCGTCTTTAGTGTGGCGATGCCTCCAGGCATCATGCGTCTTTAGTGTGGCGATGCCTCCAGGCATCATGCGTCTTTAGTGTGGCGATGCCTCCACGCAACATGCATCTATAGTGTGGCGATGCCTCCAGGCATCCTGCATCTATAGTGTGGCGATGCCTCCAGGCATGATGTGTCTTTAGTGCGGTGATGCTTCCAGCCATCATGCATCTATAGTGCGTCGATGCCTCCCGGCATCATGCATCTTTAGTGTGGCCATGCCTCCATACATGATGCATCCTTAAAGGGTTATATACTGGCATAGTTTCCAGTGTTTGTATATCTGCATACAAGGAGTCCCATGCTTTTATCCCGCTATCCCAAGGTGGTCTCTCATATTTCTTTGTTGGTAGCTGATAGTTTTGATTTCTACTTTGTCGTCGCCTTCAGTGCGCCGGATCCTCATGGTGAAGGGTTAGTTTTTTTTTGCAGCAAGCTCAAAGTCTGTGTGACCACTCCCACCTTAATGTCAACAGACTCCAGTACTAAACCCCCAGCGGACAGAACACCAACTACACCTGCTCTACCAATACAGTAGAACCCCGCCTAATGGACACCCCCGCTTAACGGACACCATGCCTAACAGACACCCTGCCTAACGGACACCCTGCCTAACGGACACCCCGCCTAATCGACACTCCGCCTAATGGAAACCATGCCCAACAGACACCATGTTTAACGGACACCCCCGCGTAACGGAAACCCTGCCTAATAGACACCCTGCTTAACAGACACCCTGCTTAACAGACACCCCAGTAACCAGACACCCTGCATAACCGGACACCCTGCGTAACCAGACACCCTGCGTAACGGACACCCTGCATTACCGGACACCCCCGTAATCAATCACTGCAGTTGAATAAATACAATATAGACTGGTTTCAGATACAAGCTGTTGTATGCTCCTCGGAGTTGCCTCTGCCCAATATCCTCGCATAATCTTGGATATTATTATATACCGGTGCACGAATGTCTCACTTTTACGCGATAGCAGAAAAGATTCCGTTCGGCCGCACTGTGGCGTAAAATATTTTTACGCCACACCGTACCACGTGACTTATTTCGGAGGTTGAAATAGGTTGATAATGTAAGTACAAAAATGGCATTTAAATCGAATATCGGTATATAATAATAAAAAGACATAGTGAGTGTGGCCGAATTCCATCTGTTCCTCGATATTTTGGTCAGAAATATTCACCTCAGTCTTCGACTGCGGTGAATATTTCTGACCAAAATATCTCTGAACAGATTCCATTCGGCCACACTAACCATGTCTTTCTATATTACTACGCGCCGACTCATCGGAGCATGTATCTGAAATCAGTCAATATTGTGTATGTAATAACGGTTAACTCGGTGTTGAGAGTTAACCGGTTGGTTACATTGGCTAGTGACAGAAACCAAGGCTTCCACCTCCTAATCACAGATAACAAATTGATACCTTGACTGAGCTTCTTAGGTTCACCTATTACCAACTGTGATGCTACATTGAATGAAGGAATGACTGTTTCCAAACCCATGCCGTTACTATAGCATGCTCTGGCTGTGACATCACAGGGTCAGAGCCATAGTGATTCCCCTGGATATGTTTGTGATAAACAAAATATATCCTGAAATCCTCAAAATTGAGTCCATAAGTGTAGAGAAAGTTTTTCTCTAGGCTAGTAAAAGATTACTTGGGAGAGGGAACTCAAGGTTTCACCAGTGTCATCATAAAAAAATCAGATAAAAATAATAAAAAATATTAAACAAATTAATATCAGGAGCAAATAGCATGTTCTTCATTGATGAATGAGCATGGCATTCTATATAACAATTAAAGGATTTGAGTTAAATAATCTATGGGTATATTTTCTGCGATTCACTTGCACCCAGTCAACTTGCTTCTACAACAGCCTGTCCAGGGTCCAATTGCGCCACTCACCAGTGGGTTAATTGTCATTTTCACGTTCAGTGCCGCAGCGCAGTGTTGTTTAGTTACGCCATGGCTCGGACAAACACCAGTCAGTCAGTCTCTATACCAGCCAATCAGTCTCTACAGTCTACTACCCGTTTGCATTGTTTCTGTGTTGCCATAACCGTATCTGAAGTATTACTGAGGCAAGAGAAGAAGGAACTGCATCGAGATTCATAGACCTATATGTGGGACATTATGGGTCAACTTTCTCAGGGTTCATACATAGACAGACCAATAAAATTCCAGGCTTTTTCCAGACTGTAATAATTTTTTCCAGGCACATCACAATATGAATCTTACTAGTGAATGAAAACAGTCATTGTTTGTTTTCTGAAGGGTGTATATTATTTCAAGGTACAATTAATGATAATTACAATCTCTACACATATTTTACACAAAGTTATATTTAACATTGGCCTTCCATCAGATTGGGTGGAGTATTTTGACTAATCAGAGCCTAGACCTATTGGAATGAAGCACAAATAACAGAATTTGATATACAAAACTCTTTTTTTTATGCAAAACTAAATTTTCCAGGCTGTTCCAGGGTTTTCCAGGCTCTCTGTGAGAATTCCAGGCCTGGAAAACCAAAAAAGCATAATTACAGGCTTTTCCAGGCTCTGTAAGAACCCTGCTTTATTCAACACTGATGGACAACCTTATGAACGGCTAAGACTGTCTTAGCCAACAGACTTAAATATCATTAAACGACAACCCTTGTACGAGGTACAGAAAAGGGTCTTCATGTACGATCCTAGATTATTAAACGGGCCCCTGTTCTCAGGCTCGACCTAGTTATTGTGGTCGCAGACAGGGGTGGCAGCTGTTGTTCTCCACTTGTTGTCGGTCGCGATGTTCACACATAATTGTGCCGATGACAAATCAGACGAAGCACCTGTACCTCAGGAAATGTTGCGTGACCACATCGTTTTATAGTTTCACACACTAGGGAGACGTTCATGACGATCGTTAATAGTGACCGGTTAGCGACCGTTTTGAGGGCATTGCGTTCCACAGACAAATGATCATAATAATAGCGATCATTCTGAGGGGCTGTGAGGTCTTTTTTTGTATTCCAGAGTCATGGTCATTTGGTGACCATTTAGTCCAAACGATCCCTGGGAGCTGTTTCAAAACCATAGACTTAACCCACGTTTTGAAACAGCTCCCAGGTCTGCTGGGGTGGACAGCAATTACCAATCTGTTCACTCTCTTGGTCGCCTTGCCTCATCGTTGTGCAGACCGGATATGCTTGCACGCAAGCATAACAAAGGTGACTGGGGTGGGGAGTCAGCTCAGTGGTAAAGAGCACTGGACTTCTAATCCCAAGGTTGTCAGACTTTGTTGATTCGAGTCCCACTGCAGCCACTTTTCTCCTTCACCCCAAGCAGTGGTAGATTTACTGCTATATCAAAGGCCAATCCTTCTCATACCATGTCTATGTGGTGTGGGAAGTAAAAGAACTCTCACCTTGGTGAATGTGTAGGGGTGAGGTTTCTACCTAAATTCATTTCATAGATTCGATCACCACCCTCGTGGTGTAAAAGAACCTTGAGGAAGTCTGGTGAGAACCTGCAATGGTTAACTGGACGTTAAATCAAACCAACCAACCAACAAATGATCTCCAAAACAGTGACAGGGTCAGACTTCTGATACATGTATGGTTTTCATACTAAAATTTACCAAAATCAAAAGATATTTGCAGTGGAGTATTCTATATGGAAATCATACCTTTATCACAAATTACTTAATTTGGGAATGATTATTTCATTCATAAGAATTGTTTCATCAAAGCCAGTGACAACTGCTGACAGTGCTCTGATTGACCGACTTATTTATAAGCTGCTGCAGTACTCGACCCTAAGTTGGTGTGATAGTCTCATACTTCTGATTGAAATATCCATTTTATAAACTTCCACTGTGTCAAATAAAACAATATTTACTGCGAAGATTTCTCGATGTCTGTTATATCTAATTCCCAAATTTCATAATTTTCTATTGAGCAATATACATGTGAGAGATATTTTTATTTTGAATGCGTCTTGGGCCAACAATGATCATAACAGCCCAATAGTGATTGGGTCTGTGGAACGCTTTGCTGTCATGATCGCTAGGCTAGACTATGTGCCGTATATGACTCCCTGTTTAAGGTCAGGTGAGAGGACAATTCACTTTGAGTACCCTATTACTGGTGACATCGTTACACCGTGACCCTAGACGACTCCTGCCGGTAACTAGCAGGATATGACGTCACTGTATTGAGCAGTGATCACGTGACGGAGGTCAGTCTTTGTGTCTGTCTGTGTGTCCTCCAACCTGCAGACGACCCACCACGTTTACTTGAGAACTCGACCTGAAAGGAACTCGACCCGTAGTTGTCAGGAGAACTCGACCCGTTTTGGAGAACTCGATTGGAGAACTCGACCAGTTTCAGATACTTATGAATAAGACAGTTCCATATAGAAGGAAAGGTCTGGCTAGTTAGCTTTTAGACGAATAAACAATCGGATATAGAAAATAAGTCCAGTTATGTTTAGGTGTAGTGTATGGGTTAGTGTTGGGGATAGGGTTAGGGATAGGGATAGACTTAGTGATAGGCTTAGGAATAGGGTTAAGGTTAGAGATAGGGTTGGGGATAGGGATAGGGATAGGGTTAAGGGTAGGGTTTTTTGTTTGTTTTCCTCCCCAGAGAAGACCAAATTTGAGGCCAAGATAACACTTACTAGTAAATATAATATTTATTCACAGTTGTAATAAGATATTTGAGTTTGGAAGATTTAACACGGGTCGAGTACGGAACCTCATCAGCTTTGATAGGCACAAACCTTGTCTGTACGGAAAATGGAAAAATTGAGTTTATCATACTGATCTTTTTTAAACATGGTAAAGCAGGGATGCCGTAAATGTCCACACCCCAGCAGGGAGGGTCACAGAGACTGAGGTAGACTAGCCTTCCGGGGAGGTCTCGGGGGTTCTGACAGACTATGGGAGTTTTCTACGAGTCTCACAGATGCTGCAAGTCCCCTGAGTGCAGGCCTTTCGCTAAAGCCCATCACACGTCTACTGATTTCGGAACATTGTTGTACCTTTGTCTGCGACAAAGGAATGGTACTTTGTCTCAGGTGAGGCATCCTAACAGAGTCGGCTCTAGTTGGTAGATGTAGGACAGCTAGGCAAGGGTCAGCCAACAATTAGTGAACTCACCAACACCCCACATCCTTGAGATGGTCTTTTGTCGCCAACGAGTTGTAGTTCAATGTTCCTTAATGGTCACCGAAAGTTTATCAACATATTGATAAATCCAGTCGCCGACAACGGAACATTGGAAAATGGCCAACAAGGGCTGAGGGGTTACATAATTTGCCTGCGAGAATTTCACAGACTCCTATACGATTTGGGAACTAATCGTTCAATCCTGAATCGGTAGATGTGTATTGGGCTTAACCGAGTCCTCTAACCAGGGGTTTCCACTAGGTGTTGCTGAAGGGAATACGATTTGGGCACTAATCGTTCAATCCTGAATCGGTAGATGTGTATTGGGCTTAACCGAGTCCTCTAACCAGGGGTTTCCACTAGGTGTTGCTGAAGGGAATACGATTTGGGAACTAATCGTTCAATCCTGAATCGGTAGATGTGTATTGGGCTTAACCGAGTCCTCTAACCAGGGGTTTCCACTAGGTGTTGCTGAAGGGAATACGATTTGGGAACTAATCGTTCAATCCTGAATCGGTAGATGTGTATTGGGCTTAACCTAGTCCTCTAACCAGGGATGGGTGGCCACTAGATGTTGCTGAAGGGAATACGATTTGGGAACTAATCGTTCAATCCTGAATCGGTAGATGTGTATTGGGTTTTAGGCCGATTCCCACCTAACAATTTCCTCTATCTGTGACAAAGGAACAGTACTTTGTCTCAGGCGAGGCGTTGTAACGGAGTCGGCCTATGTCGGGTAGTACGGCACCCCCCTGGCCTACAAAATGTCTGAGATTAGGAAATCCCACCCTCCAGCGATATTCTTTTGCCGGCGACAAATTGGCGGCCAATGTTCCTAAATAACTTCCAACAAGTTTATCAACATAATAGTCGATAAATTTTGTCTGCGACAACGGCACATTGGAAATAACCCCCGTGGTGCGTACTGATATTGGCCCATAATTGGCATAAGTTTAAAGTTGAAGAGAGGAAAGAAAATAGAAAAATACCCTGAGAACTGGCATCCCTGGACTGATGTGAAAATATTTATATATATGTAAATATTAATTATATATTAAAGTCCCGAACTTTGTGGCACATCAGTGGCGTCAGAATAGGGGGGGGGGGGGCAGGGGCGACTGCCCCCCCCCACTTTTTTGCCAGACCAAAAAAGTCAGCAGCTTCAAATTTTACTCAACCAAGTGTAAAAACTTTTCAGCATAGAAAAATGTTAAGTCTAACTTTATAGCATGACTTTTTAGCATGCAATGATGGCTAAGCCCTGACTTTTCACCGTGGAAAATTGTAAATGGCTGACTTTTTAGCATGCAATGATGGCTAAGCCCTGGCTTTTCACCATGGGAAATTGTAGATGTCTGACTTTTTAGCATGCAATGATGGCTAAGCCCTGACTTTTCACCATGTAAAAATGTTGAAGCCTGACTTTTTTAATAGGGTGCAATGAAAGCCAAGACCTGACTTTTCACAGACATTTCGCAGATTCACGTAAATCCAGTAGAACAGGCCAATGTCAAAGTCTGACTTCATACCAAGAAAAAAGTCAGCAATATTTCAGTCCCCCCCCCCCCCCTCCACTTTTAAAATGTTCTGACGGCCCTGCACATCTAGTCCATGCAGCATAGAGACAGAGACAGAAAGTTGCGTGGTGTGTTTATATGGGCTTTATGCCGAGCTGAGTTCACGATGACGTAGGGGTATGACCCCTCCCCCCTCCCCCTGCCCCCGGGGGGGGGGGGGGGGGTGGGGGCTATGACCCCGGGGAAGTTTCTGACATTTCCTTGCCCCAGATTCTCTCTTCCAGCAGCTACCCTGGAACTTGGCCAGAATTTGGCAGAGAACATTCAAGACACTCCGAGACTCACTGCAGTTACCAAATACTACCAGCACCTAGCAATTATAGTCCTCCCTTTAATCATGTACGTGTACATGTTTATTAAGGCCTTCATTTTATTCTCTCTTTAAAGTATTTTAAGTAGAACATTTCATGTCTTTCATTAAAGTGGAAAGTATGTTTACTGTACGGGGCTGAAATGTCTGCCTCCAGCAAGATGCTTCTAAAAAAAAAAAAAAAAAAAATTAAAAAAAATTCGAGTGGGAAGTATGTCTACAACCGTTCACATATGGAACCCTCCATAAAGTATGGACACACTGAGTTGGGGGGCGGTCAACAATATTTTACGAAATTTTGCGTATGCTCCTTCTGTTGCCTTTTCTTTTTGAGAGAGGACTTATTTCTTTCATAGTATACAATCGGGTATTTTTACACTTATCGTTTTGGCTGATTCACAATATTACATTTTTTTACACTTTCTATCTTGTCTTATTTTTTGGCCCTGCTCTTGATTATTTTTTTTTTTTGTATGGATAAGAATAAAATATATACAGCCTGACTGCCTATACCTGATACTCTAGTTTGATTGCCAACTCCTTACAAGTCCATGTGCAATATCATTACTTCGTGTACCATTGATAACACTTTTCGTAACAGAGATATCCTTGATTTTCTCTTGATAGTTCTTCATGTTCATTTCATGTGATATGTGTTTTTATCTCACCCCTGGTATCTTTTCTCCATAGACTTAACATTGGAAACTCGTATCTAACACCCATTAGATATTTAGAAAAATATCCAATGGGGGATAATGTCACAATGTTAGCCCATTAGTCAATGTGAAGGGTGAGATAAATTCAGAAACCCATTCAAGTTTAAGGTCAGAGCTCGATCCCATCTCTTTTGAATCACTATGTAATTCATGCGGTTCACCTTGTGAATTACTAAGTGGCTGCAGTGGGACTCCAATCAACAAAGTCCAAAAAACCTTGGGATTACAAGTCCAGTGCTCTTTACCACTGAGCTAACCCCCCACCCCAGTCGCTTTTGTTATGCTTACGTGCAAGCATATCCGGTCTGCACCACGAGGAGGCAAGGCGACCATGAGAGTGAAGAGATTGGTAATTGCTGTCCACCCCAGCAGACCTCATACTTTAAGGATGACCCCTATTAGTAAATTAGGATTATTGAGACGTGGCTAAATACACCTCTTACACAAGCCGATGCTACCTTGAAAGTGACAGTTTCCTGTCGAAATTGAACCATGTTGCTGTGGGGTCTCCAAGGAATCTATTGTTCGTGTGGACAATGAGCAAAAACCAACCAATAGGAGCGGATCTTAGATCCAGTCCCCACCCACCCAGCCCGTAGGGGCCTGTGGGTGTAGGTCTTCAAATGTTATTGAAAGTATCCTGATAGTTATATGTCAGGGGGGGTTGGGGGTCAAGGTTTCATCCAGTTCGGACTCTTCAGGCATCTTTATTTGGCTAAATCAAGGCATGTGACGTTGTCACTTTTTGGGCACCCAAATGTTTGCTGGGGCCCTCCCAATTCATTAAATTGATGAAGAGGATTAGTGGAGACTTTCACAACATAACCCTAGTTAGAGGAACTCTATTCTGGGGTTGTGTCCCTCATGGAGGTTAGATACTCCTGATCCCTATGATTTATAGGGGTCGGGTTTCCAACTTAATTAAAGTCCATGATCCGGTAATAAAAAAAAATATTACTAAGATTGATGGCCAACATTATCGCCAAACCTACCTTACAAAATATACACCTCGATGGCCAACCGATGGCCAGACTTGCCACTGTTGGCCATAATGCTGGCCATAACATATTAGTAATGCGCCACCCAGGGAATGTGAGGTGTAAAAATCACAGTGAGTGAAAAAATACAACCTACAAATTATAATTTTCAACAAACGTTTCTCTTCAGAGCTTGCATAATTATTGCAGTATTTTTCGAGTGTGAACAAAGAGAACCCACGGAGACTGGCGGCCTCAGGGGCAGGCCTTATACGGCATATAGCCTATGATCCAGGGCGCCGCCATGACGCCCCCCGAGTAGGTGTTCTTCACTAAAGGAGGTGAAAAAGTAGCTGTTCTTCACTAAAGGAGGTGGAAAAGAAGTGAGTGATAATTGGGAATTGCCACAACTTTAGCCTTGCTCATATGTTTATATAAAGTGTTCCATATGGAAAATATCATGCCTTGGGTTTAATCATTATGTCATCCTGCTTTGGGATGGGTGTAGAGAGTCAAGGGAGCCATGGGAAAATATTGAATGGCAGTTGAATTTCATAAGAACAAAGAGCCAGAATAGAGGTTTGTCCCCCGACCACCTAGTGACTGCTTCATGAACTAACAATGGCTCTGTCCCCTATAGGCTTGGCACGGCGCCTAACCCGTATGTCATTAGGTGCTGCTACCATTTGAGAACGTATCATTATGATGCGTGTCACACATTCAGCGACCCTCTGCTACATCATCTCACTTGGGATCAGAAATAAAAGTAGAAAAGTTTTCATGTGCCGCCTCTGAGAGACATGAAAACATGGAAAATATGCCTGTGTTGGCCATGGCATGGCGCTAAGGGTCTGTGGCATCTATAGGATAATTTAAAAATTGGTAGTCACTTTGCTAGTTTTTAACTTCTAAAGAGTTTTTTTCACATAGTAATTATATAGAACGTCCTGACCATGCTGTACAAGTCACAGAACGAGATGCTAATTTACGGTTTGTACGGACTGAGGCGTTTACGCCGAGTTCCGCACAAACGGTAAGATAGCATCAAGTTCTGTGACTTGTACAGCATGGTTGGACGTTATATATTTACTATATACCCGAAATTAACAAAAAAAATCAATTTTATTTTGCTTAACAACTAAATTTTTAAAAAAATGTGTGTCGGTAGGTAGTTCTTATTTTGTTGTACGGACCACTGGTCCGTACAGTATTTTTACGTCATATGCCAAAACAGAGCATATTTACAGTAAATACGGCACGGGTATATAGTAAGATGTCATTCTCATCACAAAATTTAGTAAATGTATAGTACTACACATACAAGTACTAATAATCGAATTTTGACTGATAATTGGCAATATCTAAAAATCATCAGGTGGCCCCACTGTGAATTTTAGGATATGCCTCTAATACAACACTTACCCTTCTCACTTCCCTTAACAAAAAGTTTTGTCCTCAGAAAATCCTACGAAAGCTGTAGCATAAATTAACGTTAAAATCAGAATACACCTTTATGTTTCCATATCATTTCCATATTGTGGGTCTTTTTCGACTGGCCCGATGTTGAAATAACACAACGATATGCATCATAATATCTCCTTTTTTTAACGCCATAACTGCCGGTCCCCAGTCTCGTTTAACTACTTTTCTCATATAATTAGTTTCTGTCAATATTATGACTGTTTTTACTCATAATTATGAGTACAAATCTAATATCACTGTAAGAAAAAAAGTGGGTTTTTTTAAAAAATAAAAATTTATCATTACTAATATCACTGTAAGGATATGGCTGGGACTATCATTATAATATGATTATAATAAAACTCCACTTATCTTATATACTGTTAAGTTTTATTGTCACTATCATAGATGAGTTTTTCAGTCACAATATCGATCTTGTACATATACATTGATTCACATATCATATCCTCTCGTGATGTAAAATTAAGAAAAAAAATAACCAAAAAAGAAAAAAGAGAGAGGAATTACACTATCAATAATTATAATAAGCTGTGTCACTCGGGTATGCTATAAATATACCACCATCTTAAAGCGTACTTAGAAACAAAACAAATATATATATATATCGATTAGATACCAGTGTGTAGAAACTTGAGAGCGGGTGCTGTGGTTGAAGCTGATCACGGTTATTTGTAATGTTAAATATTGGTATTATTGCTGTCATTACCACAAGCAGAACCGGAACAAAATAATGCGGTTACGCTCGTGGGAGGTAGCGATTCTATGTATAAACAAACCTATGTCATCTGATACATCCAAAACAAACCAGGGACATCCTGGATGGTTTTCTGTATGATTTACTTGAGCATATTTTGTATAAAACGACTTATATATATATATATATATATATATATATATATAAAGAGGTTTTTTTTGTGTTTTTTTTGTCACTTGTACAGAAGTCTAACACCCCCCTTCCCCCCCTCTTATCGAGCCTGATGAGCACCTAGCGAAACCGCCTAGAAAGATCGGGTCCTCCCGTTTTTTTCACCTATCACACATCACACCTTATTTGGGAAAACCCCTCCCAGTCCGGTGATGTCACACTGTCAACAATCCGAACGTTACTATACAAACGACTCGGTTGTTATGGTCGCCAAGGTAGCGAGTGGTCTGACTATAAATACCGGGAGCAAACGATCTGCTCCTGACTCTTGTGCGGTAGCTCGTTCTGTACGCTTTGCCACGTCTTCAGAAAAAAAAAAAGATATAAAGAGGGATATATTTCCAGACCCACATCTAAGCTTACACCAGGGGGTGTAATTTGTGGGGGTTTTAACAGTAAATTGGCCTCCAGCTCTGGCTCCACTCTGGCTCTGACTGAGAGATTAGTGGAATCTGATCACTTTCTAGACCCACAGTAGCAGTGGAGGGAACCAAAGACACAACGCTTCCTAGCCAGCATGCTCGGGACGGTATCTGGACACCCCGCTTCGTAGCCAGCATGCTCGGGACGGTATCTGGACGCCCCGCTTCATAGCCAGCATGCTTGGGACGGTATCTGGACGCCCCGCTTCCTAGCCAGCATGTTCGGGACGGTATCTGGACGCCCCGCTTCGTAGCCAGCATGCTTGGGACGGTATCTGGACGCCCCGCTTCCTAGCCAGCATGTTCGGGACGGTATCTGGACGCCCCGCTTCCTAGCCAGCATGTTCGGGACGGTATCTGGACACCCCACTTCCTAGCCAGCACGACTTGGTTTTCAGCGGCTTTTTAAAAAATTTATGTCAGAACTTTTTCAATAATTGATGTATAAACTTGCAATAAACATCCATAGATAGCTAAAGCTGTGCGAAAAACAGTTCGTGAGTATATATTTTGATTCACGATAGGCAACATATGATTATTTGTCATTGTTTGTTACGCGGTTCGCCGCGAGTGCGAGAATGTCAACTCTGAAAAACCAAGCGGGGCGTCCAATTTACGAAGCGGGGCGTCCAAAGCGTGTCGGCTACAAAGCGGGGCGTCCTGTATTCCTTGGGACACTATGTTTCGTAAATTGAAAATTACGCTTCGTTTTCTCTAGATAGCGCGATATTCACGATGGGGCTATGCTTCGTTTTCATGCCAGGTATATGTCCATGTGATAAACAAATATATGCAAGTCTATGGGAAATTCTTATCAAATTGTTTTTTGCTGTAACCTATGTTACATCTCAACACACCCACCCTTATCTCATTATCGCTGGTGCACTACTTACATGATTTCAAATGTATATGCCGTCTCAATTGCAGCACAACCATGTAACTTTAGAATTTATCAACACTTGTAAATGCTTTTCCACAAGGGCCCAGACGGAAGATGGGCCTGGCTGAGTCTGGTAGTTATATGTATTAACGTTGACCCAATAAAAACACTAAAAATAAATTTTAAAAAAGGAAAAAAAAGGTGAGTATAAACCTGATCTAGGAACTGCCACCTTGTCAGGTACATGACAGTTCTTATTTGGAGTCTCTACTTCAATTCTAGACAGAGTTTTGCCATACAATTGAAGAGGTGTTGCAACAAAGCATAGTGTCTATTGGCCACATGAAGAAGTTCTTTTATGCTTTTGAGGGTTCATGGACGCCTTGAGCCCTGGACGATTCGAGCCCTGGACGCCTTGAGCCTTTTTGTGGACACCTTGAGCCTACCCTGTGGACGCCTTGAGCCTACCCTGTGGACGCCTTGAGCCTACCCCATTTTGGTTTCCTTGAGCATCTAGATGTAAAAAAAACTTTGAAAAGTGTACTTATACTGGTTTATAGTCATATATACTCAACTCTAACCCTTACCTGCTAATCAGAACTAAAATGAGGTAGGCTCAAGGCGTCCACGGGGTAGGCTCAAGGCGTCCACGTTTTCGCGCTGACAGGAGGCTCTAACGGTAAAAGGCTCAAGGCGTCCAATTCCCCTTTTGAGAATGCAGCATGTTGCCACAAAGTGACGAAAACAAACCTAGAATCCTTCTTCAGAAATGTCCTTAGCTCCCACAGCTGCTTGTTCTATTAAATAAAGTTGGCGATCAGCAGAAATCCCATGGAAAAGTGCCCCCAAGAAATAACCGAAAAATGTGCTCCTCTCACAAAAATAAACTCAATTAACCCCCCTCCCCCCTCACACACACACACACTCAATGGAATTGCCCTCTCCCCCAACCTTTCTGGAAATGATTACAGATTTCTCAAAATGAAATAGCCATGCAGTCTTATCGGACAGACCGGGTTGTAGTACAAAATTCATATCAAGAGTTAATAATTCGTCCACCGAAAATGAGTTAAGATGTATGATACGCACATTTGATAGTTATTATGTGCCTAAGCTAAGTAAGGGCTAATTTGGGAACTAGGGACTGGACTATGCTACCACAATAAGGAACAGTGAGTGTTGTCTATTGTTTGGTCTTCTCAGGTACATAACAGCTGTCTTTGACTAGTCCGAGAGGCTATGTCTGTAGGACTATCTTTAACTTCTACAACCACATGATTTTTTCCTTTGACTGTTGATCCGCAAAGACAATATGGAACAAGCCTCACCAATAATTGTACATATGAGGTATAAGTCCTATGACATGTTACAATGTTATTGTTTAGTCTAAACTGTTGATTCCCAAAAACAAAGTGGAACAAGCCTCACCAATAATTGTACATATAAGGTATGAGGCATAAGTCCTATGACATGTTACAATGTTATTGTTAGTCTAAACTGTTGATCCCCAAACTTGGCCAAAGACAAACAAAGTGGAACAAGCCTCACCAATAATTGCACATGTCTGGAGGCATAAGATATGGGAGCATGTGGGGAGAATGTCACTATTGTCAGTAGATTCCGGGATCAAGATTCCCATTGTTCAACAATAACCACTGAGTCACACCAAGATTTACAGGAAGATCCAGTACGGTGGTAGTAGATATCGTACCCCAACAGTTATCTACTGCATGGGGTGTAGGTTTTTGCTTTTCGTTCCAACTTCGAAATGGTGTTTAGTTTGAATATGATCTTACCTGTGCATCGCAACACTTGCACATCGTGTAGCGTTGTATATCGTGTCCGTATCCAATGAAATAACACCTAACAGTGGAGACATCAATATGAGAGCCAGGAATTGTGTCTAGCCTGCCAGCCTCTCTATGCCCCAGATTCTGCCTCTGAATCTAGGCCAGGCCACCAAAGTGACCCATGTGGATGTATTTACTAAACAAAACAACGCTCTTCTAACGCAGGTTTTGCGTCTCCCCTTATCTTGTTCCTTAGCAAAGAATGTGGCAGGAGAAGCAAGATAGCCCATTAGTCATGCGGATCCCCACTAGGCGGATGATTTGGAAGTCCACCTAGCGGCAATAGGGAAAACTTTCGATCCCTCATCATTTCGTGCCACACTCATTTATCGACATGGCGGCAAAAACATTGGATTTTGGTGTTGGAGGGAAGATGAAACTAGAAAATCAGCTCTCGTTTCTACCAGAGAAGCTCCTCGGAAGATTGATGCAATTTCAAAAGGAGGGTGTGTCATTTGCGATAAAACGTGATGGAAAGTAAGTACTGTCAATGCCCGGTTATATGGTTTTGAATCTTATGAAATTTTGAAACCTTACCCAGGGGGAGTTGGGGAGTCCTAAATACCATGAAATAGTCCAAAAAGTGTGACATCATTTATGGACGGCCCCTTTAATATGCCATCAACACTCAGTAAGCCAGTTCCACTTAGAACTAGAACTAGTAGAAGTTAAAGAACAGGGACGGGACACAGCAAAAAGAGGGAATAAAAAGTAATGTTAGGTGTTGCGGGATCCATATTCAAAGGTGAAATTTTAAACAAAAAAATCTACAGAATATGAAGTCACAAATGCAATCTTAAACTTATCTTATTCGTTTTAACTCTGTATTCACACTCTTATTTCAGATGTCTCATTGGAGATGAGGTAAGGTCAATTACATCAGCTTAGATCATGAGGTAAGGTCACTGTTCATCAGCATGCAGCCACTGCCGGTGAGCGTGTGACTTGCTCCACCACACCAGTTTCTATACTCGAGCTGCCCCACAGCCACCGCACTGCATCCATATAGTGCTTTTTTTACCATACCGTCGAGCATGCCCATAACCAAGTTTGCCGCCAATAGGCCTTTTTCCATAGGCCGGTGTCGCACGTTATCTACATGGTTACGCAATGCCTGCAGCCAAACATACCCCTGGCAACTTATTCTTTAGCATTGAATCACTCAGTTTATGAACGTAATACGTTCATAATACCTATATATCATTTGCAGAGATATAACAGTGATTTCATCGTATTCTATGGTATTCCAGCTCCAATTCGATGTATCATACATGTATATCACCTCAATAATACTTTAGATATAGCTTAGATAACACAGGATCACCGAAATTGAATATACATTAATACAATGGCCGGCCTAGCTATTATGTGCTTATCTTTCTCCAAATTAAAACAAAAACAATTATCAACTATAAAGTTTTGATAGTCCAGACTGGTTAATACAATGCCTTTAATTGTTTTAGTAGTCCAATCTGTCCAAAAACAGCGCTCCTGTAATCACACCCACCGTTCACACTTTGGGTGTGATTGCTGTATTGTCTATACACACATAGCCAGACTCGGCCAGGTTTGTCCGAGCGGCCGCGTAACTAGGCAGTGGGCCGTTAGGCGGCGCGGAACGGCAACACCTGTATTGGTGGATATCCGAAATTTCGAAATTACGGTGAAAATAACATAAAACATTGAAAATTATTTACACAATAGCATTCCATTGAGTGAAAATCTGTGACATGCAAGCAGTGGTTCACTCCCTGATGTACATTGTTCTCAGAATCCACACAAAATTATCTAAATGAATTTACATGAACCTTAGATTTGATTTTAGCAACAACTAACACTAAAGATATTTAATTGTTGCAATCAATCTTCAAATACTAAAACTACCTATGTAACTAGAAAAATCCCTGCTACAAAGCCATTTTCCACTAGCCAACGAGAACGGCACCGATCAATTCATTTCTCCTAGAATTCAGTTGGTGGTGGCCAATGACTGCACATCTAAGAATCAGTGAGAGTGCTGTGTATGCCTTGTTTCTGCCGCATTTAACAGGTCCATACTGACAGAACTCTCCCTCAAACACAATGACCATCGCAGTGGTGGCCTCATTGCAAAATCTATGCATAATTAATCATTGAGCACTTCTCTGCATGTCTGTTTCCATTCACCGATCTGGCGACGGTGGTTCCCGACTGCAGATCAGTGGTGAATAGTCGGCCAGTGGAAAATGGCTTTAACTGTACTCTACGTGTTGACAGATGGGTCTCGGGAAGACGTTACAGGCACTGTCCACGGCCTACTACTACCGAGACGAGTGGCCACTGCTGATCGTCGTCCCCTCCTCCCTGCGCTACCCGTGGATCGACGAGGTCGAGAAGTGGTTCCCCGACATTGATCCGGCGCACATCAATCTCATCTCATCTGGGTCAGACACAGGGTAATACGTCTCTGCCGCCATTTCCAAATAAATACAAGTCGCACATCAATCTCACCTCAACTGGGTCAGACAAAGGGTAATACGTCTCTGCCGCCATTTCCAAATAAATACAAGTCGCACATCAATCTCACCTCAACTGGGTCAGACACAGGGTAATACGTCTCTGCCGCCATTTCCAAATAAATACAAGTCGCACATCAATCTCACCTCAACTGGGTCAGACACAGGGTAATACGTCTCTGCCGCCATTTCCAAATAAATACAAGTCGCACATCAATCTCACCTCAACTGGGTCAGACACAGGGTAATATGTCTCTGCCGCCATTTCCAAATAAATACAAGTCGCACATCAATTTCACCTCAACTGGGTCAGACACAGGGTAATATGTCTCTGCTGCCATTTCCAAATAAATACAAGTCGCACATCAAATCATCTCATTTGGGTCAGACACGGGGTAATATGTCTCTGCCGCCATTTCCAAATCGATGCAAGTCGCACATGAAACCATCTCGTCTGGGTCAGACATAGGGTAATACGTCTCTGCCGCCATTTCCAAATAAATACAAGTCGCACATCAATCTCACCTCAACTGGGTCAGACACAGGGAAATATGTCTCTGCCGCCATTTCCAAATAAATACAAGTTGCATATAAGCGATAGGATAGATCAGCCAAATTTGTTTTCAGTTTCCATAAAGTACAGTGCAAACTACAAGGCCTTATTTTGCAGCTTGTTTTTCACTCCTTTTTGAGGACTAGTAGTTTTACCATAGCGTTTTTAAACTTCTCTTTACTATCTTGTTTTAGCACCATTCATAAATGAAAGATTCAACAAATAGCAGTTGTTCTATGTTTGGAATGAGTATTGTGTAGTACAATAAAACGGATACAAGACAATTCTCCAACTTACCTTATTGTGCACGTGGCTGATTCGTTGGCAGCAAAAAAAAAGTTAAACAAATCTCCAACTTACCATACAAAACTTCATTGAGGACATGGCATGTATTACTTTGGTTAAAAAAAAAAGAAGGTTTTTGTTGTTGTTGTTTTTACCCTACACAACGTGTTGTATAAGTGGTTTGTGTGTGACACAGGGACATCGCCTCCTCCCTCATCACGGTGGTGACCTACGGCCTCCTGCGCTGCCCCTCCAGTACCGTGCTCCAGGAGGCGCTGATGAACCAGCAGTTTAAAATCATCATCGTCGACGAGTCGCACTACATGAAGAACCGCAGCTCGGCCACCAGTAAGTACCTGGTGCCGCTGGTGCAGCGAGCCGAGCGACGGCTCCTCCTCACCGGCACCCCGGCTCTGGCACGCCCCGAGGAGGTAAGACATGATCCCTCAATTTCCTCCTGCAGCTTGTTTTTATTTTTGTTTTTTTATTTAAAGCAGTTTTTATTAAGGGAATATTGTGTGTACAATCACCAAATTCGGCGATACAGCGATTCTTCCACTCGGGCCCTAGCCCCCTACTCCTCATTCTAATGGCAGGTGTTAAGCCGAATGAGTAGTGGGTACCATTTTTGTGTAAGTCTTTGGTGTGACCCGTCCCTGATTTAAACCTACCAACTCCCATGCTTGAGCCGAACACCCCCACCACTTAGCCACCGAGCTTGGTGGGTTCAGTATAATGGCGAATTGAAACTGCTACATAATTCCTCCTGAATTTAGTACATAAACAGAAGCTACAGCTCCTACAAATAGCCATGTGATTTCTTACAAGTTGACTAATATGTAGGCCCAACCTATAAAAACTCTTATTTTTAATGGTAACCGAAAATCTCTACGCATATAGTTAATTCTGTGCTATTTAATCTAATTAACCATTAATTTGAAGGAAGGTTATGGTTCTTTCAGTGTTAGTTCCCATCGATTACAAAGTCCACATTGAAAATGTACGTGGCCACAGTAAACTACTACTCATTATTTCAATCATAGCATGACTATTGTTTATGGATTTGAAACCCATTGATTATGGCCTCAAAACCATTGATTACAGGAAAATAGTCCCTGGAGTGCAAAAATAGGCAAAAATAGTTCCTAATGATATATCCTATAATATGGAAATTCCTGGGTTTGATTACGGACTATTCTAGGAAATGGATAATAAAAGCAACAAGAGATGATTTTTCTTGATTAAATTACACTCAGAAATTTTCTCGTGAGGCAGTTAATTCCACATGAACATATTTCCCGTCCATTTCTGACTTCATCTAACATCCCTGCAATATTCATTTTCTCGTTCGGATTAATGAAGTCAGGACAACAATGATTCTAATACAATACCACCAACTGATAATTCCGTATTTAAAACATCTCTTCACAGTTATTCCCACAAGTTGATGCTCTCTACCCTCGAATGTTTGGCAGTTGGACTAATTTTGCCAAACGTTATTGCAACGCTCACTTGCAGTTTTTTGGTCGGCAACGGAAATGGGTTACTGAGTAAGAAAACTTTACTTGTGTCACTCTTCACTTGATATTCCATGGGTTTTTTTTGTGTTTTTTTTTAATGGTAGCAACTTTTATTGGATATTGGAATACTAATATAGTATACATAACTAGCGGCATTTCATTATCCAAGAGTTAACATCCTAACATCAGAATTCGCGAGTGGTATGTTTCTATTGCTCCTCTTTTAAAAAAAATTATTTTTGCTGATATTTGAATGTAATTGCTGTTTTCAACCTCTAAGAAGTCTAACTATCTTACGTTTATGGTTACCACCCTTGCCTTCATTTTTAATTAATTGTGTCCATCCAGATCCGATCGATCGAAATTGATTCCTGAAAATCTAGAATAAGATTTTCAAGATATCGTCCATCGTATGATATAAGTTCTCATACATGATATAAATGACCAATTCATATTCCATGTTTGGCATGGTTATGCTTATTTTTATATTATTTCCTAATATTTTTATGTGTGAACAAGGCCTGAAACATTTGATCAATTTCAGGGCTGGTAGTTTTCCACTTTTCCAAGAGAATCCTTGTTTTTATTTCCACTTTATAAGATTAGATTTCTTGTATAAAACAAAGATAGTAAAAATTGAGCCTCTTTCACGCCAATAAAACAGTGGTTTTAACCTCCACGCACACCCTCAGCCCTATTCCATGGCCAACGTAAACTATGCTTATACAATATTTCCCCGATAGTGGTGCGAGTAATTTGGAGGAGTTGTAGAGAATGCTGTCGAGTAACTGCATGATTCGACGATTAAAGCTGCCTCCCAAACAGCGCTATAGAGTATTTATGGGTGTTTCTGCAGTGTTTTGATGCTGTCCATGCACAACCCAGACCTCGGTTGCAAAAAGTAATTTCTCAGGTTTTGAGAACTTCTTTATAACGAAATTTTACTTATCAATTCATCATCATATAAGAGGTTAAGAGTGCAGATTTTCCGGCTTTTTCTGTCTGCCCCCTCTGCCCCCTCTGTTAATGTCAAGCTTAATGTCATTTAAAAAAGTATTTTATTTGTTTTGTTTTTGCCACATCTTGCTAAAACAAATGTTTGATGTCGAGTCCCTCATGCGTGTCTCTGTTTGTAGTGGTGCGAGTAATCTAGAGGAGTTGCAGAGAATGCTGTCGAGTAACTGCATGATCCGACGACTAAAGAAGGACGTACTGACACAGCTGCCTCCCAAACAACGCCAGCGAGTCCTGTTCCCCATAAAGGAGTCCGTCCTCAAAAAGGTACGTACGGATAGCCCCTAAGTGTCGTACTGGCATATAAGTATTCTGGTGAATTAAGGATATTCAGAATTTTAAGATTAACCTCCCCACACACCCTAAGCCCCATTCCATAGCCAATAACTATGTGTTTTCCATGTTTTCTCAGTCTCACTGGGGGATTGTTCCACGATTTGTGGATCGCAGAAGAGTGACCAGAGGTAGAAACCGTTGCTGCAGATTCTTCGTGGATCACATCATAACTATCTCGCCATCTATATTCAATTAAAAATCTAATGAACCTCTCACCTGAAAGTCTCACTGAAAATGTGGTGTAAAAAGTAGCGATACAGCATGAAAATAACAATACCACACGACACAATCTGACATTACTGGAGCAACGCTTTTTCCACATTTCTAGGAGCAACGAACCCCTGAGACAGCAAATTCCACATGAAAAATATTTCTTCATTCTTTTTATGTCCCCAACTGACATCCCTGTTAAAACATTCCTCTAGGATCTCGACCTGGCATGGCGAGAGATGGAGGTGGCCATGGGGCGTGGGTCCGTATCGCTCGGTGCAATGTTGGAAAGAGAGATGCCTCAAGAGTCGAGCACCTTTGAAGTTCACCGTCTCATCTCATCCATCTACCGCAAGACAGCTGCCGTCAAGGTATGATCTAGTCTTATCTCTGACAAGCAAGATTAAGTCTAGCGACCGACAAGTAGGATTAAGTCTAGTCATGAGAAGCACAAATATGTCTAGCTGCTGACAAGTGGGATTAATTTTTTTTTTCACATGAGGGACTCAACATTAAATATTTGTTTTATCAAGACGTGGCCAAAAAAAATAAAATCCAGCCACAGACAAGCATGTTTAAGTGTAGTGACTGACAAGTAGGATTAAGTCTAGTCACCGACAGGCACAGTTATGAGAAGCAGGATCAATTAATATTCTATCAAAGAAGTCACGCACAAAAATATTTCTAGCTTGTCTGATAATAGGAGCCAATTACAATATATGAGAAAATATTGCTAGTTCAGCATGCTTATAAGAATCAATTTATTGAGGAAATTTTAACTATAAGGGGACCTTTGTATAGATGTATATACATGGACTAAAAAAAATTTCAATTTTGTTTCCCAATTTAAAAAAAGAGAGATTTGAAATAAAACATTCAACATACGTCTTCCACCCAAAAGAATCATTACAAAACATTATTTCAATTTAAAAAGGGGAAAGTCAACAAAATTTAGATTTAAAAACACTATATTACTGGCCACTTTAGCTCGGACCCGTGAAGGAGTATGTGAAGATGCTGTGTGACAACCAGGGCCTGAAGTTCATCGTGTTCGCGCACCACCATGTGATGTTAGACGCCATCTCCGAGCTGCTCCATGACGAGCAGGTGCGCTTCATCCGCATCGACGGACACACTGACCAGCAGGCAAGACCGGTGAGTATATTGTTACGATCTATCGAGCTGCTCCATGACGAGCAGGTGCGCTTCATCCGCATCGACGGACACACCGACCAGCAGGCAAGACCGGTGAGTATATTGTTACAATCTATCGAGCTGCTCGATGAAAAGCAGGTGCGCTTCATCCGCATTGATGGACACACCGACCAGCAGGCAAGACCGGTGAGTATATTGTTACAATCTATCGAGCTGCTCGATGAAAAGCAGGTGTGCTTCATCCGCATCGATAGACACACCGACCAGCAGGCAAGACCAGTGAGTATATTGTTACAATCTATCGAGCTGCTCGATGAATAGCAGGTGCACTTCATCCGCATCGATGGACACACCGACCAGCAGGCAAGACCAGTGAGTATATCATTACTATCTATCGAGCTGCTTGATGAAAAGCAGGTTCGCTTCATCCGCATCGTCGGACACACCGACCAGCAGGCAAGACCGGTGAGTATATCATTACTATCTATCGAGCTGCTCGATGAATAGCAGGTGCACTTCATCCGCATCGATGGACACACCGACCAGCAGGCAAGACCGGTGAGTATATCATTACTATCTATCGAGCTGCTCGATAAATAGCAGGTGCACTTCCATCCGCATCGATGGACACACCGACCAGCAGGCAAGACCGGTGAGTATATCATTACTATCTATCGAGCTGCTCGATGAAAAGCAGGTGCACTTCATCCACATTGACAGACACACCGACCAGCAGGCAAGACCGGTGAGTATATCATTACTATCTATCGAGCTGCTCGATGAAAAGCAGGTGCACTTCATCCGCATCGACGGCCACACCGACCAGCAGGCAAGACCGGTGAGTATATTGTTGCAATCTATCGAGCTGCTCCATGACGAGCAGGTGCGCTTCATCCGCATCGACGGACACACTGACCAGCAGGCAAGACCGGTGAGTATATCATAACTATCTATTGAGCTGCTCGGATGAAAAGCAGGTGCACTTCATCCGCATCGACGGACACACCGACCAGCAGGCAAGACCGGTGAGTATCATTACTATCTATCAAGCTGTTCGATGAAAAGCATGTGTGCTTCATCCGCATTGACGGACACACCGACCAGCAGGCAAGACCGGTGAGTATATTGTTACGATCTATCGAGCTGCTCAATGATGGGCAGGTGTGCTTCATCCGCATCGATAGACACACCGACCAGCAAGCTCTCACCTTAGTGAGTTTTTCAGTTACAATGTTTTCGATATCATCATTACATAAACAGCACTTCATATCGATACATCGAGATTATTGTACAAGATAATGAGAAGGATAATTGGATGAGTAAGATGAAGATGTTGATTACAGTTGCAATTTAAAATCTTTTGTTGTTTGACTTTCTTGTGCTTTAATGGACAGCCAGTCCCACTCTGCCACGCCCCTCCAAAATGGTGATCTACGCACTGATTCACTCTTTGCGCACGGGAGTTCTACTACATGTCAACTATGCAGAGGATAGATCAAAATCATGATAAAATTGTGCATGTATTCCAAGACTGGTGGGAAAGGAGCTCTTACCAGCTAAGCCTCGTGACAAACCATGTATTCCAAGACTGTGTTTTGTCAATAATATTATTGCTGATAATTACACCCTATTACTATAACTGTAATAAATATTGCTATACTTTAAAATCTGTGTAGTGAATAGAGAGAATAGTGTATCTTAGTGAACAGCGAGACTAGTTTATCTTTAAATAACTTTTATGGAAGAATGATTATAGTGCGTTTATTGCTGTAATAACACTCATGCTTTGGTCTTGATGTCCAACTTTGTTCAATGAATTGATGTACAATGCCTGTTAGACGGGTCATAAAGTGACCTAATCTACTGTACGACCTTAATGTTTACCCTAAGTTGGGTATGTAGTTAGATCTAGTCTTGTATTTCTGCTATGCTGTTATCACATCACCCCATTATCATCCCCATTTTCATTAAAAATCAAATCATCCTACCAAATGTAAGTTGACATTCTAGTACATCTGATGTTGTCACTATCTACTTAGTTAGACTGACAAACGAGTGTAAGACGCCAACTGCAGGGCCCGAATGGAAGAACGGCATTGTTGCCGAATTTCGGTGATTGTTGTAAAACGCAATTGTCCCTTAATAAAGTTAATAAAAAAAAAAAAATTTAAATAAACAAAAAGGATTATCCCCCCCCCCCAAAAAAAAAGAGAATAAGGGGAGTAAAATGTTGTTTTTTTATTTCAGCACCTGGTGCACGAGTTCCAGGCTGACAAGAAGGTGCGGGTGGCGGTACTCAGCATCAAGGCGGCCGGCGTGGTACGTACTTCATATAAACATGGCAGATTTTATTGATAAAGTAATATTTATTATCCAAATGTTACAGAAACGTTTGTTATCCTACCCCTAATAAAAAACGCCATAGGCTTAACATGGGATTTGTTTATTTCATGGGTGTGACATAAAGTGTTGTTTATGCCACTACTTTCTGATACTGAAAAAATATGGAAACGGGGTAGGATAAAATCTAGACGCCACTCGTTTGAGTTTGAGCTTATTTATGCCACACCTTTTGTTGGCTCCGTAATTTCATGAGTCGAAGACGAGTGACATTACGGAGCCAACAAAATGAGTGGCATAAATAAGCTCAAACTCAAACGAGTGGCGTCTCTTGATATTAGTCACCTTAACTAAGTCCACCGAATGGTTTTGGTTCGGCTTTAATTGTCATTAGTTAATACAGTACAAGTAGATCTATGTCAGAGATGGCAGTTTTCCTCAATTTCCAAGGAAATCCTTGTTTTCAGTTTCAGTTTATTGATTTTTTTTTCTTGTAAAAAACAAAGAGAGAATAGATTGGGCATCATTCACACCAATACACAGTGGTTCAAACCTCCCCACACACCCTCAGCCCCATTCCACGACCAATGACGATGTGTTTTCCATTTTTTTCTCAATCTCTCTGAGGCAGTAAATTCCACATGAAAATTCTTTTTTTCTCATGACCTAAACTGACATCCCTGCTATGTTTCGATACTATGATGTCTTCATCGGGGTCCAGAGAGAAAAAGTGTAAGCTAATCAGACATGTCAGTTTTCGATTTTTCTTGTAAATCCACTTTTTCATATTCAATATAAGAAATTGCTTTTACTTGCATCAAACAAAGACGATTCAGCCTTATGCCAATAAAACTGGTTTAAACCTCCCCACAGACCCTCAGCCCCACGCCATGGCCGTAAAGGATTCGACCTTTTTCCCTTACCCCAACTGATATCCTTGGCTGTTGCTTTGAGAATGTGCAAATTTCGGCAAGTCTGCTCTCTACACTGAATATTTCCAGTCATATGATTGTCTAGAATGTGGAAAATCTACATTGGTTGGTACCCCATATCTGACTGGAATGACTAGGGAACCAGTGTAAGCTCTAGGCTGGTTCGATAGTCATCTGCTAGGTGGCTCATAGGCTTGTTCCTTGTCCTAATGAAATATAGGACTGGTAACGCCTTCATATGTGATACTAGCGCATAACCTTGAACTATCAGTCAAGCCAGCTCTTGTGCCATAGACCACATTAGTCTTGACGTTAGCCTGCTCTCAGCGGGTGGAATGATGTCACACTAATGCTGTCTATGTCTCAGGATGGCAGCCCACACTGCAGGGCTTGAGTTGTGCAGTGTAATGCTGAAAAAAGATGTGCCATACAGAACACGACCTCCCACACCCCAAAGTCTGTAACGCGAAACATTTTGACATACATTACCCATAATGCAGCAAAAAACTGAGATGTCAACTTTCCACTTTTCCAAGGAAATTCACTTTTCATTTTCAGTATATAAAAAAAATTATCCATAAAACAAGATGATATTAATTGAGTCTCATTCACAACATTAGAACAGTAGTTTCAACCTCCCACACACCCTCAGCCCTATACAGTGGCTGACACCGATATGTTTCCCATGTTTTCTTGGTCCCCTTGAGGCGGTAAATTTCACTTGAAAAATATTTCCACTTGTTGTAATGACCCCAACTGACATCCCTGAAAAAGTGGCGGGCGTTACCTGGCCTATAATGTGAGTGACCACATAGGCCAGGCTTTCAAGCTAGGTGGCTCAGCAAGTTTTCAACTTCTTTCTCCTCCCCTAATGTAAACCCTGTTTTTAGATGAATTCAGTTTAACATCATTCTATCTTATGGTTACAGGGTCTTACGCTGACAGAGGCCAAGCTGGTGGTGTTTGCGGAACTGGACTGGACACCGGGCGTGCTCGGTCAGTGCGAGGACCGGGCACATCGTATCGGTCAGCGCGACACGGTGCATGTACACTACCTGGTCGCGAAGGGCACGCTGGACGAGTGGGTCTGGTCTGCCCTCGCGCGCAAGGTAAGCAGAGCCAATTTTTATATACCTGTTCGCTTTACAGACTTCACTTTTAAGTGGCCTTTCAACATTTTTCCCGTGGCAAGGCCATGTCTTCAACGATCTCAAGCTTCAATGCTTGTCTTTCTTACTCTGGTATTTTTTTCCCACATTAATCTTTTTATTATAGTTTTAGACTCTTTTTAAATGTGTTCGCAGACAGCACTTTTTTTGGGGAATTTTGGCCTCGTATCAATATTATCTATAGATTATATCAACTGATAACAGTTGCGATACAATTTCCTGGCGGGTGATGTCAGAACTAGCAATCACTCTACTCTATAGATTTGCAAAAATCTCTTGTTATCCAGGGATGCAAGTTTGCCGACAATTGACGGAAATCAGAAATTTCTGCATCTTGAAATATGATCATAAACAAAGAATGGAAATCATAAAATAAAACTAAATTCCAAGAAATTCTGGCAGCAGGCTCTCACCAACGGCGTATAAACCTCCAGTCAGTACTTTGGCGGCAGTTAAACGCGCCAAGGGCCGTTGACACTGCCGTCAGAGTTTCGTCAATTGCCGAAAATTTGTTTGACGGCATGGGGGGGGGGGGGGGGCATACGCCCCGACTTTTTCATCAGTCCCGACTTTCATCCCTGGTCATCGCTTGTTATCAACCACTCTGTATCTGAAAAACTCAAGAAAGAGAGAGAGAAAACTCAAGAAATTGAAAGATGCTTTTCCTAAATTAAGAAAAAAAACCTGTTTTTTATGTGTTTGCAGACAGCGGTGGTGACGACGACATTAAACGGGAAGCGGCAGGTGATGAGGATGGGCGAAGCAAATCAGGGCCAGATCAAGTGTCTCGCCAACGCCGAAGCCTGGATCCCCAAACCCAAGTCAGAGACCGATGAAGAGACCCTCTCATCCTTCTTTGCAACCCAGCAACTGGCTGTAAGTACAGTAAACCCCCACCTTACAGACACCCCGTGTAAGCAGTCACCCCGCGTTAACGGACACCTTTGCTCGGAACCGATCCTTCTATTAGATGTTTATTTTAACCCCGTGTAAAGGCAGTGATCCACCAAGTGAAAATTAGGGCCGGACGACGTCCGTGCGGATGGAATGTGGACGTCGGCCGCTCCCGCCTCTCGTCGGTTCAAGCCGGTTGGGACAATCGCCTTGGTGGATCAGCAAATAGTGTTAAATCAGCTAGAGCCGGCCGCATTCGCCTCTCGTCGGTCGTAGTCACCTCTCCCATTTCCCTGTCGCCCGTAGCCGTCCGGGCGTCGTCCGGTCGTCGCCTCACCTAAATGTCACTGTTCTGCTGATCCACCGTTCGCGAGCCGTGTGGAGTCAGCTGGAAACTCCCTAGCCGACGCAAATCTGATTCATTTGATTCTTTAAAGGCGGCGGACGGCCGATGTCGATGAATTTGAAGAGTACGACACCTGCCCACAAGCTTTGCCGGGCTCCGCGGCGAGGGATCGCCGCCAACACAGGGCGGCCGACACGGTGATACCCGAAGCCGTGAACGGACAACGAAAACTCTCACACTATCGTCAGAATTCTAGCCCCATAGCGTGCCATACACACTCTTAACATTAATCCTTATCTTTATTTACCTTCATTGCTCGATTTAACGTGTATTTCCGGCGGTTATTTGACAATCTCTGACCGTTCCCGTACAAATCCAGACAGCCGACACACTGCTCCGCTCGATACGCAGCTTTCGCGGTTTCAGAGCGTCGAAGTGTATCGCCGCACGGGGCGCCGCGTATTGGGGAACTCGATTACTACGTAAAATGTGCGCTCCGCCTGTCGGATCAATGGAGAACTCGGCTGGCCCGTCCCCGCGAGCGCCGTGTGGACGGCATGTGGACGTCGGCCGGCTGGAGATATCTTTTTTTGGTGGACCAGCACGGAGAATTTAGACAATTCCGGATGGCCGGACGGCCGGCCTAGCCAAATATCGTCGGCTGAGGCAGGCCGGCCGTCTCTGAGCGTCGATTTTGGTGGATCTAGCGCTTAAGCAGACATCATGGGTAAGCGGAAACTTTGGCCCGGAACAGAGGTTGTCTACTTACGCGGGGGTCTATTGTACTATATAGAGACACAGTAAGGGTGGCTGAATGACATCTGTTTCGTGTTGTTTTGTGTTGGAAACACAAACCGATTTTGAAGAACGAGGCTCGTATTCCCGACCGAAACAAGGAACAAATGAAAAAAAGAAAAAAAAAAGATTTAATTCAGCCACCCTCACTATGTCTTCTTCTTATCATTATCATTATATACCTGGAAATCAATATATACGCCATTTTTTTCATCTCAACGAGGTATATGGTACAGAAGGTAGTATTATCTATAGTTCGCCACACTGTGACGAATGGAATCCGAATATCTGGCCAGTATTTGTGAGACATTCGTGCATAGGTATTTGATAAGATTTCTTTTGCTTATGAATTTATATTTATGGTTAATATTTTAGATGAAGATAAGGATAAGATATTTAGATGCTTTTTAGATCTTATATCTTAAGTTAGTGTACAAAATTGGCATTTGTTTACACCAAGCAGTTGGTATATGAACAATAGTATGTATAATTATAATTAATTAATTAAATAATTATGTCCGATTTAATCGGCCTTGATTTGGTTGGAAGGTTTTGGATATGAATTTCATAGTGAACTGAAGATTGAATGTATATGTATGAAATCTACTGTTATTTTGTAACCATATTGCACAATATTCAGCGATGGCAGTTTTCCACCTTTCCATGGAATCATTTCCACTTTATAAAATTCTGTTTTCTTGTGTAAAACAGAAATAGTAAAATATGAGCCTTATTTATGCTAATAAAACACTGATTGCAGCCTCTCCACACACCCTCACCCACAATGACCAGCGACGGTGTGTTTCTCCGTGTTTTCTCCGTCTACCGAGGCAGTAAACTTCCACACGAAAAATATTTCCACTTTTTGTCTGACCCCAACTGACATCCCTGAATATTGATTTTATTTCAAATTCTAAAAAAAAAAAAAAATAATTTCCAGGTGAATAAACAGCGAAGTATCCAGGATTTTTTCACACCCAAAGGACAGAAGCGAAAGCTAAATGACGAAGGGACAGAAGAAAGTGGGTCGCTAAAGAAGAAACGACCAATCAGTTCGCAGGAAGAAACTGTTCCTAACATTATCCTAGTCGACTCGAGTGACGATGAGTTTGTGACGCCAAAGTCCAGCACTTCAGCGTCTCGTCGGCGCACCGATGGACGCAGCACAGACGCGGAGAGGCGCCATCTTGAAATGTCTCCGGCGACCACTCCACGCGAACAAGCTCAGCAACATAAACAAAACAAAACAAAACCTTCAGAATGTCAGATTAAGAAGTGGAGCTGTGAGGCATGCACTTTCCTCAACCACAGTGCCCTTCCAATGTGTGAAATGTGTAATACCCCGAAGAAGACTTCCAAGGGAGTCACCTCAATAAAAGGTGCTAGGTCTTCATTACCTGACCAACAAAACAGGTTAAGAACTGATGATAAAACGGAAATTTCACCGGAAATTATTGATACACCATCAGTAAATGAAAGAAATAAAAGATTCATGGGTGATCAAAAAAATAGTCTAGGCGCGAACCAATCAACATTAGCACAGAATAATGGACAAATAGATAGCTGTATCAGTGATACAGACTCTGCTGTACCAGAAGAGTTAATGTTGGACGACTTTGATGATGAGACATTGGGTGGGGATCATGAGCGAGTCACGCCAGTTACGAGTGTTGAAAGCAGACGACATTTGGACAAAGACGCGGGAACAGACTCCGGGCTGGCCTGGGTGTGCGCGCGGTGTGAGTGTGAGAACGTACCAACTGATGTTGTCTGCGACGTCTGTCTGGCTAACCGGCCTCCCCAACAACACTCGGCTAATGCTGCAGGTAAGTAGAAGATATTATTACATACCTATGGCTGAACGTCTATGAAATACTACCCACTGCTAGGGGTGTAGTAATAATAATGTTCAGGCGCACTGCACCAGTAGTGAATAATTGGGCGCACCGTGACCTTCGGGACAATTGGTACATATGATAAGTATATAAAATAGTGGGTTATTTCTTATTTATGTATGTAATAATAAGAAAACATAGTGACTGAGCCCATAGGGATAGCCATTATTGGCCTTTTGATGCCATAAATACGTCCCTCCGCCTGTGGCGTCAGGACGTATTCATGGCATCAAAAGACCTCAAACAGCCATCCCTTCATGCTCAGTAACCACGCTTTCTCTTATTACAGTTTAACCCAGCTTCAAATGTAGAGGGTACTTTTTTCTGCCAAAATTGTGTACTTTTTTCCAATGATTTCTGTAATCTTTTTTTTCAAGTAATGAGCTACACTGATCCCTAGAGTTTCGATACCTCAAAGGAATTTTCCGGGGTCTCAGTAGCACTTTTATGTTGTGAGATAATTTTAGTATCCCATTGATTTATTGATTCTTACGAGTGTTTTTCTGATTCGGGTACTTTTTAAAGCCAAATTTTTTTTACTTTTCCCCAACAATTTCTGTACTTTATAACCAGTAATAGGCTACACTGATCCTTGTAATTGTATTAACAGTAATTGAAGAGACGAAGCCACCAGAAAGGCATGGAGGAGTGGAGCGCGGTGGAGTGGAGGGGACCAGCGCCGGAGAGGAGGAGCGAGACGGATCTACGACAGAAGCCGAGACGCGGGAAGTCAACCTGGACCAGGTACCGGTCTACGAGCGCTTCCAGTTCTGCTGCAGCAGGAACACCTCGCGCCTCTACCTGTTTGATGAGGTGAGCAGAATGTGTCGTTCACGTATGATATTTTCCACCGATCATCCAATTTTTTTCCCTGTCTATTCTCACTTAGATTTTTATTTATTTTTGGGCCTTAAAGTTGTTTCATTTATAGTGATCAATTCGAAACCAGTTTATATTGCATTTATTATTCAGCATTGCAAGTTCAAATTATCAAAGAAAAGACAAAATGACTACCGATCTTTTCACATATTTTTTCTTGTAATCTCCACCAGTTTCCTTCAATTTTTCTTTTTTTCTCATTTGCACAGAAGAAAATAAACTTGTATATTCACCTAGTGACTGTACTCCTTAACTGATACATATACAAAACCTGATGCCACAATTCTGAAAATATACTAAAACCTCACTTATGGGGAAACCCTCCGTTCCGAGCAGAGTGACCCCTTAAGTGGGGTGTCCCCGTAAGCGTGGTGGCCCCCTTAAGCGGGGTTAAAATTGACTAAATAGGAAGTTCTGTTCTGTGCAAAATGACCCCTTAAGCAGTGTCATGTGATGTGTCATGTGATTTAAGTAATTTATCTTGGTGACTGATCATATCTTAATATACCAAATCAAAGGTCAATAAGGCTCTTATACATTGTCAAAATTTCTTTTAAATCAAACAATTATCTTTTTATCTATTGAATTTTGTATATAAGTATCAATGATTCCTCTAAAATGCCTTGAGACATCTTCCTGCCATAGCCAGGGGAATGCCTGGAGGCATATTCCTGCCGTAGCCAGGGGAATGCCTGGAGGCATCTTCCTGCTGTTAAAGGGTTAAGCGAGGTGTCCCAGAAGAGGGGTTTTACTGTATCTTTATTCCACAATCCCTGCACATACCAGTTTTATAATTGTTTTTGAGTTTATCTCTGTTTAATCTGACCATGACTTGGCTCCGTGGTCTAAGAGTTGTCGCACTGTTTCAGCGCGGTGAGACGCTCAACGTGAACTTCGTGCCGCTGGACGTGGAGATGGAGGTCTTCTCCGCGCTCCCCGATCTGCTCCTCCATCCGCACAACATGCGCCTCGTCAAGCGCTTCCTCAGAGAGTGGGACAGGTCAGTACGAACAGAAAACTGAGCCCATAGGTGAAAGTAATATTTGACATGATGTTCCTGTATTTTTGCCTGATTTCATAATATTGGGGGGGGGGGGGGGGAGATTTGTCATCTTTGAAAACACATTGCATCGTGACACAGCCATGTTCCACCAGAGGGCTCTGCGGGTCCCATCACTCTTTAAGCATTTGCACATGCCTTATACCTATATCCCTATAAGAACACTTTGAATATGGAGCCTGTAGTATGGCCAACTAACACCAGATGGCGCCATACTGTAGGCTTAGACTTGCACTTGTATTGAGTTTAAATGTGTCCACCAGCTAATTTGGCCTTTAGAGGCCAATAATTCACAAAATATCACAGAAAAAACGCCATTTTATAAACATAAAAAGTCCCTATGTTGATTCACGCCAGTAAAACCATGGCTTGAACCTCCACACAGCCCCACATACAAGCAGACCCCAACAAGTTTTCCACATTTTCTTTTGTCTCCCAGAGCCAGCAAATTCCACATGAAAAATATTTGCTTTTTTCTGGCATCCCCGATTCCAGTTTCGCACCCACTAAGCGGCGAGTGATCGTCAAGGCAGGTCAGGTGTTCTCTAACCCGCTGATGCATTACGAAGAACTGAAGAAAGGACGCGTCTCCACAAAACAACGTTTCGTGTCCAAGGTTAGACGAAGAATTTTTGATAATGAAGAGAAAGAAAGGATTTTACCACACAAAACCAGACTAGTTCAATTAAAATCAAAGATGGTTTATTGATGATAGACAGATGAGATACAGTGAAATCAATGGGATGAGTGATTGATGAATTTTTTGATAATCTCAGAGATAGTAATTTTCCACTTTTCCAAGGAAATCCTGTGATGTAGGCCAATGTTGTCTCGATCAATTTGATGTAGGCCAATGCTGTCTCTATCAATGTGACGTAGGCCAATGCTGTCTTTATCAATGTGATGTAGGCCACTGTTGTCTCTATCATTGACTTTGTGTATTTCTATTCGTAGGCGGACGTGGCTGTGGCAGCAGTCGGGCAGGCCGGTCTCGTGAATGGGTCGGTGCGCACTCTAACCCGACCTGGAACAGCGAACCAAGGAAAGTCTAAGCCAGTAACACCTCAACAAGCAAAGTCTAAGTCAGAAACACCTCAACAAGCAAAGTCTAAGCCAGGAACACTTCTACAAGGGAAAACTAAGTCAGGAGCAGCACAACAAGAAAGAATCCGATCTGGAGCAAGCCCTCTGTCAGCGACCGGCTCTGGCTCTGCGTCAGTCAGACCACCGAGTAACTCACCGAGCAGTTCCCAGACGAATAGTTCAAAGGCGAATAGCTCAAAAATGAAGAGGTCACCGAGCAGCTCAAAGACGAATAGCTCACCGAGCAGCTCAAAGACGAATAGCTCACCGAGCAGCTCAAAGACGAATAGCTCACCGAGCAGCTCAAAGACGAATAGCTCACACAGGCAGAGAGCGTCACAGGATGGAGCCGGGGAAGGAGACGAGGTAACAGAAGTACTGCGAGAGAGACTTCAGTTACCGGATAATGCCGAAGACATCGAGAAGATGCCTGGGATGATCCAGGTGAGCGACTCAACTTTTATTTGTATGATTAAGACATGTCAGTTTTCTATTTTTCTGTAGAAATCCACTTTTTTATATTCAGTATAGGTAATTTCTTTTCCTTGTACCTTATCTAACTGGAAATTGTAACATGCCAATATTCTGAATTAGAAACATAAACATCGGTATGCATGAAACTACATGTACTCAAGTGTCAGTCTTCATAAGTACAATATAAACTGGTTTCGTATGCTCCACGGAGTATCCTTGCATATGCTGAGATATTACTATGCATCAACTCCCCAGAGCATACGACCACTGAAAGCAGTCAATAGTGTGTATTTATACTGTTTCACAGGCAGTGTCTGCGGATGGCACCCCGCTGTGTGTGAACTGTCAGAAGCCGTACGACAACAAACTGGTGAGTAAGGACACGGTGAGGCGGAACCCGTGGGCCACGCGCTTCTGCTCGCAGGACTGCGCCGAGCAGCTCTGGGTGAGTTTCTCTTTACAGTTTTCACTTTTCTGTGGAAATCTTTGTTTTCGTTTATAAAGATATTTTTTGTTGTGTAAAACAAAGTTACTGTAAAACTCCGCTTATAAATCGTCCCCGGTTATAAGCCGACCCCCCCACTTCAGCAAAATGCTATGAGCCGATTCTGGGGGCATTTTAACTTTAGGAAAACTCTGCTTATAAGCTGACCTCCCACTTTGGTGTCCTGCCCCCCCCCCCCCCCCTATCCCCCCAACACCAATCCCTCCCCCTCACAACCTTTTGTAGAATATTCGGTATAGAATAGGAATGTTTCAATGAACGTTTTCAATTAAAGATATCACATATTATCTGAAAAATTACTACCATTAAATGATTCACATTTGTATATCAGGTTTTTTTCTACTTTATGATAGATTTGTACTGATTTAAAAATCAAATTTTTTTGGAAGAACCCTGGTTATAAGCCAACCCCCGACTTTGGCAAAAGTTTATAAGCCGATTTTTAAAAAATCCCTGTAAATAAATTGGCTTATAAGCGGGGTTTTACTGTAGTATTAATTGGGCCTCATTCAAGCCATTAAACAGTGGTTCAAACCTCCCCACACACCTCAGCCCCATTCCATGACCAACACTGATGTGTTTTCTGAGGCAGTAAATTCCACATTAAATATATTTCCACTTTTTCCCTGACCCCTATGATGGGTCCTAAGAATGAACTTGAAGGAGACTTTATTTCTATTACATTGTAATATTTTCTATATATATGAGCTGTTTCAATGAATTCACCGCTGACACTTGTTTGTGACCCAGACTCGGCGTCACGGAGACTTCGCCAAACAACTCGTCTTTGAAGTGGAGTTCGGCAAGTGTCAAGTCTGTCAATTCGACGCGCAGAAGTTCTTTGAGCGCATCAAGTAAGTTGTTTTAAGCATTCCCTTGTATAAGCCTCAATTAGAAACTGTATTTGTTGTGATAGAGATGATAATGAGTTATTCGTGTTTTGACCAGGGTCACGAGGGACGTGGTAAAGCGCGCAGCTCTCATACAGGTTGATATTAGAGTTAAACTGTATTTGTTGTGATAGAGACGGTAATGAGTTATTTGTGTTTTGACCAGGGTCAAGCGCGCAGCTCTCATACAGGTTGATATAAGAGTTGATCTGTATTTGTTGTGATAGAGACGGTAATGAGTTATTTGTGTTTTGACCAGGGTCACGAGGGACGTGGTGATGTACACAGCTCTCATACAGGTTGATATTAGAGTTAAACTGTATTTGTTGTGATAGAGACGATAATGAGTTATTTGTGTTTTGACCAGGGTTACGAGGGACGTGGTAAAGCGCGCATCTCTCATACAGGTTGATATTAGAGTTAAACTGTATTTGTTGTGATAGAGACGATAATGAGTTATTTCGTGTTTTGACCAGGGTTACGAGGGATGTGGTAAAGCGCACATCTCTCATACAGGTTGATAATACAGTTAAACTGTATTTGTTGTGATAGAGAGATGGATAATGAATTATTTGTGATTTGACCAGGGTTACGAGGGACATAATCAAGCAAAGCAGTTCTCTTACCGGTTGATATCATGAGGGAATGTAGTAACTGAGCCGATAGTGATGGATGTTTGAGGTTACTGCATGTCCTTATTATCATATACAGTAAAACCCCGCTTCTGGGACACCCCGCTTAGGGGAACAATTTACTTGGAACAGAGACCTTTATTTAGTTTATTTTAACCCTAGGGGTCACTTTGCTTGGAACGGAGGCAGACCCCTTAAGTGGGGTTTTACTGTGGTGCAAAATCACGAAAAAATGCCAATTCATTTACTTATTAACAGTGGGCCCAAACATTAGGTATGTCATGCCCTGCAGTAGACAGTCATTCATAGAAGTTCCTCCATAGGTATATGATATTAGAGTTGATCTGTATTTGTTGTGATAGAGACAGTAATGAGTTATTCGTGTTTTGACCAGGGTCATGAGGGACGTGGTAAAGAGCGCAGCTCTTATACAGGTTGATATTAGAGTTGATCTGTATTTGTTGTGATAGAGACGGTAATGAGTTATTTGTGTTTTGACCAGGGTCAAGCGCGCAGCTCTCATACAGGTTGATATAAGAGTTGATCTGTATTTGTTGTGATAGAGACGGTAATGAGTTATTTGTGTTTTGAACAGGGTCACAAGGGACGTGGTAAAGCGCGCAGCTCTCATACAGGTTGATATTAGAGTTAAACTGTATTTGTTGTGATAGAGACGGTAATGAGTTATTTGTGTTTTGACCAGGGTCACGAGGGACGTGGTGAAGCGTGCATCTCTCATACAGGTTGATATTAGAGTTAAACTGTATTTGTTGTGATAGAGACGATAATGAGTTATTTCGTGCTTTGACCAGGGTCACGAGGGACGTTGTAAAGTGTGCATCTCTCATACAGGTTGATATTAGAGTTGATCTGTATTTGTTGTGATAGAGACAATAATGAGTTATTCGTGTTTTGACCAGGGTTACGAGGGACGTGGTAAAGCGCACAGCTCTCATACAGGATGATATTAGAGTTAAACTGTATTTGTTGTGATAGAGACGGTAATGAGTTATTCATGTTTTGACCAGGGTCACGAGGGACGTGGTAAAGCGCGCATCTCTCATACAGGACAGCAAGTACAGTGTACTCAGTTCCACCGTGAAACAGCAGATGGCGCGAGACCCCAAACGTGGACAGGTGAGTCACGCTTTAACATCACCTGAGATTTGAAATTTTAATAATTAGTACGATAATAACACCTCTACGGCAAGCCGATGCTGCCTTGAAATTGAAAAAAACTAACTTTTTTTTTTATTAGAGATTTAAGATTATTAGAGTTCAAGGATGGGATAAAATCTTTAACCAATTCGAGTTGTTAAGCATAGCTATTATGCCATTTATCTGATCGCTATATAATTTCAGTCGGCTTCACCTTATGAAATAACTATGCGAACAACCTCAAGCTTTTCATTGGTTTCTTAGGTATCTATATCGCCAAATTGAAGATTGTTCTATTCTTTTTCGTCCGGCCGACCCCAGCAGGCTAGCAAACTGAAGTGGTTCCATAGATATGAAAACCATTTCCCGATGACAATATTATATGACATTATTTAATTAATTTCTATGGCGAATAAGGATAGGGTAGGTTCTAAAATGCCCCAACCTTTCAGCAGGCGGATTATATTGCCCACCGGTGTGAAAGTTCAATGCATTAGGATCTCTACAAAAGAAAATTATTACTTGGCCTCAAAGTGTAAAGTCTAGAGGCCCAGTCTATCTAGAGTAAAGACCTTAAGATTAAAGGAGTCAGAACTCAGACATAGAAGTGTGTGGTACCATTATGAGCCACAGATGACAGTTATATTGACAGACTGGAAGGGTTTTTATTACCCACCTATTACGGAGTCTCCATAGGAAATGTATAGGGCAACTAGAATTGGCTACTTAGCTAGATTCTGGCATGTCAGAATCTCCTGTTCTGGGAAAATAGTCCTGTCCATAATGAGGTCGAATCATCATGTACTTTGAAATAAGTTTCTTGAATGTTCATTCAGTGTTAAATACAGTAGAACCCGGCTTAACGGACATCCCACGTAAGCGGTTACCCCGCGTTAACGGACACCTTTGGTCGGAACGGTTCCCTATATTAGATGTTTATTTTAACCCCGCATAAGCGGACACCCCGCGTAAGCGGACACTTTGGCCCGAAACGGAGGGTGCCCGCTTACGCTGGGTCCTACTGTATTTAGATTCAGTCATAATAATCTCATTCACCATCAGAAATCACTGTCATAACACACTTTGCATACTGAAATCAAAGGTTAATGGCGGACTATATTATTGGTGTAAGTCTACACCGAATTACTGCCACATTTGACAATGCTGTGGTGTCTGAACTAAAAGTCTTGCAGACGTTTTTTAATTGTTATAGGCTTGTTATTAATCGTGTAGGTGGGTAATAAATACAATAACAACTGGTTTTGTGTACGAGTGACCGTAATCTCCTCGTAGTTGACGACGTAATATCCTCGCTAATCGCTTGGATATTACTACCCGTCAACTACTCAGAGATTACGACCACTCGTACACAAAACCAGTCGTTATTGTGTATATAATCTATGATGAATTCATGTAGAAATCTCACCCCTACACATTTACACGGTGAGAGTTCTTTTACTTCCACATATGTTTTCCATGTTTTCTCAGTCTCCCTGAGGCAGTAAATTCCTCTTGATTTTTTTTTTCATGGCCCCAGCTGACATCCGTGACCTACTATAAGTGTCTCAGGTTGCTGATGATGTCAATCCTTCACTGGTGGCATGTATATAGAGACTCACAACAATCACACCTAGAGTGTGAACGGTGGGTGTGATCGAGGAGTGTTGTTTTTTGACAGATTTGACTGCTGGAACAATCAAAGGGATTGTATCAACAAGTCTGGGGTGTCTAAACTTTATTGTTGATAATTGTTTTGGGTTAAACTTGGAAAAAGATAAGCGTATAATAGCCAGGCATGCCAATATATTATTGTGTATTTAGTTTCGGTGATCCTGTGGTATCTAAGGTATATCTAGTGTATTATTAAAGGCATATCGGACAATTTGGCTTGAAAATTAAAATCCATGTCATTTTCCTGAAACTTGAATATGATGATCTCTAAGTGTTGTGGAACACATATTTAACTTAAAAATTGGGGGTCACCATGCTCGTTTTTGATTTAGAGATCGATGTTATGTTAATTTTATAATAGAATATTTAGAAATTCTAAAAAGTTGTTTTTAACATAGCAAAACCCTTGTCATTTTCTTCAGATTTTCACAGAATTTAGTAAATGCATTGTAGTACAGATCTAAACTTTATTTTTTTAATTTTTTTTTTATTATTATTATTATTATTTTAATAAAATTGTCAGGGTTTACACAAAGTGTATTTCCCTCCAAATGTGACAATGTCATATGCCTTGAATCAGCCTTACTATAAGATGCCTGAAGAGTCCGATTCGGATGAAACCTTGGAGCCCCACTCCTACACTGTCTAAATAAACAGTGTACATAACCAGAAATCGGCTTGGTTTACTCTTTTCCCCCACCTAAATATGCTGGGAGAACAGCCGCGGCAGTGTGATGTCACTGTCGCGATGGATGGTTGTTATGCTGCATTGTTCTTTTAACAATGTCCCCTGGGAGATCGCATAGCAACGATTTGGTTCTGACATGTAGTTGTCACTTTCAAGGTAGCATCGGCTGTGGTTAGAAGTGTATGAGCCATGTATATTAATTCAGATCTAAACTTTAAAAATCATAGGTCACTGACCTTGTTTTTGAGAGAATTAAGAAAAACTATATTTTTATCTACATTTCCTATTCAATTGAGTCAAATGTATATTGGCCTAATTTACCTGTTAATTTAGGTCAAACTCGACAATATGTTATATTTCACTCACTTGGTATTAGAATAAGTCAAATGAACCAGTTTTACTTGATAATTGTCAGTATCTGAAAATCACCAGATGGCGCCGCTGTGTATTGTAGGATATGCCTTTAAGGCGATATGCATACATGATACATCAAATTTGAGCTGAAATACAAAAGAATACGATGCACTCTTAATTATTTCTCTGAAAATAATGTACACAGGTATTATAAACGTATTACGCTCATACACTCAGTCATCCAATGGTAAAGAATACGTTGCCAGGTGTTTGTTTGGCTGCAGGCATTGCGTAAACAAGTAGATGAGGTGCGACAACGGTCAATGGAAATAGGTCTATTCCTAAAGGCAGTATGTCGGGAGGGAGGGGGGGGGAGGGGGGCGAGATAGCAATAAATCAATCACTCGTCCTGAGGGGCCCGTGTCCACCTCTTTTTTTATCTACCGTAAATCCTCACTTATAAGCCGGTTTGTTTTAGGGATTTTTGAAAAGATCGGCTTATAATTTTTTTGTCAAAAGTCGGCTTATAACAGGGGTCTTTAAAAAGGTTGATTTTTGAAAAAACCAAAATTTGTCAGATAGCATGTGATATCCTATATGGGTACAAACTTTTATTGAAACCTTCATATTCTATACCGAAAATTCTACAAAAAGTTGTGAGTGGGGTTGGCTTTTTTTTTTGGGGGGGGGGGGATTGGGGGGAGGGCAGGACCCCAAAGTGGGGGGTTGGCTTATAACCGGGTTTTCTTAAAGTTGAAATGCCTCCAGAATCGTCTCATAGCAGTTTGTTGAAGTGGGGGTCGGCTTATAACCGGGGTTTTACGGTAGTACCTTGTGTCGAACCTGCCAAAGGGCTACAGAAAAAATACAGTTCATCTGAGTTCTTACTAAGAAAAAAAACCCTGTTTCTATATCTCTCTCCATACACATACATTGACGCAGGTCGAAGCCAAAGCTCTGCATGGAGAGTGGGTTCCTACCTTTGTATTTTATTCTTTTTCTAAAAAGGAATTTCTATTGTAGACTTACCTCGCTTCCCTGAATACAACAACTCTGCATGGCCCTGAGGCTTACACGATCTTTGTGACTGTAGCTTGCATAAACTTTATTTTTGGCAAGCGAATGAGTCTCTTTGGTTGATCTCATGAGCTTTTATTTTTAAAAGGAACCTATATAACCTATAAAAACCTATATTTTCACTGCCATGCAGATTGATGTGTACAGGAAATCTTAGAAGATAACTTGACACAATGCTAGATTGTCAAATGACAAGAAATCCACATTATCTGTTTATCTAAGAGATCATAAAAGTGTTTAAGAATTAAAAGTTGGTGTGACTTCTTTCCAGGCTGGCTTGCCTGCTTGAAACTCAACACATGTATACATGCGTGCTGGGTATAACCTGATGAGCCAGACATCCTGATGTCCTGCAATTTGTTACTAGGTACATTTTAAGAAATGAAAAACTGAAAATTAGTGATTCACGATATTTTGACTCTTATTATGCTGAATATGTTAACCCTAAAAACCTATAAAAGCCTATGTTTTGGGCCTTGAAAAACCTGTAAAATCCTATATTCTGATTTTCAAAACCTATAAAAAAACCTTTATTGAGGAAGCGGGGCACTGGGAGGCCTGTGAGTGTGTTTTGCTACCTATTGTGGCTTTGTGGATGTTATTTCATTCTATTTGTAACCATGATTTATATCCAAGTATGCAATCACTTAAGGGCATGCTCCTCTGGGTCCATAGTGTAGCCACAAAAGAGCACTGTGTGGCAGCCGCATGGCATCCATGTTATTTCACCCCAGATATTTTTTCTCCATAGACTTAACATTGGAAACTAGTATCTAACACCCATTAGATATTTAGGAAAAATATCTAATGGGGGATAATGTCACAAATGTTAGCCCATTAGTCAATATTAAGGGTGAGATAAATTCAGAAACCCATTCAAGTTTAGGGTCAGAGCTCGATCCCATCTCATTTGAATCACATAGCAATTCACGCGGCTTCGCCTTGTGAATTACTACGAGATTCAAACTCGATGGGATATGAGCTCAGACCCTAAACCTTCATGGGTTTCCTCTATATTATCTCACCCCGGTATTTTTCTCCATAGGTTAACATTAGGAACTCGTACTCCACGGCCATGAAGTTCATGTACCCAATACTCAATGGCTAATTCTGTGATTCATTTCATCAATAAATAGTGTTATATGGGGTAAGATAAAATCAGAAACCCACTCGATGAAAATAACTTGGTCCGCACTCCACCTCGTTTAACTGCAGAGTAATTCACTCAGCTTCGCTTCGTGAATAACTTTGCAGTCAAACTCGGTGGAGTACGGACCAAGCTTTTTTCATCTCGTGGGTTTCCTTCCTGCATCAATCGGGTCAGTGTACACACTTCACCGACCCGATTTTATTGCTTTTCCCGACGCGTCCGGTATTACTACCATGTAAGATGTGACCGACTCACCCCGACCTTTAAATTCTGGTGTACGCACTTTCACCGATTGTTACCGATTCTGAGCATGTCATTTAAAAAGCGTTGCCATTTATCCCTCAGTCCGATTTACAAGTGTCTTATATCGATGTGTAGGGGAGGAACAAGCGATCATAGATCTGAAAACCGAAGTTATTAAACTTTGCATTATTGCCTATACATACTTATCACCCGGCCCGGGGCCCAGCCGAGCCCGGCACCCGGCCACCCTCTTTGATCTCAATCGGGTTGTTTTACGAGGTTATAAAGGCAGGAGGTGTCGTCGGGAAGAGTCATCGTGTCGGTGTCTTATAGGTATAAGACATCGACATTTTATTTCAGACTCTCACCGAGCCGATGGTCGGGATGAATCGGGAAAAATATTCGGTGTCTTATGGGCTTTATTTACAGTACTTGAGTTTAGTACCGTAGAAGATCAAAATGACACTACTTTGTGAGTCTACTTTGTGACCCTCAACTGGTCTTTGCACTCCTATTGATTACTGTGCACACACACATGCCTTGTGGTGTTTTTTTCTAAATGATATGCTTTGATAGCCATACCACTCAATCTTCAACTGAACATACTGTGTTTTTATGGTTAGAGCACACTTCAAGTCTTTTATAGACCCAACTGTAATGACTTATCTCTCCACAGAGATGCTCGTAAATGTTTTTGCAGGTCATGCAGTCTTGAAACAGGTTCTCTTTTTCCTTTAATCTTTGATATGGAGGCCGTTCATAAGGTACGTACGCACTGAGGGGAGATGGGGGGGACACAAATTTAGGAAATTTTGCGTATGCTCCTTCTTTGTTCTATTGCGTACAAAATCGGGATGGGGGTAGGGGGGGGGGGTAAAAAAATTAGGAATTTCTGTGTACATACTTTATGGATGGCCCCATATGAAAAAGTGGATTTACAAGGAGAAATGGAAAACTGACATGTCTGATTAGCTTTTTCTCTCTGGACCCTGATGAAGACATCATAGAAACATAGCAGGGATGTCAGTTTAGGTCATGAGAAAAATGAAATATTTTTCATGTGGAATTTACTGCCTCAGAAAGACTGAAAAAAAATGTTATGTACAAGATTGGGAGAGGAGGTGGGGGGCAGAAATTTAATCAATTCTGCATACATACTTTATGGATGGCTTCATTCAGGATATATACTAGCAAAATAGCAACTAATGTTGCTAGTTTGCTAATGCAACAAATTCAGTTTTTGTAGCGTATATAGTGTAGGGTTGTTTAACATCCAATTTGTTCGATTAGACTTACGTTGGTTTGATGGTGATAGAATCTATGAGATGAATTTAGGTAGAAATCTAACTCCTACATATTTACCAAGGTGAAAGTACTTTATGGTGAAACGTCTACCACTGCTAAGGATGCACACCACACCACATAGACATGGTATGAGAAGGACATTTTCAGGCCCTACATGGAAATGCCTCCAGGCATCTTCAGGCCCTACATAGCAATGCCTCCAGGCATCTTCAGGCCCTACATGGCACTACCTCCAGGCATCTTCAGGCCCTACATGGCAATGCCTCCAGATATTTTCAGGCCCTACATGGCAATGCCTCCAGACATTTTCAGGCCCTACATGGCAATGCCTCCAGGCATCTTCAGACCCTACTTGACAATGCCTCCAGGCATCTTCAGGCCCTACATGGCAATGCCTCCAGGCATCTTCAGGCCCTACATGGCAATGCCTCCAGGCATCTTCAGGCCCTACATAGCAATGCCTCCAGGCATCTTCAGGCCCTACATAGCAATGCCTCCAGGCATCTTCAGGCCCTACATGGCAATACCTCCAGGCATCTTCAGGCCCTACATGGCAATACCTCTAGGCATCTTCAGGCCCTACACGACAATGCCTCCAGGCATCTTCAGACCCTACACAGCAATACCTCCAGGCATCTTCAGGCCCTACATGGCAATGCCTCCAGGCATCTTCAGGTCCTACATGGCAATGCCTCTAAGCATCTTCAGACCCTACACAGCAATACCTTCAGGTATCTTCAGGCCCTACACAGCAATACCTCCAGGCATCTTCAGGCCCTACATGACAATGCCTCCAGGCATCTTCAGGCCCTATATAGCAATACCTCCAGGCATCTTCAGACCCTACATGGCAATACCTATAAAACAAAGTCCATAAAACTTTCCGGTTTTACATTAATCAAGTAGAGTATGGGTTTTACGGTGACCTTGTTATCTAATCTGAGATAGTTGAGAACAGGTGATCTCTGTGGTGAGGTGTTGTGGTGAGGTGTTGTGGTGCGGTCGGACGGTGGGCAGATCAGGGGTCAGTGACCAGAGTCTCCGTCGCACACTTTGTCCGGAGTCCAACATCAACCTTTATCTCACCCCTGGTATTCTTTCCCCATAGACTTAACATTGGGAACTCGTGGACAATCCACATGGAGTATTTAGAAATAAAATACTCAATGGAGGATTGTGTCACAAATGTTAGTAAATTAGCCAATGTGAGGGGTGAGGGGTGAGACAAATTCAGAAATTTGTGGAAGTTTAATGGCTTTGTAATTCTTGACTTCATGATTTGGGAATCGGGAATAAAAGGTTCAATGTCTTGAGCCCATAAGACAGCGACAGCGACACAGATTCTCACAGGTCCGATCAACGATTATAATCGGGAACAATAATATAGATGGCGTATACATGTGTACATTGACACAATTCTGACCGACCCGACGCATCCGTCGGGCAAAGGCGCGATCAGAAATAATTGGTGTGTCGCTGTCTTATAGGCTTTATACCTATAAGCAGGGATGCAAGGTCGCCGACAATTGACGGAAATCAGAAATTTCTGCATCTTAAAATATGATCATTAACAAAGTATGAAAATCATAAAATGAAACTAAATTCCTAGAAGTGACAGGTAGCAGGCTCTCACCAACGGCGTATAAACTTCCAGTCAGTACTTTGGCGGCAGTTAAACGCGCCAAGGGCCGTGGACACTGCCGTCAGAGTTCCGTCAACTGCCAAAATTTTGTTTCACGGCATGGGGGGGGGGGGGGGGGCGGGGGGCGTCCCCGAATACGCCCCAGTTTTTTGTGTGTTTTTGTTTCCGACTTTTTCATCAGTCCCGACTTTCATCCCTGTATAAGACATCGACATGCAGACTCTTCCCAATGACACCTCCTCCTTTTATAACCTCGTAAATCGATCACAAAGGAGATGGGAGCCCAGCTGGGCCACTGGTTGGGTGATAGGTTTATATAGCCGATAATGCAAAGTTTGATATCTTCATTCTATTTAAGATACCAGAAAACGGCTTTCAGATCTATATTCGCCTCTGTCTCGCCTACAAATCGATATTATGCGCTTGTAAATCGGACTTGGGGATACATATCATGACTATTTAAATGGCCTGCTCAGAGTCGGAAACAATCGTTGAAGTTGCGTACATCGACAATCGTAAGGTCGGGGACATTCGATCATTACACAGACGAATCGGGTAAGGTAATAAAATTGGGTCGGCAAAGAATGTCTATCAATCCGAATTATGCCGATTCTCATTGACCTGACAGATCCGTCGGGGAAAGGTGGAATCAGGCAAAGCCGGCGTCTCGATGTCTTATAGGCTATAACCTTTCATTTTGTAGAAGTGGTACAGTAATTTAGTCTCAGGCCTTAAATGAATGCTAGTCAACTCGTGCCTTAGTCAACTCGTACCTTAGTCAATTCGGGTTTTTCGTCCTTTTTCTGGTCAACTCGTCCTTTTTCATTAAACATGGAGTAATCCTATGTGATACTATGTGTATTGTTCCCTACTATTGTGTATTGTACAATATGTGACATACTGTGATAAAATACTATGTGACTCAGGTGCAAATGTATTTTCATGATTGAAATTTATGAAATGAAATTGGAATGTACTCATATGTTTATGAAATGAAAATGGAATGTACTCATACTAATATCAAATTCAGGTAAACAATTGCTATCTAACATCATATAGTTGTTATCTATTATATAATTCAGTTATATATAGGTGTAAGACAATTGGAAAACAAAAAGGGCGAGTTGACTAGGGAAAAGGACGAGTTGACCAAAAAGCACGAGTTGACTAAGGGACGAGTTGACTAAGGGACGAGTTGACCAGTCACCGCCTTAAATATGTGTATTCATTTGCAAGCAATATCAGCTTTCCCTTGTAAAAAGGTGTAGCCACAGATCAGATTAGTCCATTGCACTTGATGCCCTCGGTTTACATACAGGCATCATAAAAGCATATAGATAGCGATTGTTTGTGATACAATGCAAGGAGAAATCAAATGAGGCGACTTTATCTTGGGGCTAGAAAATCCCGGAGCAACTTCATTTTGGTGATAGAAATTCCCGGGCAGACTTTGTTTCAGGGCAAGGTCTCCAGTTTCCACAGAAATGAACCAGATTGCGGAACAGCTGCGATGTGTCACTGTATTGTGATGGTTGTGTCAGATAAGAGATTTATCCCTCCCACTCCTTGTATGGTGTGATGAGTGATAATAGATAAGACGTGAAACATCGATGTGCAATCTGTCATTACGTAGGTGCATGTGCACCTGATAGTATCTGGACACTATGCTTCATTGCCAGCACGCTTCAGTTTTCAGGGGAGGTTACAATGAATACTGGAGAACTTGACCCGTAAAAGAACTCGACCCGTAACGAACTCGACCCGTTACAAGAACTCAACCCGTAACAAACTCGACCCGTTTTAAATATTCCCAACTCAAGTATCTATTTGAAACAAACGTGGACAAATATACTTAGTAGTCAGTAGGTTATCTTGTCTTCAAACGGAACGGAAAACAAATGGAAAACCCTAACCATAACCCTATCCCTAAACCTATCGCTAACCCTAACCCTAGCACTATCTCTAGCCCTAACCCTAAACATAACTGTATCTATTTCCCAAATCCGCTGGTTTATTTATTTAAAACGGGTCGACTTCGCTGGTCGATTTCTCCAAAACGGGTCGAGTTCTCCTGACAACTACGGGTCGATTTCGCTTCGGGTCGAGTTCGCTTCGGGTCGAGTTCTCCAGTAACCTGTCACAACACCGCTTCAATTTCATGTTAGAACTCTGTCTAGAAATGAAGTAGAAACTCCAAATAAGTATTGTATTGTAGCTAACAAGGAAAACCAGGTTTTAACCATCTGGTTTGATTGAAACAAGGACATACACACCGCATTAAAACGAAGCATAGTGTCTTAGGCGACCATTATGCTATCTTGTGAAAGTGAAGTGTAGCGTCCAATTCATGAAGCTAGCGTCCCAAACATGCTAGCGACGAAGCGTAGTGTCTTGGATTCGGCCTGATTTATTCTCTCACATACAGTAGAAATCCCATCGATCAACTCAGGACAATCTTACCTACCTTTTTGCTTTAATTCTTTTTTTAATTCAAGTAAAGATGTGACTTTGTAAATTAGTCTAACAATGGACCTAGGACCTGTCCAACAATTACAATAGTGTACATGGGACACACAGAATACATGAGAAATAACTTACAGAAACAAATGAATCTACAGCCATTTGCTTCATAGCTTGTGCTGATTATAGTTCTGTCTGGTACGGGAGGTTGGCAAATAAACTGTCAGCTGGCTAGACCTGTAGCCAATTACAGGGAGCAGCTTCATACATGAATACTCATCAGCTTGCTGACCCGATTGGTATGTTGCAGCGACTGGTTTACCATTGTTAGTATAATGTGACGGGTGGAGTGTTGTGTCCGTGGTCTGCGGCACAGCCCTTCAGTGAGGCAGCACTATGAAACAGGCGTAGGGTCCCACTGCTACAAGCAGACCAAAGTTGAGTTAGTATACATTACAAGAACCAGATAGGTCAACCAACGAGTCAGTCTCAAAAAGACGTCACTAGCCTACTGAGACGTAAAACTACACAAACAAACAATGATTACAGTGCAACCCCACTTCCGAGACACCCTATTTAAGGGAACACCCAGCAATAACTAATTTGCTAACATTTTCCCCTCCATTATTAACAAAGATGTCAGTTTTCCATTTTTCCGTGGAAATCCACTTTTTCATATTCAGTATAATTCATTTCTTTTCCTTGTGTCAAACAAACATAATATTGATTTAGCCTTATTTACACCAATAAAAAAAGTGTTTTGAACCTCCCCACAGACCCAGAGCCCCATGCCATGGACGACAAGGATGTATTATCCAAGTCTTCCTCGATCTCTCTGAGGCAGAAAAATCTGAATGAAAATATTTCCAATTTTGTCGCTGACGCCCTGTATTAAAACGTTTATTTTCACCCCGCGTAAGTGGACAGTAATTTCAGTACATATCGCTTCTCAACCCCATGTAAGGGGACACTCTAGAGGCAGCCATATTTGGGAAGTTGAAATGGAGACAACACCCAATATATCGAAATCGCTTGTCTGTGGTGAGTATAGTGCATAAACCACCAATAGATAATCTGGAGAATTTTATGTGGATTTAGGAATAGCTGAGTTGCATATTTTCCAGGAAAATTTCTTTGAGACATATTTATTAGGAACAGACCCTACAGTACGTATGGGCAGTGTCCGGGAACTAGGTCGGCGAGTTAAGCCACATATTACATGACCCTGGACATGGATTATAAACGATGGTTTTGTGGACAGGCGGCCGTAAACCACTCGAGGTTGATGTGTTATAATACGCGAGCACTAGTATAGTATAAGACGTCGACCTCGAGTGGTTTACAGAGCCGCCCGTCCACAAAACCATCGTCTGTTGTATTTATTATCCATCTTTTCGAATGAATTAAACCCAATAATTGCCAAATTAAAGGGTATAAAAATAGGGACTATTTCTTTGCTCTATAACACAAAGGGACTATTTTTCCGTATACCACGGTTTTGAGGCCGTATACCACAGGTTTGAATCCGTATATCACAGTTATGGTATCTGGCAGGTTTTATACAATGGGTCGTGGTTTACTGAGTCCCCATACATATTCAATGGGGACTTTGTATACGATGGATAATAAAGCTGAAGCTTGAGCTAGACTTGAAAGGGCCTGTAGTGGTTGACTGGACATCAAATCAAATAAAGTACAGTGATGCAAGATCTCCGACAAATTCCGACATTTCACATATATCTGCAACACTCGCTATGTTAGAATATATATCGATTCATAGCCATTCTGTTCCAAAATATTGTTATGAATGACAGATTCTTGCCTCATAATATTCTTCTAATCAATACTAGATCTTTCTATTAATAGACACGATAGGAAATTGACCACAAAAATACACATGTACATGTATTTCCTTTCTCAAATCTATATCGTGAATTTTTTTATGAGAAGTGACATTAACAACTCTAACCCAGCCAGATGCTACCTCGAAGAAAAAAAATATATTAAAAAATAAAAAATCATGAAATTTGTTCACCCCCAGATTTTTATCACCAATGAAACTTATCCCTGATTTATGTTGCAGTATCATCTTGTAGCAGGAGTAATATTAGGAAACGTCCTTACTGTGGATGAAACAGTTCCTGTTAGAGGTCAGTTGTGGATTTCATACTGCCTAACGCTATAGACGGAAGACAGCATAAAATCAATGACTGACTGAAAACAAGAAGCGTTTCATCCTCAGTAAGGACGTTTGATTTTTATTATATATCTCAAATCGATGAAAAAATATCGTAGTTACAGTCAGAGTGGACACGAACATTACTGATACTGCACCCCTAGCAGCGGGCAGTATGTGATAGACATTAGCACACAGGTATATAATAATATACTTTTTTGTTTTTGTAGGAGTATTTGTCATTTCAAGGTAGCATCGGATGGGGTTAGAAATGTTCATGCCACGTTTTCTAAATCCTATAATAATATACATGAGTGTGATGAAGAGTATGCATCCTGTAGGTTGAAGGTCGCTAGGTCAAACCAAGTAGAAGTCATTGATCCGTGACAGCCCGATCCCTGAGTGTGTATAGAGAAAGACACGCCTGACTGCACAGCCTGTGACTCGCCTTTGTTTGGTGTGGTGAGGGCGGGTGACATATTTCTGGGCAGGGCCTCAGTAAAGTATTGAGGGATGCCAGTCTGCTGGGGTGGACAGCAATCTGTCCACCCTCTTGGTCATTTTGCCTACGTGTGGCGCGGGCCGGGTAGGCAGTGACTGGGGTGGGGAGTTAGCTCAGTGGTTAAGAGCAATGGACTTTTGGAACTTTGTTCGTTGGAATCCCACTGCAGCCACTTTTCTCCTTCATCCTTCTCATACCATGTCTATGTGGTGTAGTGTGTGCTATGGATCTCGATGCAGAATAAATCTGTGGTGATGTAGCTCAGTGGTTAAGGTACTGGACATGTAAGCCTAAGGTGGTGGGACTTTGTGGGTTTGAGTCCACTGCAGCCACTTTTCTCCTTTATCCCCAGCAGTGGTAGATTTACAGCTATATCAAAGACCAATCCTTCTCATACCATGTCCATGTGGTGTGGTGTGCAGCCACTTTTCTCCTCCATCCCCAGCAGTGGTAGACTTACTGCTATATCAAAGACCAGTCCTTCTCATACCATGTCTGTGTGGTGTGGTGTACAGCCACCTTTCTCTTTCATCCCCAGCAGTGGTAGATTTACTGCTATATCAAAGGCCAATCCTTCTCATACCATGTCTATGTGGTGTGGGAACTAAGAGAACTCTCACCTCTGTAAATGTGTAGGGGCGAGATTTCTACCTGAATTCATCACATAGATTCTATCACCACCCTTGTGGTGTAAAAGAACCTTGAGAAAGTCTGGTAAGGACTTGTAATGGTTGACTGGACGTTAAATCAAACCAAACAAACAAACTCATGCCGCCCCGTCTTGTGTGTTTTCTAGTTCTGACAGGCGGACCATATCCAGGCGGTGTACGAGGGTGGTTTGCAGTGTGACAGAGACAACCTGTAAACAATGATCACTCATACCGCTCTCTCTTGTGTGTTTTCTAGTTCTGACAGGCGGACCACATCCAGGCGGTGTACGAGGGTGGTTTGCAGTGTGACAGAGACAACCTGTAAACAATGATCACTCATACCGCTCTCTCTTGTGTGTTTTCTAGTTCTGACAGGCGGACCACATCCAGGCGGTGTACGAGGGTGGTTTGCAGTGTGACAGAGACAACCTGTAAACAATGATCACTCATACCGCTCTCTCTTGTGTGTTTTCTAGTTCTGACAGGCGGACCACATCCAGGCGGTGTACGAGGGTGGTTTGCAGTGTGACAGAGACAACCTGTAAACAATGATCACTCATGCCGCCCCGTCTTGTGTGTTTTCTAGTTCTGGCAGGCGGACCACATCCAGGCGGTGTACGAGGGTGGTTTGCAGTGTGACAGAGACAACCTGTAAACAATGATCACTCATGCCGCCCCGTCTTGTGTGTTTTCTAGTTCTGGCAGGCGGACCACATCCAGGCGGTGTACGAGGGTGGTTTGCAGTGTGACAGAGACAACCTGTAAACAATGATCACTCATACCGCTCTCTCTTGTGTGTTTTCTAGTTCTGACAGGCGGACCACATCCAGGCGGTGTACGAGGGTGGTTTGCAGTGTGACAGAGACAACCTGTAAACAATGATCACTCATGCCGCCCCGTCTTGTGTGTTTTCTAGTTCTGGCAGGCGGACCACATCCAGGCGGTGTACGAGGGTGGTTTGCAGTGTGACAGAGACAACCTGTAAACAATGATCACTCATGCCGCCCCGTCTTGTGTGTTTTCTAGTTCTGGCAGGCGGACCACATCCAGGCGGTGTACGAGGGTGGTTTGCAGTGTGACAGAGACAACCTGTAAACAATGATCACTCATGCCGCCCCGTCTTGTGTGTTTTCTAGTTCTGGCAGGCGGACCACATCCAGGCGGTGTACGAGGGTGGTTTGCAGTGTGACAGAGACAACCTGTAAACAATGATCACTCATGCCGCCCCGTCTTGTGTGTTTTCTAGTTCTGGCAGGCGGACCACATCCAGGCGGTGTACGAGGGTGGTTTGCAGTGTGACAGAGACAACCTGTAAACAATGATCACTCATGCCGCCCCGTCTTGTGTGTTTTCTAGTTCTGGCAGGCGGACCACATCCAGGCGGTGTACGAGGGTGGTTTGCAGTGTGACAGAGACAACCTGTAAACAATGATCACTCATACCGCTCTCTCTTGTGTGTTTTCTAGTTCTGACAGGCGGACCACATCCAGGCGGTGTACGAGGGTGGTTTGCAGTGTGACAGAGACAACCTGTAAACAATGATCACTCATGCCGCCCCGTCTTGTGTGTTTTCTAGTTCTGGCAGGCGGACCACATCCAGGCAGTGTATGAGGGTGGTGGGCAGTGTGACGTGGACAACCTCCGGACGCTCTGTACGCCATGTCACCGTGACGTCACAGCGCAGCAGACGCAGCGACGCCACGCCGAGCGACGTCACCAGAGGGCCGCCAAGTGTCGTGACATCACAGCGTTCTTCAAGCGTTCCTGACCGTCCCAGAATGCACCAGAATCTCAAACTGCAAATTATTCCCGTTTACCGTATATATACGTCTATGCATGAAGTATATTGTAATGTTTTATAAATAAATTTTTTATTCTACTTTTGTGTTTATGTTAATGTTTACTTCTGATATATCTAAACTGTTAGGATGTTGCCTTTTTATCCTTTTATAAGATTTATTATCCATGGTATAAAAATTCTCCATTGAGAATGTTTGGGGCCTCAGTAAACCATTACCCATCTTTTTTTAAACCGTCAGATATCATAACCATGGTATACAGATTCAGAACCTTGGTATATAGCCTCAAAGCCATTGTATACATACGGAAAATCGTTTGAACGCTCCGTGATATTCACTCAGCTCTCGCCTCGTTCATATCACTCCGCATCAAACTCATGGAGAACAACGACTTTGACAAAAACTTGTGAGGTTTTTCTTTAGGTTTTATATTTAAGAGATGTGGACAGGAAAACGTGTTGTACAGGAACTGAAAAGGCCTCCATACCACATTGGACCTGGTCGTGTGCATCGGACCGGAACGAGTGCAATGTATATATACCGATGATGTATATACTGGAAATATGCACCGTTTCGTCATATAACGTAAAAATACCATACGGAAACCTTTTCGAGGTTAAGCGAACGGAGAAAATGTACTCATATACCATACGGAACACTGTTTTATACGGCAAAATATGTACGCGTTGACTAAAACATTAGTTAAAAGGCCAAATTAAATTAATTATTTTTATTTATTTTGGGTATATAGTAAATATAGAACAACCTACCACAAGCCACAAAACTGAATTAGAATCTACAGTTCGTATGGAACTCTGCGTAAACACCTCATTCCGTACGAACCATAAATTATTATCTCGTTTTGTAGCTTGTACAGCATGGTTAGGTTGTTCTATATAAGTACTAAATGTTAATTATGTAAGGGAGTGGATATAATCAGGATTGGGATATTTTCTGGGTTTTTCTCCAGACCTCTCACTGTAAGTGCTACATGTAAATTTACTGAAGTTCAAGAATCCCCTCTATACAGGGATGCCAGTTTTCAATGTTTCCATTGAAATTCATGTTTTCATCTTCAGGATAGAAAATCATTTTTCCTTGTGTAATATTCACATACCAACAGCAAAATTACCCAATTCAGCCACAGCCATGATCCCCCACTGAACCTCCCCACTGAACCATGTACAAATTTGACCTTTCCATTGATCCTTTGATTCCTTACTGTAATATATATGTAATTCGTAAACCCTGTATCGCAATGGAAAATATCTCAATGTTTTTTTCTTACTCCAACTGGCATCCCTGTCTATATGATAACGTACACTATACATCTAATACTCTGTATGAGATGAGAATCTGGTAAAATAAGCTCTAAAGTGTAGTCTTTAGATAAGTATCTTACCAGAGGCATTCATGGGAATCAAAAAGTCAAATGAAATCAATTGAAATGTGAGCTTTCTAACCCTAAGGGAAGGAGAGAAAGATAGTGTAAATTCATTAATCACATTTGCCAAAGATTTACTTCACCAATATGTGAAATAAAGTCAAATAGAACAGGAAAAATTATATTGATATTTCAGGAAAAAAGGTGTTGGTGGGTGGGTAAAATTTCGTGAAACTTGAAATGTGTGTGTGTTTGTGTTGTAAGGCAAGAATAAATAAGGTTATTAGGAAGAGTAAATGGGAGAGTTTCCACTCAGTTAGGCCACTCAAAACAACGAACTTGTTTCTCATCACCGCGCGCATCAGAAAAAACGATTTTAGAAGATTTTTTTTTTTTTTTGGAACCTTGATAGGAATTATGAAAGGTATGTGTATTTAGTATCAAATTAAAGCTCCTGATGTCAGGGATGCATTAAATGCAGAGCCAGTAAAAATCTGGAAACCCTGCATAAGCAGACACCCCGCGTAAGCAGCCACTTTGGTCCGGATCAGAGGGTGTACGCTTATGCGGGGTTTTACTGCTCTTTGATATAGCAAAAAAAAAAAAAAGCGCCCTCGTCATATTTTTCATGGCTTGGTGATGAGAAACAAGTTTGTTTTTTTGAGTGGCCTTATACCAACAGCCATGAAAACATCACTGACATCATGCACAGTAGATCGAATTCTAACCCTATGGTGGGTTTGCGAAATGACAATGGTTTAAAGCCGACAGCTGTAGACCTCAATAGTTCAGTGACAGTAAAGGGGTCAATGAAGTCTGCTGGGCATAGAAGCCAAGAGTGATCTATGCAGAGACTGGTCTAAAATACAACACATATCTACATTTATATTTCGTTGTTCTTAAACATACACAATATAAAAAACGGCCTTGGAGCTTAGACAAAGACCGTATAAATGATATTTTCACGTTTGCATTTCCATACTTCCTGTGAATTGTAATACATTTTTTTTTTTTTGTATCGAGCCTGATGTGCACCTAGCGAAACCGCTTAGAAAGATCGGGTCATCCCGTTTTTTCACCTCTCACGCATCACAACATATATGGGAAAACCCCTCCCAGTCGGGTGATGTCACACTGTCAACAATCCGAACGTTACTATACAAACGACTTGGTTGTTATGGTCGCCAAGGTAGCGAGTGGTCTGACTATAAATACCGGGAGCAAATGATCTGCTCCTCACTCTTGTGCGGTACCTCGTTCTGTACGCTTTGCCACGTTTTCAGAAAGTGAATGGTAATACATCTTTAGCCAAATAATATAAAATAGTTGTAGACTCGGTTGACTTGTTATCGATACTGTTGAACCAGGAACTATATGTACTCTGTATACTATACACTGATGTAGGTCCTGGTTGGAAAGAAGAATGGAAATAAAATCTAGAGGAGCATTAACTAGACAGTGTGGGGACTGGTGATAAAACATAATCAGAGCTGTGGGATGTGTGCACATGCAGTAGAACCCCGCCTAATGGACACCCCCCGTAAGCGGACACCCGGCGTTAATGTTTTTTTTAGACTCCGCGTAAGTGGACATCTCGCGTAAGCGGACACTTTGGCCTGGAACGGAGGGTGTCCGCTTACACAGGGTTCTACTGGAGATCAGTTAAGGAGACTGGACAGTGTGGGCAATAGTAGTAATACATGCTCAGAGCTGTGAGATATGTGTATATAGATCGGTTAAGGAGACTGGAACAGTATGGGGACTGGTAATAAAACATGCTCAGAACTGTGAGATATGTGTATATAGATCGGTTAAGGAGACTGGAACAGTATGGGGACTGGTAGTAAAACATGCTCAGAGCTGTGAGATATGTGTATATAGATCGGTTAAGGAGACTGGAACAGTATGGGGACTGGTAATAAAACATGCTCAGAACTGTGGGATGTGTGTCTATAGATCAGTTAAGGAGACTGGACAGAGTGGGGACTGGTAATAAAACATGCTCAGAACTGTGGGATGTGTGTCTATAGATCAGTTAAGGAGACTGGACAGTGTGGGGACTGGTAGTAAAACATGCTCAGAGCTGTGGGATGTGTGTATATAGATCAGTTAAGGAGACTGGACAGTGTGGGGACTGGTAATAAAACCTGCTCAGAGCTGTGGGATGTGTGTATATAGATCAGTTAAAGCTGAAATACGGGAACTAATCTTAATGATAATTTCAAAAAATATAACGCCGCCCTCTCACTGTGTGAGAGAGTGGCCTGTGTGTGAAGCACCTGCCACTGACCGCTCACCCCGTCCCCATGTCGCAGTCTGGGCTGTGTGGGGAATATAGGACCCACACGCAGAGTCATGGTGGTCAGTGCACAGGGTGCGAGCTACAGGTGAAGTATGGAGGGTAGATCTTATATTACATGAATCCCCAGAGAGTGCAGTTATTACATGCAGTATTATGAATAGTTTTCCATACAGATACACATACAGATATATAGAGAGACACATGATACACAGAGTTATATAGATACCTTCCCTCCCTCCAACAAATATCATGTTTACAAATAACCTATACAGGACCAGTCCAGCCTTGACCCCCATGTCATGGCTCACTGCCCTGCTAACTTTCTCTCACCTGGCCTTGCATATTCATTACAAAGTGTGCAAAATACAGTGAGATTAACCTGAGTAAATATAGATACACAGATACAGGTACACAGATATACATAGATATTGAGCATATATTGTTTTAGTTACCATATTTTCTTGTGGTCATTGTAATGCCTATTGTTCTTGTCAGGGTCGGTAATCACGGCTGTGTGTACACTGCTGAGTGTCAGATCTGACTGACTGCCCTCAGCTGTCTGGGTGTCGGTTTTATAGCTCCAGTCTGACAGTCGGTGCAGGTAACGATGCCCTAACACTACTCCCATGCTTTAGCATTGGAGCAGAGCTCCTATAGACAACCATTGCCTCAAAGTTGTCCAGGGTACATGTACACAAGGCCTGACAGCGCCCTACGCTACTCCCAGTGAATAAATGCCCTAGGTGGTCCCGTTCTGCACATGCTCAGCCATGTGGAGGGCGGGGCCTATTCTTTTGAATTAATTAATAGAGATTAATTGCTTTATATAAGCTTTAAGGAGAATGGACAGTGTGGGGACTGGTAGTAAAACATGCTCAGAGCTGTGGGATATGTGTCTATAGATCAGTTAAGGAGACTGGAACAGTATGGGGACTGGTATTAAAATATGCTCAGAGCTGTGGGACGTGTGTATATAGATCAGTTGAGACTGGACAGTGTGGGGACTGGTAGTAAAACATGCTCAGAGCTGTGGGATATGTGTATATAGATCAGTTAAGGAGACTGGACAGTGTGGGCAATAGTAGTAATACATGCTCAGAGCTGTGGGATGTGTGTATATAGATCAGTTAAGGAGACTGGACAGAGTGGGGACTGGTAGTAAAACATGCTCAGAGCTGTGGGATGTGTATATATAGATCAGTTAAGGAGACTGGACAGTGTGGGGACTGGAAGCAAAACATGCTCAGAGCTGTGGGATGTGTGTATATAGATCAGATAAGGAGAATGGACAGTGTGGGGACTGGTAGTAAAACATGCTCAGAGCTGTGGGATGTGTGTATATAGATCAGTAAAGGAGACTGGACAGTGTGGGGACTGGTAGTAAAACATTCTCAGAGCTGTGGGATGGGTGTATATACATCCGATAAGGAGACTGGACAGTGTGGGGACTGGTAGTAAAACATGCTCAGAGCTGTGAGATGTGTGAATATAGATCAGTTAAGGAGACTGGACAGTGTGGGGACTAGTAGTAAAACATGCTCAGAGCTGTGGGATATGTGTCTATAGATCAGTTAAGGAGACTGGACAGTGTGGGGACTGGTAGTAAAACATGCTCAGAGCTGTGGGACATGTTCAGAGTGATTTGCAGGAAAAGAGTCCCTTGCATGCAAAGCAGTGCATCAGAATATCGGCGGCCATTTAGTCTTTTCTTTGATAAATTAAATTTGCAATCCTGAATACTATATACAATATTAACTGGTTTTGGGATACCTGTAGTTGTATTATCCTCGGAGTTAACTACACAATATCCGAAAATATAGCCAATAGTATCTGATACCAATTAATATTGTAGATAGTTGAGACTATATAAGTTGGGTATAATAAAATAACACAATAATTCTCTTTTAGAAAATTCATTTTATTTTCCTTTTCTGCAGAACTCCAATAACGTTACTAGTGCATGAGAAAAATAACCGGGTCAGTGGTCGCATGACCTTATGTAAACTCAGGAAAACTTTACAACCAGTAGTTAGTAGAATTTACTCTAAAAAATACAACATATCAAGTGCTGATTCGTGTCAGGAAATACTCTCGGGGACGGACATTGAAACAGGACACACTCACATCCCTTTCATATCATCGAAGAATGTCAATGCTAAAGCGTGGATTCCACCCAGCGACCGATCTATGCCGAAACCTGCCAAATTGGAGAACTGGCGGGATCATAAAAAATCTGAAGAAATTGTATTAGCGTAGCTGGCAGTGGAAATGCGCCCACATTCTTTTCTGATAGTTTCAGGCACTAATGCGTAGACCACGTCGCCTGATTCTTCGCATGAAAGGAGGTAGGATATAATATGATATTCTTCAATATATTCTGAAGAGATTGGAAACTTTTGATGATCCCTTAGTCTGGTGGAACACACTCTTTAGGACAGCAATATATCACTTGTGTTATCCTTTTTTAAATGGCGTTGGGGAGCAATGACACTGGACATGCTTACCGCACAAAACAAGTGCAAGAAAAGCGTAACAATATGTTTGATACATACATTTTACCCCACAGCTGTGGAATAGTACTGATTCAACATTTTCTCTAATATTTTTTTTCTAGTCAAGTATTTTTATGCTTGCTAATATGGATTAAGGCGCACAAGCAGGGAGATTTAAGGGCTGGTTCCACCAACATGATGGATTTGCCGTGGTATATCTTGTTATATCTTACAGTGTCGCAATATGTTGTACCTCCGTTGTCGCGATACATAGCGCACGGTGTCATGTCTATTTTGGTTCTCCATCACCGCGACAACTCAAAACACATCACGGCAAATATGCATGCAATTATTCAAAACCTAGCAAGATTTAGCAAGACACTCAAATCGTGGCTAATCTCACTAGATCTTGTGTGTTGGTAGAATCAGCACTTGAGCAATACTCTATCTTTAAGAAGCCCTTTATGATCAAGACACATTGGTTACCAAGAACAGGCTGGGTTCAAGTTCAGTGCAGAAGGGTGCAAAATATGGAACAACTATACATCATTATTTCACAGTACATATTTCATGCATGCTTCCTACCATATACTTTGGCGTAGTAAAATTGTTCCCATGACTTCTCTGTCAACAAAAAACATTCAAAAATCAAGTTTAAATCGTTTTTTACCGTCGTGGAAAAAAAACTATTTTAAAGTTGCCATATACAATGGGCACAACAGCCTATTTTACAATACCATGAAAACAACATTATGTTTTCATAATACACATCAATTTGTGTATCGTTCCCTTTGGTATTACATTTACAATATTATTCAAACTATATCTGGTATAAATTAGCATATAAAAGATACATATACATCCGTTAACTATTTCGCTACGTTAGGGCAAACTGTTGGGGAAAAGATTGTGTCAATATTAAATCACTTTTCTTTTTCTTGGGTACTCAAAATTGAGAAGAAAAAAAATTTTAAAATGTTAAATCACTGCAGCCCGTTATTCCTTAATTGTAGCCTTGCTGAAATCTATAAAGGGATATTTTTATTTATAAAGAAAAGAAAAAAAGGATATATTTATTAGATCATTTAAGACAGTTTTGAAGGAGAGAAAACGCCTGAATTTGTGTAAATACAGTTACATCTATCTCCCATATTCAGGATAAAAGAATCTATAACTTGCAAAATACAAGTTTTTTTCCCCTTTCCTTACAAAATAATAGAGAAAAAAATTGGTTATTCTTTAAATTTGCATCAAACAGTTGCTTTCTGTCAATACTGTGAAACTTATCAAGTTTACAAGGCATCATTAGTTTCCCTTTCTTTTTCATCACATTATTTTTTCCATCGTTACACTTGCAAGTGCCCAACGACAACATCTAGTGTGAAACCAATTGCTAAGGCTACATCATACTAGGGTACAAGTGTACTTGAGGATATCCGGCAATTATTTACTTATTACGATACTCCTTAAGATAAGATAAGGATTCGTGTTTAATCGGGTACAGGTCAAAATTCTGGGCCACAGTCAAAAGTCCCCATCTCATTCCGCTAGACATGTGCTTGGAGATTGATCTGTCCTACATTAGATTTATCACAGTGGGCGAATAGAAGGGACAGCGGAGCTGCGTCTTAGATATTAACAAACAGGGATGTCAGTTGAGGGGAAAAAAGTGGAAATTTCGGTAAAATACCCGCTTATAAGCTGGGTTTTTTTTAGGGACTTTTGAAAAAAATCGGCTCATAGATTGTTGCCATAGTCGGGGGTCGGCTTGTAACCGGTTTTTTTCTCTCAAAAAATTTAGTTTTGAAAAAAAGACCAAATCAGTACAAATTTATAATAAAGTACCAAAAACCAGATATATAAATGTGAAGCAAATTAGTGTGGCCAACGTCCACCAGACGGTGCAATGATGAAAGTTCATAAATACGAACGAAAATACTACAAAAAATTTGAGTAGGGTGGGGATAGGGGGCCAGTACCCCTATAGTTTGGTGTGTGTGTGTGGGGGGGGGGGGGGGGGGACGGCTTATATCCGGGGTTTTCCTAAAGTCGAAATGCTCCCAGAACCGGCTTATAGAATTTTGATGAAGTTGGGGGTCGGTTTATAAGCGGGGTTTTCCGGTATGTGGAATTTCAAGTATTCTGAAAATATCATAACTTATAATGAAAAAAAAATGTCCTAGTCAAGAATTTTTTTATAATAAAATCACGATCAGTATCTACGAGAAGCATTAACACAAACATAGCGTTAAGCATTCCATTCGCCTCACTTCTTCATGTTCCCAAAAATATTGTATAAATAATATTTCTAGCGCTTTCCACAGTATTTATATCATGAATAATCACAGCAGGCAGGAAAGTGGGACTGAGGAAAAAACCGGAAATTCAAAACGCTTATAAAAAAGAATCATTTGTAACGGAATGGCTATGAAGCGAGTGTTGCCGGTGTATATGAAATGTCTGAATTCCGTCATTTTTTCGGAAAAACTTGCATCCCTGAATTCAAATTTTTTTTAAAAGACAAACATATCTTAGAAACTAGGTTTTAGTAAGTGATTATAAATTAATACGACGTGGCAATAACAAAGAAAAAGAAGGGAAAAAAAAGGTTTTCATTATTGGACATGTACTACTAAAAAAATATATATATTAAAAAAAATAATAATTTGAAGAAAAAGAATTATTACTACTAAATACCAATGCATTTTTCACTTGGTCGAGCGTAGCTACACCTATAACAGGAGAACAACTGGATTGTGATCGCTGAGTAACAGATTTCTTTTTAAAAAAGTAACATTTTTTTCACCACTAATAAGCTTTGTCTCACAACACAATGACAGCACGCTACCTTGGACTCAGTCGATATTGAGGAGGTTGCGTCAGTGATAAATACTGATTGTGTGTCATGTGTGTAGCTCTATAGCTGTGTGTTAGTCAGGAGATAGACACAGAAACAATCCATATACATCATGCGAGACACGCTGCTGCAATGCTTACTAGACTAGTGGACAAACTGAATACATGAATGATACCCGCATTTATCCTACCCTCATATAAATCTTCCTAGACTTGACATGCTGCGACTGTATGCCATGGTTATGTCACGGGTGATATATGAAGTTAAAAGTACATGATGGGGTAGGAAGAAATCTAAACATCACTCAATTTTATATGATTGTTTACATGGCGTTTGTTGTCTTCTGCTACAGATATCACCTAGCTCCGCTTTGTGATATCATTCGCAAAGACAACTCATGCCATATAAAGAATCATATGAAATTTTGTGATGTTTCTTGATAATATCACTGGGATGCAAGTTGTCGTGGAAAATTGGAGATAAAATCTGGACATTCATGATATTGATTAACAAAACAAGACATGGTCAACCATGTGGGATGTGTGTGTATAGATCAGTTAATGAATTTCTAGGGGCTAGTGAGTCTCCTATAGTTGGCACCTTCTGAACCCGTTTGGGAAGGGTACCACCAGGGTAAGTGGGTGTTCCATCGGGCTGGCCCTGAACATGACGGTGTCGGGGGTCTGCCAAACTTGCTTCCAGTGTAAAAACCCACAGGGGAGCTCAAAGGCCGATGTCGCACAGCAGCCGTATGGGCTACGTTTGTAGGCATCCAACAAAAGCTAATTGTTGGTTTTATGGGCCGCCACTTGTTACACCGCTATGCAGATGGCAATGCTGAGCATATTGCATGCTCCACTACACCGATTAATATAACCACCAGATAACAAAGCCGCCATATGATGCTTTCTTGTGGTCGTGACGTCGACCCAATGGAACACGCCCAGTACAGAGAGAATAATAAAAGTCAGCATATTTAAGTGGACTGACCGCTACTTTTATCACCTCATCTGCAGGCTCATGCTGGTTATGGCTGGTTGCAACCTAATTGTAGACAGTGCATTATTTTGGTCATTATAGGTTAAAAAAAATTGAAATTTTGGATATCAGTAATTTATCCCAATACTTGCATCCCCGATATCATACGTATTTGTGAAGTCATTACCAAACCGGATATATATCACTATTTTGTAGCAGACTGCTTCGATACTATAGAGGAAACCTTTGAAAGTTTACGATCAGAGCTCATATTCAATCAGGTTTGAATAGCATGGTAATTCACAAGGCAAAGCTGCTTGAATTATGTAGCGATTCAACTGAGATGGGATCAAGCTCTGACCGTAAACTTCAATAGGTTTCTGAATTTATCTCACCCTTCACATTGACTAATCGGCTAACATTTGTGACATAATCCCCTATTGAGTATTTTCTCTAAATATCCCATACATGTGTACGAGTTTCCAATGTTAAGTTTTACCGGGAAAAATACCAGGGGTGAGATAAATATACCGAAATGCATCAAACAATGGGCGGAATCAACACAAAAATACAAAATACATACCCTTGACAAATTAATGTCTTTAAAAGGAAATCCTTCAAGTAACAATTGAATTATTAACTAAAATATTTCTCAAAAAAAAAAAAAAAAAATTCACAAAGTAGGACAAGAACCATTTAGCTCCAGCTGTTTAGGGTTTGTTCATATATAAGCTGATATTTGTTTTTCATTTAATTTTCACACAGTGTATTCTTCCATTGCACAAATAATGGCTTCTCATATCCACCTTCCTATAAGTGTGTTTTGGTTAATAAGTTCACATGGCACTACAACATCTGCACACAACACAAGTAAATAGTGGTTTTTGTTACTGACCAATTGGTGTCAACCCTTATTCTACGAATATAATTTAACCACAACTTAAAGATATTTCATCTCTTATTCAGATAGAATCTGATGGATTCTTCGATTATTGATGTACATTTGTTATTGTATAGGGCACAGAGTGATTGCTAGTTCCACCATCATCCGCCAGGAAATTGTAATATAGTGCTACTAAAGTCGGGGGGAAACACTATTTTCTGCTGTCATAAACCATAGATAATCGTGAGACAAGGCTAAAACCCTTTTATTGCAAACTCCCCAAATTTAAAAAAAAAATCTATTGATAACTTGACGGGCCACGTGGTGTTTTATTTGGAGAATAAATATATATTTGGAAATCAGTATTTGACCCAAACGTGATTTTCACTTGCATAAAAGTGGAAATATTGAGGTTTTGTTAATTAACTGAGAGTAACAAATTCTCTGTGTTGGGTGTAGCTGTGAAGTTCAAGGGTTACTGTGTGTAAGGCTATGACATAGCCGGCAGTATGGTAGCCCTAATCAGGCTATATGGGTGGGCCATACAACCCCAGTTATCTAGAACCAGCATACTTTGATATGGAATGACTAGTAACATACAAAAACTATCACAAAGCTATCGTTTCTTAAGGCTGATTCCCACTAGGAGATTCTTGCCCCAGAGACTTGTGGTGGCGGGAAAAGCCAGTCGCACAGCAGGTGGGAGGGCATAGTTGGCAACTAGCGGCCCGAAATATTTCAAACATGTTTGAAATTAAATCGCAAGCGACCAGTGCCTTTTTGGGATGGACTTGTGTTGGCGACTCATGTACGTACAACAGGGGGCAGGGCAAGAGTCCCCGATGATTGTGCACTTTTGCGTGTTCCCACTTAGCGACATGGGAGGTTCCGAGGAATTTGTGCTTATAATCGCCGACTGAAACCCTGCACATGCCCTGAAATCGCCTAGTAGCAATCGGGCATAAATTTTAGATGCCATTTACCTACAACATAATATAACATTATTTTGAGAAGTACAATAGGATTTCGTTAGTAACAGCACACTGTAAGTTCACTCTTTGTTGCTTGGTTAAAGACAAGGCAGGCAACGGGGTTTCATAATAAATGTAATATCTTTCCCTATATACAAGAGTACATGCGGTTCCCATAACTGATCCTAGATTAGATTAAACCTAAGACATAAAGATTTCTTTGTGTTCAATGACTAAGTTTTCATATTGGAGTTCCTAGTGTTAGATCAGATTCGTTTTTCATTCTGTATAACTTTTTTTTACATTATTTTATCCCTAAGGTGAATTTAACATTTCAGTCCCTGATAAAACGTCAACATTCTCTCAAGGCCAGTACCTCGATCACCACTACTCACATGCTGAGGTGTGATACGAGTCTAGACTGGGCATTTAGAGCGGTGGTGTGTGTGTGTGTGTGTAAATCTGGGGCACGTTTAATAATCTAGTCCCTTTTCTGTATGCCATAGAGACCCAGGGACGATGTGGGTCAACTTCAGTTAACACATATGGACGACCTTATGGACAGCTAATACTGTCTTAGTGAACAGAGTTAAATATTTTTAAACGATAACCCTTGTACGAGGTACAGAAAAAGGTCTTCATGTATGGGCCTAGATTATTAAACGGGCCTCTGGTTTATTGAGCAACAGCTCCTGACAAGTTACTGCGAAGCCGCTGTGATCTCACTGCGTAAACTCTCTGGTATCACTGCGATGATGCTGTCAGGCGATTGTGTAGACGCTGTGACATTATTGCGAAGACGCTGTGATGTCACTTCGTTGATGCCATGATGTCACTACAAAGACGCTGTGATCTCGCCGCGAAGACGCCATGACGTCATTGCAAAGATGCTGTGATGTCACTGCGAAGATACTGTGTAGACGCTGCAATGACGCTTCACTAAAGCTCCGTATAGAACGACATCCTTCCAATTTCCATTCTTCGAAACAAGATGGGCGTCAGAACCACCACCACCAAAGACAACACAACATAGGTGATGAATTTCACCGGAAGCTCCACACCAAGTTCCTGCTTGGAGAGTGGATCCTTCGGGTCCAGTCCCCAGTACCAGCAGCTCGCCCGGTAGGTGGCGAACTTGAACACTGCCCTGGTGAGGAGCGCGAGAACTCCTCCGACGAGCATGCGCTGTAGGTGTTCGGTGAAGAGACCGAGCGTGAAGTCTGGGATCTGGTAGGGCCCCGGTATGCTCTGCATGTTCATCAAGCCGTACTGGTAGTTGATCCAGTGAGACAGCGCCACTCCTGCGCCCACTCCGATGACCAGCGTAGTGTCGCCTCGCGCAGTGCTCCACTGTTCCAGCTTCGGGTAAGTTAGACACATGGCTAATGGCACCAGGATCGATACGTAGGGCGCAGCGGGGTGGTTCAGCACGAAGTGGTCGAGCGGGTTCATCACCGCCATCCAGATGGGGAGCAGGACGCTCGCGAAGATTATACCTGCAATCACATCCTGTAGAGAAAGATATTAATCATAAATTAATCATAAAATCTTTAAATATCATTAAATGAATTAATCATAAATCCTCATTATTTGTACAGAATTTACACGTTTTTCCATTCATTTCATCCCATGTATTTAGTATTGGATTTTTTTCTCATCATATTTATATATAGGACAGATATGTATTGATCATGCCTATTTTTCATGTGTAATTATTGCATATATTTTTTCATAATTGTATACATAGTATGTAAAAAAGATAAATAGTTTGTATAATTAATTTCGTGTTATTACATAGTTTTTTCTTCATATGTTTTATCATTGTTGTCTTACATAAGCGATGTGAGAATAACTTCCAAATTGTTATCAATATTATACAAAACTAGATATGGAGGAATAATAAATCTGTCGCTTCTAACATCATTAATAGTTCTTTTACTTTCCACACCACACAGACATGGTATGAGAAATACTGGTCTTTGATACAGCAGTAAATCTACCACTGCTGGGGGTGAAGGGGAAAGGTGGCTGCACACCACACCACATAGACATGGTATGAGAAGGACTGGTCTTTGATACAGCAGTAAATCTACTACTGCAGGGGGTGGGACTCGAACCCGCAAAGTCCTACAACCTTGGGGTTACAAGTCCAGTGCCCTAACGACTGAGCTAACTCCCCACCCCATCCCAGAAGTGAGAGTGGGGGGATAGGGGGAAAAGCTCTGGAACGCGCAGTCTGAAGACTTAAGAGTGCCGAAACAAAACTTTTGTTTAAAAGAAAAATCAGAGCCCTCCAGTTTATACCAAAAGGTTGATGCCAGTTGAAATGAAATGTATTAAATTCCTAATTGTCCAGGTACGACCTCCAGAACCCAGTTCTCTATTCCACAATGTAGGCTCTTGGTTCCTTCCTTATCCATGTATTCATTTTTGCCCAAACTGTACTCCATCCTTGTTCATCTCTTTTTTTACATCACAATCATCACATCTATATTGTTATCTAAAATTATGTCAACTTAACTAATGGTCGATAACGATAATTTTAAATTACGATTGTATGAGCGTACCGAGCGAAATGTAAGACCGCCAACTGTGGCGAATTTTGTTCATTCAATAAAAAAAAAAAGAAGGAGTGGGGGAAAGTACATGGACTTCTCCACTGGCAGGGATGTCAGTTCGGGTCATAAAAAAAGGAAATATTTTTCCTGGCAATACACGGTTAGACATTAGACTTACATATACACCAAAAAGACCTGAAATATAGTAAATACAAATAACATTATCACCTCGGAACATGGGTCTGGAGGCAGGTTAATTAAGGAATCATGAATCATGGCTTATATGAGTATTTATTAGTTATGTTCATTTTACACAAGAAAAAGGGATTTCTTATTCCAAAAATGAAAACACAGTATTCCACAGAAACAAGAAACACTGACATCCCTGCCCCAGGAACAAACAGAATTTTTTTTTTTAGCATGGGCTTTTTTTTTTGTTGGCATCGGCTTGCCATAGAGGTGCTACTTCCAAGTCTTTGTAACCGGGAACATACAGAATAACGGCTGGGACAAAGACCAGAGCTGGCCCGTGGGTAAAAACGGCTCCTCATGGTCAGGTGATTGTATCTCGCCCGTGGCCATCTCGGAGTCTATAGTCAGGTACCCGGGTCTTGCCCCTGGTTCTCTCTGCGAGTCGAAGCCTGGAGGAAACCTATTGAGCAGGCGATCAGGCCCCTGGGAAAATACACCGTGGCCACTATTGATCAAGTCTGGTTGTTAATTCAAGCATAGTCATGAGAGTACTGACCGTAGGCTGTAGTCTATAGAGATACACTGGCCTTCTGTGCCTCACTTTAGCCATGAAAAATATGACGAGGGTGCTTTTTTTTCTTTTTTTTCTATATCAAAGATGGCAGACATGCAGTAAAACCCCGCATAAGCGGACACCCTCCAATCCGGGCCAAAGTGGCTGCTTACGCGGGTTGTATGCATACGCGGGGTTTCCAGATTTTTACTGGCTATACATTTAATGCATCCCTGACATCAGGAGCTTTAATTTGATACTAAATACACATACCTTTCATAATTTCTATCAAGGTTCATCTATTTAAAAAAAAAAAAATCTTCTAAAATTGTTTTTTTGTGATGCACACAAAAATTGTTTTTTTGTGATGCACACAGTGATGAGAAACAAGGTTTTTTTTTTAGTGGCCTTAGAGTGGAGCTGCCACAGGGGCACCGATGTGAGGCTTACTGTAGCATGTATTGTGTTTGGTTTGTTTGTTTGGTTTGATTTAACGTCCTATGGAAAAAGGCCTATTAACGATCTCCACTTTTATTTTGGTATTTCCCTCCCCCCTCCATAGACTTAACATTGGGAACTCGTACTCAATGCCCATGGAGTATTTTGAGAAAATATTTAATGGGGGATGGTGTCAAAACTGTTAGCCAATTAATCAAAGATAAGCGTGAGATAAAATCTGAACCGCACTCTATCCATAGCCACTAAGAATATGCCATTCATTTTGGTTTGTTTCATAATCTCACTCGGCTTTGCCTCGGTCTTATAGACGATTTCTGGTTATATATAACAATTTTTCCGCACGCTGGAAGCCTGGAAGTACTGGATTTATTCCGGTACTGCTCCTTCTTAGTGTTTACCTGGTATACAACAAGTGTGATTGACTTCCTACATTGTTTTGGTTGTTGGTTTGATTTAATGTCCAGTTAACCATTGCAGGTTCTTACCAGACTTTCTCAAGGTTCTTTTACACCACGAGGGTGGTGATCGAATCTATGTGATGAATTCAGGTAGAAATCTCACCCCTACATATTTACCGAGGTGAGACTTCTTTTACTTCCCACACCACAGAGACATGGTATGAGAAGGATTGGCCTTTGATATAGCAGTAAATCTACCACTGCTGGGGGTGAACGAGAAAGGTGGCTGCAGTGGGACTCAATCAACAAAGTCCAGTGCTCTTTACCACTGAGCTAACTCCCCACCCCAGTCGCTTCTGTTATGCTTGTGTGCAAGCATATCCAGTCTGCACCATGAGGAGCCTAGGCGACCAAGAGGGTGAACAGAATGGTAATTGCTGTCCACACCAGCCGACCGCATATATTGTGTAGACATTGATTTATCCTACCCCTAATAAAAAACCGCCATAGACTTAACATAGGGAAATTTTATGTGGCAGGCTGTGACATAAAGTGTCTTTTATGCCACTAGAGTAATAACAATATTGACCAATCAGAGAGCAGGATGTCAGCTACTATGAAAAAAGTTCTGTTGGTCGTTGACTCAATATTTATCTTTTTAACAGTAATACAAAAGCATAGATGGGGTAGGATAAATACGAAACCAAACTCAAGTTAGACTTGTCAATGTCTATGCCACTCTGGTCAGGTCTGCTCCTCACTACCCTCGGCTACGCCTCGTGTAGTAATACACGACCTTCCCGTCGTGGCATAAACATTGACAAGTCTAACTCTCGTTCGGTTTCTACTAAATATGTGGCCTATATTGTGTAGTTTTATTGTTACATGTCTAAAGATTTCTGTTCCTAAAGAATATTCGGACTTTTGTTTAGAGTTGATGTGACAGTATTTTTAGTTTGGTAAATGTGAGTCTATATACCTAAGGGTAATTAGGTGCGAAAACGATTGTGTTTAGCTAAATGCATTGTTCCATTGGGCTGACTCAATGATAAAGAACCATAATGCCCCAGTCACACTGGCGTAAAAAACGGCGTTTTTTCGTGTACGCACGTCTACGTTCTTCTACGCATTTTCAAATCTACAAATACGCGGAAAAACGCAGAGATACGTACTGGAAAGTCGGAATGCGCCGAAAAACGCCACAATACGTACAGAAGCGTAAAGAAGCGTTGATGAACGTTGAGAAGCGTACTAAAACGTTAAAGCAAACCAAACAGATACGTTCCAAATACGTAGCTAATACGTACTCCCCACCAATTTAAATACGTAGAAGAAACGCCGCAATTAACGCCAGTGTGACTGGGGCATAAGGCAGCCGCACAGCCAACACACAGCAGCCATTTCCAGACAGTTATAACAACCGGTGTAGTGGAGGAGGCAATATGTTCATCAGTGGCAGCGGCATGACAGTATAACAGGGGATGGCTCATAAAACCTGATAAATTAGCTTTTGTCAGATGCCTACAAATGTAGTCCACACGGCCACTGTGCGACATTAGCCTTTTAACTCCCCTGTGGGTTTTTACACAGTAAGCAAGTTTGGCAGACCCCCGACACCGTCGGGATCACCGCCTGCCAAATGGAACACCCCCTTATGGAGAGACTTGGGACTCTAAAAGATGCAAAATTCTCTATGGATACAAGTCTGTTCATCCAGTGTGTAACTATTAGAAATTTGTGCATGTACTCCAGTTTTGTTTCAATCTTTTTCCTTCGACTCACTTCCTAGACTGTTCATCCATACATACAAAGAGTGTGTGCAGTTTACACACTGTGTATTTAGGTCAGCTGCATTATCGTTTTTTTTATTTTACGTCCCTCAAGGTTTCGAGGTCATTTAGAAACTTCCTCAATGCTCAGCTTTTTTCTACTAGTTTTACAGGGGTGTTGATCGAATCAATGAGAAGAATCTAGGTAGACATTTCACCCCTACACATTTACTATGGTCAGAGATATTTCACTTCCCACACCACATAGACATGGTATGAGAAGGACTGGCCGTTGATATTGCAGTAAATCTACCACTGCTGAGGATGAAGGAGAACGGTGGCTGCACACCACACCACATAGACATGGTATGAGAAGGACTGGTCTATGATATAGCAGTAAGTCTACCACTGCTGGGGATGAAGGAGAAAGGTGGCTGTACACCACACCACATAACCATGGTATGAGAAGGATTGGCCTTTGATATAGCAGTAGATCTACCACTGCCAGTGGATTGATCAGTCCACCATTGATTACTTATCTGTATATACTCATTTGTTAACTGTCAACCCTGTTTGGTTGTCGATACTCTACCTGCCAACATCCAAATAATGGAATTACTTGTACTTTTGAGTTTGTCTAAGCACTTTGTGTCTAGACACTCTCTACACAGGCAATAATGCTAAATTATACTGTGGCCACTGAAGCCTACTGAAAACAGGGACTTGTTCCCTAGTAGATACTCCAGGATAAATAAAAACCTGGAAAAATAAAAAATATATATATTATTTTATATCTGGAACTAGCGACTTCGGTGCGTGATAATTAGTAGCGCCCCCTACCATTATTACCTGGAATTAACTTCTAGGTCCTTACAGCTGCTATTATTTCGCGTGACACGGGTGTTTTACCGCCAACCAGCGAAATGTGATCTCATTTCATTCTCTCAAGGAAAGGAGATCGGAAAAGTACAGTTCTAAATTTTGTTTTTTAGTACAGCTCAAAACAAATCTTAAGGATGAGGTACATCTGTGTAAAGAAACACACAAAAAATAGCAGGATTCAGTTATGTACTGCGCGAGATTCTCACTCTCGTGGCCCCTCACTCTCCACGCCTAGGTCTGGTTCACTATGTCTCTATTTACGGGAGCAACTTCAAGCGGATTCGACGGAATTCTAACGTTTTAAATATGGTAGGTAATACTGATTCTTACCAGCACACTGTGCATGCCCAGGTAGAGTCGACTGAAACACACGACCATACACCAGAGGAAGGTTCCCGTTAATCCGACCGCGTGGTTAAACTGAAAGAGGAGACACAGTCTTTAGCATCATAATACTGGATGGAAATACAGGTTTTAACATTTCTAAAGTATTGTCAAATCGTACGGATTGTAATCCACCACGGATTGTAAGTCATGTTTATTCACCTGTTACAACTTGTTGACAGAGCCGCTTTTTTGGAAAATGGATTGCTTTGATAACTCCTCTTCTTAATTTACCAACATCAGTGCAGCCTAAGGATTCCCGAGGATGAAACCGTGGTTGTTGTCATACCCACACCCTGACAACATCCGACATAACCAATTTGTTACTCACTGTTTTGTCAACAATTAACACTAAGCAAATCGCAACGACAACGCTACTGTCACTATGGTCGTCACAATCGAACGGTTCTTAGGATGTGGCTGATAACAGACATCGAGCTCACTCAAGCGGTAGCTGCCAATGAATCAACACCTAGCCTCGTACTAAGTCTATTCTAAAGTTCAGGCCTATACATCCCTATCATGGCCACGTACCATGTTGGTACATCATCATCAAAATTACCCCTATTTATTAGTGCACAATTTGACTGGATTATAACAGTCGCCATTTTGGTCAGTCTCATTCTCCCTGATGTTTACAGTTCAGCTACCATACTTTGAATGGCATATAATACCCCTATTATCACTCAGTTCTAGAAAACAGTTAAAAAACTTGACTAGAATAATACAGTAAGTAAAGAAAAAATTGGATCAAACGAAAATGTTAAGCCTATGGCGTTTTTGGAGTGTGCTTGCACGCCCGATATACATCGCCTAGAGTGCTCACATATAGACTTCCAGCATACTGCACTATCGGCATACTATTCACTGTGATTTTGGCAAAGGAGCAGGGTGCCAGTGTCTCAGGGTCTGAGAGGCATGCCCAGCTGACCATGACCAATCACACAAGACCAAAATACCTCAGTGACCCTTGGCGCTTGATATGTTTAGGTCCGAGACTCAGGCAGAAATTGGCAAGTTGACTGATAGCAAGTGGGTTACAAAAAACTATCCATAGCCTGACTGTTACCCAAACTTTCTAATTGTTATTCATTTATAATTGCACGCTCATTCGTCAATGATAAACACACTATTTGCTCCTAGTTTATCATGGCTGGGATAAATACATGTATGAGGATACAATTATCACTAAGTACATTTAATGAATCATTCATTTAAATGGTAAAGTCCAATTATTACGTGGCTAGATCTAACGTCTATACGGTAGGTGCAGCAAAAAACATATAAATAGTAAAGTTCAAAGAAATAACAGTTTCACAAGATTAAACAAAAACGTACAAGACAGGTACTTTGTGATAACAGGTATCACTGTTATCGCTTGATACTAAAGTGTATCAGACCCAAAGTGAGTACACTATATCTGTTGGTACAACGATCCATAATCATGTCGCTTTATCAGCACACTGTTACGTTGGTCTAGTCGCCTGATTATTACATAAAGGTTCTGTTATCCAGACGTGATTGGCTCTGTTTGAGTAAGCTCTATCCCAATTACTGTAGGATCTTAGGATCGATGACATGCCCAGGGGACTGGCCAGGGTATAGACTATAGAGTGTAGCCCTGAATTATACATGTTTATTATCCATCGTATACAAAGCCCCCATTGAGAATGTATGGGGATTCAGTAAACCACGACCCATTGTATAAAAACTGTCATATACCATAACTGTGGTATACAGATTCAAACCTGTGGTATACGGCCTCAAAACCATGGTATATGGGGAAAATAGTCCCTTTTCCTATAGAGCAAAGAAATAGTTCCTGTTGTTATACCCGTCAATATGGCAATCAATGGGTTTAATTTATTCGAAAAGATGGATAATAAATGCAACAAACGATGATTTTGTGGACAGGCGGCTCTGTAAACCATTCGCGGTTGACCTCGTAATACACTCGCTAGCGCTTGTGTATTACTACGCGTCAACCTCTCGTGGTTTACGGCCGCCTGTCCACAAAACCATCGATTATTGTCTATATACACAACGACCTGACCATGGATATGCGTGGTCTATGGGACTCAGTCAGTTAGGTAACTGGGGTATATATTGTGTGGTTTAACTTCCTGGTCTACTGAAATATCATCTCCGATTTTATAATTAAAATTAATTTCTTTTTAAAGACTATCATAAGGTCCTTGACCAGGTTGGTTCATTGAGCAATAAATCAAATAAAACATTTACAAGCAGTATTTCTCTTAGGTAAAATGTCCATACCCTCATCTCCATTGAGGACTAAAGAAGAAACCAACAAGTTTTGGTGATAGTTGTCGTTATCCACAAGTTTGATGCGGAGCAATATGAATGAGGCAAAGCTGAGTGAATATCGTATAGCATTCAAACGAGATAGAGAACGATGACTTTGACCAAAACGAGTTGCTTCCTGTATTTATCTCACCCCTGTACACACTAAAAGAATAGATAATGCACAGGATATAGACATTGGAGATGGGACTACAATAGAATCATAGACGTTTTGCAGTGTCTACCGTTTCGCGGTGGAGATTGCACAATTTGCAGTGGATGTTTTGCATTGAGCACGCGGACGATTTGCTGTGATCTTTTCATGGTTCGAGATGCCCCAGAGGCCGGCCCTCGCCCGGCAGGTGACAGGGTGCAAAACCCTAACCCTAACCTTAACCCAAGCCCACCCCCTTCCATTCAGTTTTCACCGCAAACGTCCACCACGGCCCCCGGGGAACGTCACGGCAAAACGTCCAAACCCACCACAAATCGTCCACCGTAAATCAGTAGTCACCGCAAATCGTTTAAGTATCCTACAGAATCATAGACGTTTTGCAGTGTCTACTGTTTCGCGGTGGAGATTGGACAATTTGCAGTGGATGTTTTGCATTGAGCATGTGGACGATTTGCTGTTATCTTTTTGCGGTTTGAGATGCGCCAGAGACCGGCCCTCGCCCTGCGGGTGACGGGGTGCAAAACCCTAACCCTAACCTTAACCCAAGCCCACCCCCTTCCATTCAGTTTTCACCGCAAAACGTCCACCACAGCCCCCGGGGAACGTCACGGCAAAACGTCCAAACCCACCACAAATCGTCCACTGCAAATCAGTAGTCACCGCAAATCGTCTAAATACCCTACAATTCTCGTAGGGGCAAGAAGAATGATTCCCAATGTTAAACCTGTGGGACAAAAATATTAGGGGTGAGATAAAGGACTGTTTACACTGGCTTTATTTCCCGGTGTCTAGCTAGTAGCTGGGTTGGGTCTAGACATGTTCGTTACTGGGTTTCATGTTGTCCCCCTTTTATATAATAGTTATATTGCTTAATTAATTACCTCATATCTCTCGGCAGCAAGGAAATAGGTCAGGAATGGCAATCCCACCCCGACCATGGCATGTGTGGATGGCATGCCGTATTCGAAAGCATACTTCTTCTCCAAACGAAACACGGGTGGGGCGGCCGGACGGGGCCACTTGATCACATCCTTGGCCGCTTGTCCGGCATACATGAACAGGCACCAGAACCAACACACCCGTCGAGCAATCCATCCGTCGATATTCCAGAAGAAATAGGGATAGAAAATAATGTAAAAGCTTTCATTTCCTAGCTCGGCTCCTAAACTAAACAACGTGTAGAGGAATTTATTATTGATGTGAAAACAGTCGTTTGGTGTCACCCCGTCTTGGTTGATGTGGGGGCGGTGCGAGTGTTGTTGCTTCACTTCTCCACCTGTTTGCAAGTCCCCGTTTGACTGCGTTCCGTTTTGATGTGAAGTTCCGTTCTGCTTTTGATCGTATAGAGGGTAGCCGTTCTGTTTCTTGGATCTGTCTCTTACTTCTGTGAGGCCTGTGTTGGTGGAGAGGTGGTGGGAGGTGCCGTTCGTTGACTGGTATGTGGTGGATGTTTCTGTAGACGCCACCCGGGATTTCTCCTCTGCCGTTCCGTTGTGGCCGACACCGCCCGCAGCCCTCACACCACACGCCCGTTGAATCTTTGCCACCAGTTCCGGATCTGCTAGTCTTTTGATTAAATCCTCCATGATGTTATCCTGAAATATCTTTATGTGATACGGAAATTTCTATTCATAAATCGTGGAGATCCACAGTTAATTTGATCTACAAACACACTCTCCCGTCTCCATAACACTAAACCCCAAACGGAACTGTGCGGCGTGACCTTCACCTCTGTCATATATATGTGTGGACTCGCGTTGTGGACCTTGTTTCGCATTCCGGGAGAGATGTTTTTTTTGGGAAGGCGTCTTGTTTTAGTAGACATGGGATGTTCTATGTTAATTGTACAGTACATGTTTATATCTATCCTTTTTACGAATCAGGTGCTGGGTAGTATATTACACTATTTATAGCATGGACATAGATGACCCGTCATTACATGATGGGGAGGAAGTGTCCATTAATTATGAGCGGGGGAGGTGTGTTAAATTTAGAAGAAGAAAAGATGTGGGAAAGCGCTAAAGGTGGAGAAGGCCTGGGTCTGTATACACTTATCAAATGCATTTTTCTCTTCAGTAGCGAAATGTGGAAAGGATATGGGGAGGGATCTGAGGTTGACATGGAAATAAACAAATAAAGGAAGATATTTCCAAAACCAAAAAAACTCCTTATCAAGGCCTCTTTTAAAAATGAGATAGCCAGACTTGGTATACATCCATTAATTCAGATACTAATCAAATTGCCCTATATATCATATTATTCATTACAATTTACATTAATTATAATCATTCTCATCTCATACAATTGTATTGGTACAACTTTGTGTATGGTGCGTGAAACATATTCTGTGAATTGTAAGGCTAATAATTACCTTTATCCAGGAACATGTCCTAATTTTTGGTGGCGATGTTTGGATGTACACTCACATTTTCAATTGTACTTACTTACTTTGCATACTCTTCTTGTCTAATAGTTAAGTTAAAGAAAGTATTGTTCACATTTTCTCTATCTGTATCTAACTCTATTGTCAATTTTTCTATGTAATTTTTTCTGTCTGACTTGGATCTTCAATTTTGATCGGCTTTATTAATCCCCGAATTTGTAAACCTATAATGGAAGACCACCTACCTCACAGGTGAATTATATGTGAAATAAAAAAAAAAAAAAAAGTTTGGGAATATTGGTGAAATAGGGATTTAACTTGTATTCTAATGTAAGTAGGGCCTGAATAGCCTACTATGGAAAGCCGTTTTCGAAATGTAAAGGCATATCAGACAATCTGCCTTGAAAATTAAAACCCATGTCATGTTCCTGAAAAATGTATATGATGAGCTCAAACTATTGTAGAACACATATCTAAATACAAAAATCGTTTTTCACATAGTAAAACCCATGTCATTTTCTTTTAATAAAATTTAGTAGATGTGTAGTTCTACACATTTTAAAAAATCCATAGGTCACCATCCTTTTTTTAATTTTTTTTTTTGAGAGAGAGTAAGAGAGAGAGAGAGGGAGAGAGAATTGAAGAAAACCATATTTTTTAGTACATTTCCTATGAAAATCAGTCAAATGTTTAGAGATTGGCTTAATTTACCTATTAGGATTGGATAAACTGGACACAACCTTATATTTACTCATTTGGAAGTAGTAAGAATTCCAAGCATAGACTTCTACTCCAGTAGTAGAGGTCTATATTCCATGAAACTGGTTTTGCCTGATAATTAACAATATTTAAAAATCACCAGGTGGCGCCACCATGAATTGAAGGATATGCCTTTAATAGAAAATATCTCGACACCTGCTTCCAATTCCAGATAGGATATCATTTCCCATCATCTCAGATACGATAGTATGAATTTCAATTGAACGATTCTATTTTTGAGGATCCGCTGTGAATTTCTCCTTTATCATAACTAGTAAGTCCTGTGGGTTTAAGTAAAGAGCAGGGTCTTGAATGGGTTCCATGAGGGGAGATACATGCGGAATTCACGTTGATTTTTCTACAGACAATAGGATAGCCCTGGAGCCAAAGTGAACCCGCTCCAACCACAGAAAGCCGGTCACAAAATACCCTTTCCGGATATAGGTGCACAGTACTTTAACTATGTAGGTTCAAGATTATATGTGTCATTCTCCAATCTTTTAGATCCATATTTTTCATAAACTTAACAACTGTCATCGTAGCTTCGAGACAGAGTTATTCAGAGACGATACTAGTAAATAACACTTCAAAAGTAACGAACGAGACCCAAAACAAAAGTCTAGCCTCAAAGCCCCATAGGTTTAGCTCTAAGCCTCGTTCTTACTGGCCACCGGAAATGGTATTTTGTAAACGGGTATCTGTGGGTTCACTTTGGCTCCCTATAGGTTATGTGTGGCGCAGTTTAGGGCACGTAGTGATTGCTAGTTCCGCCATCGTCCACCAGGAAATGTAAGATAGCGCCACAGTAGTCGGGGGACAACCACTATTGTCTGCTGTCATAATCTTCAGATAATTGTGAGATGAGACAAAGACGCTTATATGGTAAACCAACAAAAAAATTTATAATCAAATCCAATAATAACTTGACCCACCACCTGGTGTTTTGTTTAGCATCTGGGGCAAGATGGATGCTTCCATAACACAATAGCTATGTGCCCCTATGACCTTATTACACAATATGGTCAATATTGTTTGCCAGAGAAAATACATATAATTAGCTCTTGCATAAGCACTCAGATTTCTTCCACTTATCTTCATTCTGATATTTCAAATTCTAGGGATAGCGTAACGAGATATCTTCAATTGAATGACATATTCATTTGAAAGTTGAATTAGATAATGATAATCAATTCGGGTATAATTTCATTTATCAATTCACAAGTAGGTATATAAAGCTTAATTGGATCATAGTTAAGCATATGCATAACACAATTACAGTTCTCTTATGTTAAATTACATGAAATCCAATTTAATAACAGATATCGTAAAATGATAGTGGTGTGATGAATTAGAATTGAATATTATCTCTAAATATATTATAGATATTTGAAACTGAATTAGATAAGTTTGGAAATATAATTTCATATGCCTCTCAGTCCAGGCTGCCAGAAGGACTAGGGAAGCACACAGTCAGTGAACACAAAAACAACACCACTGACCACAAAATGAGAGGATGACACACACCCACTCCCCTATAACTATACACACAGATGTCAAACAAAAATATATGTTGACACACAATAAATATACAAGTAGGATGATATTAAGAAACATCCTTACTGTGGATGAAACGGTTTCTGTTCTCGGTCACTCTTTGATTTCATACTGCCTGACGCCATAGGCGGAAGGCCGTATAAAATCAAAGACTGACCGAGAACGAGAAACGTTGCGCCCACAGTGAGGACGTTTGCTTATTGTTATGTACCTTAAATCGATGAAAAAACAACATTTTGATGACTTATTAAGTCACACTCACAGCAGGCACGAACATTATTATTACTGCACCCCTAGCAGCGGGCAGTATTTCATAGACATTCCCACACAGGTATATACTTTTTTTTTTTAAAGATCTTTATTGATGTCATCAATGAGTACACATTGTTCTTCCAAACATCTGATCATTAATATATGGAGACATGGTTAGTGTGCCTGAATGGAATCTGTTCAAAGATATTTTGGTCGGAAATATTCACAGAGTACGAAGACTCTGTGAATATATCTGATCAAAATATCTGATCAAAATATTGAGGAACAGATGGAATTCAGACACACTCACTATGTCTCCTTATTATTATATACCTAGAAATAATTGAAAAAAAACATTTTACAATTTTATTACTCACTTTTTTCAAGAGTGAAAGTGGTCATGTGGTATGGAGGGACAAATGCATATTTGTTTGTCATTCAGTGCTGAATGGAATCTGTTCTACTGGTCAGTAAAAGCTAGACATTCGCGCATAGGTATATAGGAATATATGGAGACATGGTTAGTGTGGCTTAATGGAATCAGTACAGAGATATTTTGGTGGGAAATATTCACCGAGTTCGAAGAATGAGGCGAATAAATATCCGATCAAAATATCGAGGAGCAGATGGAATTCAGACACACTCACTATGTTTCCTTATTATTGGCATAGTATTGTCACTTTACGGGGGTGATCGTTGAGTATCTTTTCTAATGTTATTCCTATGGCTAAACTTGTACCAGGGGTGAGATAATGAGTAGATCCCCTGCCAGTTCATACAGCCATGGCTGCCTGGACCCACTTCAGGGTCATGTCTGTTTCTTTCCTGCCAGACCTTTGGTACTGTTTGGAGAGTGTGTTATTTCATAATCTCGAAGCCAATTTGCTTATTTACTTTCCTGTGTATCTTTTTAAAATGCAATGAACGTAAAGCTTGGTTTCTTCATCAATTTGTTGGCTATGAATATTTCCTATTAAGTTTGTATGCTCATAGAGCCTATATTGAACAAAATTACTTGATTAGAGGTGTCCACCGCAGACACTGTGTGTGATTCAACCTTACCAACTTCTTAGTTGGAACAGAGTGGAGACAGAGGTGGCGAACATCTTTTTTTTTTATTCAGAAAAAAGGAGTAAATTTATTCATCATTTATGGTCGCTCTTCCATGGACCAATCCACCGAGAACATAGAAAAAAACAACAATAAGAAAATAACTTAGACATGACAATACCCTTTTACAATTATTCAATAACTGTCATGCTTTGCAGCAATTATTATATCTTAAATAGTAAAGAATGTTTTCACAGGTCATTGACTCTGTGCTCAGTATTAGTCATATCCCGAAGCGTCGGTTCAATAAAATGCCTACAAAAATTATTCGGCTGCCTTGTAGTTCTACTGTCACTTCTACACATATTTAGTCATATTTCTCTGTTATTATGATCAGCACCGCAATCGTTTTACAACACATTATACCTATGAAAATAAAGAACAAATCCGCTGGGTAGCGTAGATACGTCTCGCTCCCGATGGCGGCACCACCTCCTTCTGTGAGTACGGACATCTGGTGAGGGTTAGTGGTACTATCATATATACTATACACATGTAAACCTTGCTTTATATTAGATATATATATATATATATATATATATATATATATATATATATATATATATATATATATATATATATATGGGTTGAATCAAATACTAGAGGGAAACTATGTTCCGGTGGGAATAAGTCAAAGTTACGAGGTAAGGGTTTGAAAAATTACTTAGTAATTTTTCCAAGCCTTACCGAGTAACTTTGACTTATTTCCACTGGTACGTGGTTTCCCTATTTCTATATACCTTCAATTGTCGGCTAATATCAATAAAACCGAATGTATCTGAACGTCAACCTGGGCAGTAAACGTCAACCTGGGCAGTAAACGTCAACCTGGGCAGTAAACGTCAACCTGGGCAGTAACTTCAACCTGGGCAGTAAACAAAAGTTATTCCACCCCCGGCAGGTTGTTCGCTCATAGGTATATAGGAATAACACATATGTCACACAGAGAGGGAATATAGACATTTCTAAGGTTATGATTATATTTCAAATATAGGTTAGTCTTATAGAATCAGGCATGGATTGTAATTTACAGTTCCGTCACACCATGAAGTAAGAGTGGGTTCGTTTAGATCAAGAACATCAATGTGAGACCACAGGGAATTAGGAAATTGAATTCATTTAAAAGGGATATCCTACAACATACAGTGGCGCACCTGGTCACGTTTAAACATTGAGAATCATCTGTTCAAACTTTTTCTAGGTGATTTATTCTCATGTTAAATGAGTAAATATATAAAGTTTTGTTCTCAGTTTATACATATTCCGCAGTTGGTAAAATATGCAAATCTACAACTGGTTGATTCATGTATTGGAAATGTACCTTAAAGCAAACTTTTCTTCAATTCCTTCAAAAAACAAGTATGGTGGCCTACAGTTTTTAATATCCAAATGTGTAAAACTACAAAGTTACCATATTCTTTGAAAGGTTGAATAAAATGATATGGGTTGTACTATGTCAAATCCAACATTTCAGAATTCCTATTGTGGTATTAAAAATCTAGCACGGCGACCTTCACATTTGAAATTATCTATAAATACATTTGTTCTACAACACTTGAAATCATCATATGAATTTATAGGAAAATTATACGGGATTTGATTTTCAAGTGAAATTGTCTCATATAGCAATCAATCCTTTCTTGGGTAGGGTGTTTGCCTCGAGCATGGGAGGTCGTGGGTTCAAACCCCGGTCGGGTCATACCAAAGACTTACACGAAAATGGTACCCACTACCCATTTGGCTAACACCCGCCATTAGAATGAGGAGTAGGGGTCTAGGGCCCGAATGGAAGAACGGCTCAATAGCCGAATTCGGTGATTGTGTTGTAACACAATATCCCCTTAAAAATTTCTAAAAAAAACCAAAAAACTCTATTAGATGACCAGAGAAGCAGGGTAGGGTATGTGCCACACCATAACTCCCGAGAATCCTCTATTAGATGACCAGAGAAACAGGGTAGGGTATGGATCACACCGGAACTCCCGTGAATCCCCTATTGGATGACCAAAGAAGCAGGGTAGACTATGTGCCATGCTGAAACTCCCTGTGAATCCCTCTATTGGATGACCAGAGAAACAGGATAGGCTATGTGCCACATTGGAAATCAACAATGATGAAGCAACATGGATTTATATTTCACTGTTTTATATAGCTCTAAGACTCACATGTATATTATCACATACCTGTGTGCCAATGTCTCACACTCATTGGCCAGCTGCATGGATTCCATTTGTCAGTGTGATGAACTACAAATAATACCCTCCATAACACATGACTAGTTGAGATGATGCAAAAATGGCTTCTTTTTTTTTTAATGATTTCCAGCTATATAAAAGCAAGAAGACATGAAGGTGGCTGAATTACAATTATTCCTTGTTTGTTTAAAAATACCATTTCGTTCTTTGCACTCGTGATCAGTGAGATTTTTTTGACACATTACAACATGGAACATATTCCATTCAGCCACACTAACTATGTCGCCTTATACTAAATCATCTATTAAGTTAGATCTTTGATTTCTTTACCCAGCCCAGTCGCAGTAACTGCTTCTCAGAGAGAATTTCCAATGCCATTCACAAGAGGGCGCCACCAGTTGTCACACTCTTACAGGTGTTTCCGTTCAGCGCCACCTACTGGCGAGTTACTTAGTTAGGCCGTCCCTCGGACAAACATAGTTTGGCAACCAACCCCTTCTACGATATAGGGGTTGGTCGGGTTAAATGCCACACGGAATCAGTCGGGGTGCACCTCAATCCAGGTAGTGTTGTTCTATGTAAGCTCTAAAGACAGAAATACTTGATAGGTAAATTCATAGCTTGAAATATTGATAATGGAATCTAGCTTTATGGTTGTTCTTTTCTAAAAATATACACAAAAGGAAATAACAAAATAGTAAATTGGCTTCGAGGTTATGTCTAAACACACTCTTCAAGCAGTACGAAAGATCTGGTTGGAGAGTAACAAACAGGTACTGCTACTGGGTCAAGGCGGCCGCATATCTAACCCGACCAGAGCTAATTATTGTGTAGCTCTGGTTGCCAGTGTAGGACAAACATAGATTGGCAACCAACCCCTGTCTGCGCTGAGCTATGTCCATAGAGATATATAGCAATAACACCTAGAGTGTGAAAGGTAGGTGTGACTTTTTTGACAGATGGGACTGCTAGATCAACCTCGGACACGGTATCAACAAGTATGGGCTGTCTAAATTCTAGAGTTATTGATTGTTTGGGGTTTAATTTGGAAAATAATAATCATATGATAGCTAGACCTGCCAATGTATTATTGTTTATCCAGTTTCAGGGTTCTTGTAGTATCTAAGGTATATCTAAAGTATCATTGAGTAGACATGCATGCTTGACAAACCAGGTTGGAGCTGGAATATCATGGAATACGATACAAATGCTGTCATTTCTCTGGAAATATTATACACTGGTATCATAAACGTATTACGCTCATTCTCTCAGTCTTCCAATGCTACAGAATACGTTGTCAGGTGTTTGTTTGGCTGCATACATTGCGTAACCAAGTAGATAAGCTGGGACACCGCCGGTGAAAAAGGTCTCATCACTGTGGTGTACAGGGCTGAGCCTAGACTGGCTCCAGTCCCGGCATCCTATGGCTACCCTTCTCGCTGGGATACTGGCTCCAGTCCCTGCATCCTATGGCTACCCTCCTCACTGGCTCCAGTCCCTTCATCCTATGGCTCCCCTCCTCGCTGGGATACAAGCTTCAGTCCCTGCATCCTATTGCTACCCTCCTCACTTGGATACAGGCTCCAGTCCCTGCATCTTATAGCTACCCTCCTCACAGGGATACAGGCTCCAGTCCCTGCATCCTATGGCTACCCTCCTCACTGAAATACAGGCTCCAATCCCTGCATCCTGTGACTACCCTCCTCGCTGGGATACTGGCTTCAGTCCCTGCATCCTATGACTACCCTCCTCACTGTGATACTGGCTTCAGTCCCTGCATCCTATGGCTACCCTCCTCGCTGTGATACTGGCTCCAGTCCTTGCATCCTATTGTTACCCTCCTCGCTGTGATACTGGCTCCAGTCCCTGCATCCTATGACTACCCTCCTCGCTGTGATACTGGCTCCAGTCCCTGCATCCTATTGTTACCCTCCTCGATGGGATACTGGGTCCAGTCCCTACACCCTATAGCTACCCTCCTCACAGGGATACTGGCTTCAGTCCCTGCATCCTATGGCTACCCTTCTCGCTGGGATACTGGCTCCAATCCCTACACCCTATAGCTACCCTCCTCGCTGGGATACAGGCCCCAGTCCATGCATCCTATGGCTACCCACCTCGCTGGGAAGTATACTGGCTTCAGTCCCTGCATCCTATGGCTACCCTCCTCACTAGGAAGTATACTGGCTTCAGTCCCTGCATCCTGCTGGGATACAGGGACTGGAACAATCGGTAATGGTGTTGGATTTCTGGTGCTGTTTAGCTCCAGCATTCCCAATACTACTGGTCAAGTTATCTGCTGGGAGATTGATACCCTCTCACTTAAACCTCAATCGAGACAGTCAGGAGCAGGCAAAATTTATTGCTATGACAACACAGGCGGCCAGGGAACTGGAGGAGGGGAAGGGGAGGGGTAGGAGGAAGTATAGGGTTACAGGGAGTGGCTTTGGGCCATAAACAGATTTGGTTCATAGTGGACAAGTCTTTGATTCATGGGCCAATCAGAGAAGGTTACATACTTTACTGACCTTTATTCTTATCGTGTTTAATAATCTAATGAATGTTCATAATTAAAGACTTGAGCAAGTCTAGGCTGAGTCTTAGTTGGGTTTTTTTCCAAAACAATTTGAAATGTTGGAGACACTCTAGATAGGATATGTGGTAAGTAAGTGGAGATTGTAGAATAGGGTGTGAAGTATGTAGGAAAATGGTGGGAACAGATTAGAAACGGTCGGGATAAGTTTAATTTTATCTCACATAGAAGAATTGGAGGTCGGTGAGAATGATGTGAATAGAAGGGTTGTTAATGGGTAGATATGGAAACTGTAAACTGCAAGGTGAGATTGTGAAAGTGGTTGGAGTAGGAAATGGAACTGTAGCCTATAGATTGGGAAAGATAGAAATACATCTATTTATTTATTTTTGAACAAATTTAATTGACGAAGTACTATCTTGAAACCTCACGAAATTTGATATGAAATTGAGTGATGTTTAGATTTTATCCTACCCTGTTACATATTTTTAACTTCATATATGTCACCATAACCGTGGCATACAGTCATACCATGTTAAGTCTATGGAGATTTATATGAGGGGTAGGATAAATTGTACATACAAGGGTCTTCCACTGGTCCAGCGGTATGATCTGTTTTATCTTGGATTGAATCCTTTCGTAGGTAACAATTGTATTGTAATGTTCAAGTCACGAATCTAAATATAAAAAAATCCCTTTGATATTATAAATAATACAAACAATACAATACAACAACCAACCAGTATACACAGAATCATACAATTGAAAGTAATATCATACAGAATACATCTGATTATCTCAGACCGACAACAAAAAGATAGTAAAACGAAACATTTCTAAATCATATCTATAATTATATTTGTGAACAATGCAGGACGAGAATAACTGGAAAGGGAGAAAGACGCATAGCGAAGAAGCTAAACACAGGAGACGAATACATTATTATTATTATATACCTGTGGTGGTATATCCTACACATACGGCCCGCTCCTACCCATGTCGTATTTATATCCATACGACACCTAGGTGACGTACGGGGTATGTATGTGGCGTATGGGGCATGACGACGGCGAAATCCAAAAACTCGCCCAGAAGGAAAGTTAAAAATTGGATATTCTAAAGTATATAATAATAAGAAAACAGGTATACTGTGTCTGTACGTGATAAATACTTGGTAAAATTGGCGATAAAACGAACCTCTGCCTGCGGCATCGGTTTGTTTTATTGTCAATTTTACCGCATATTTATCACGTAGAGGCACAGTAACCCTGTTTCCGTATATTACCACACAGCAGTCTCCTGGTCGATCTTGAAGATTTTTTATTTATTTATTTTTATTCAAGAAATAGTTTAACGACATACACTATTCGCACTGTAAGGTGGCGATCTTCCATATCGAAGTCACATTGAACATAATACATAACAAGTAGACAGATGACAGTTACAGTAGACATCACATGACATGTATCCGGTTTCTTAGACATCTTAGGACTATTTGTCATTCTAGTTAATTTTTGTTGATGTTATTTACAAAACCAACTCATAACAATGTACTGGGTATTTCATTTCCCAACCTCTGGGCATATTTTTGGGCTTTAGAAAAAAACCTGAGAAATAATTTGTTTAGTCTCATGCTGCAGTCTCATCATATTTTCAAATGGTGTATTTTCAGTGGCTATGGTTCGAGTGCGGTTCAGATTTTATCTCAGCCCTATCACTGACTGATTGATTATGTTTGCGACATCATCATCCATTGAGGATTTTTTTTCAATATTCCATGGGCGTTGAGTGCTGACCATATGGGGTGGTGGGTGGTACCTGGGGGAGATACTATAGAGGAAACCTATGAAAGGTTATGATCAGAGCTCGTATCCCATCCAGTCTGAATCGTGTAGTAATTCACAATTACTTAGCATTTCAAACTAGATGGGATCAAGCTCTGACCGTAAACATGAATAAGCTTCTGATTTGATCTCACCCCTCACATTGACTAATGGGCAAACATTTGTGACATAATCCCCCATTGAGCATTTATTTCTAAGTACTCCATGGGCGTTGAGTACGAGTTCTAAATGTTAGGTATATGTGATACCAGGGGTAAGATAAAGAAACTATACTCAACAGATTTAGGTATAAACACGGTCACTGAAAGTACCAGTCTTAGCAGCTGCAGGTATCAATGCTGTAACCATCGGCAGATCTCTATAGGGAGCCAAAGTGAACCCGCTGAAACCACAGATACCCACCTACAAAACACCATTTCCGGTGGCCAGTAAGAACGAGGCTTAGTGCTAAAGCTATAGGGGTTTGAGGCTAGACTTATGTTTTTGGTCTCGTTTGTTACTTTTGAAGTGAAGTTTATAACCATCGTCTCTGAATAACTTTGTTTCAAAACTACGATGACAGTTGTTAAGTTTATTAAAAATTTGGATCTAAAAGATTGGAGAATGACACATATAATCTCGAACCTACATAGTCTAAGTACTGAGCGCCTATACCCGGAAATAGTATTTTGTGACCGGCTATTTGTGGTTGGAGCGGGTTCACTTTGGCTCCCTATAGCATTATCAGTAAACCCTCGTTACATGCTCCTATCCCAATACGCAAACTCTAATTACTCTTTGGCTGACATAAGCAGCACTCTTAAAGGCAAATCCTACAATTCACGCTGGCACCACCTTGTGATTTTTAAATATTGTCAATTATCAGTCAAAACTGGTTCTTTCTGATTCATTATAATTCTAGATGAGTAAATTGAACATTTCGTCCAGTTTATCTAATCATAATACGTATAGTAGGTTAATTCATATTTGCTTGATTTGCCTCGAAAATATTCTGCAAAATATGGTTTTCTTCATTTATTTAAAAAAAAGAAGGACGGGGACCTACGGTTTTTCAAACTTAAATGTCTCATACCAAACGTTCCATGAGAAAGTAAGGTATTTTTCAAAGTTGTGCCAAAGGTAAATATATGTATTCTGATAAGAAATAGGATTCTTCCAAGAAATAGCAAATTAATTTTTTTTTGTTTTGGAGAGCTGCAATTGTATGTTTTTCCTTACAATGACCCAAAAGCAGATCTCTGTAGCATTATCAGGAAGCCCTTGTTACAAGCCCCTATCCCGATACACAAACTCTAAAGGGCTGGTTCCACCAACAGATAGATTTGCCGTGGTATATCTTGGTATATCTGGTTATATCTTACAGTGTAGTGATATATCATACCTCCTTTGTCGCGACACATGGCAGCGATGATATGTGTACTTTTTCGCGATGTTATGTGTATATTTTGGTGCTCCACCACTGCTCCACCTCAGGATCTATTGCCGACATATCGCGGCATACCACGATCTATTGCGACAAGAACGCAGCACAGGCGTTTAACCAGACCGATGCATCATGGCAAATATGCACGCGATAATTCAAAACCTAGCAAGATTTAGCAAGACAACCAAATCGTGACCTATTTTGCTATATCTTGTGATGCGATGCGTTGCGGCAAATATGCACGCGATTATTCAAAACTTAGCAAGATTTAGCAAGACAACCAAATCGTAACCTAATCTCACTATATCTTGTGTGTTGGCAGAATCAGCACTTAATTGCTCTGCGGCTGATATCAGCAGCACTCTAATAATAACCCACACACATCCTCCCTGTGCACTCACACAGAACAGCCCCCAGTGTGATTACACCAGCCGGAGCACTGTCATACAACCACCTCTCCAGATGGTACACGGATCCAGTCCCACACAGGGCCCTAAAGGGCTGGTTCCACCAACAGATAGATTTGCCATAGTATATCTTGGTATATCTGGTTATATCTTACAGTGTCTCAATATATCTTACCTCCTTTGTCGTGATACATCACACGCAATGATATGTGTACTTTTTTGTGATGTCGTGTGTATATTTTGGTGCTCCACGACACCTCAGGATCTATTGCCGACATATCGAGGCATACCAGGATCTATCGCGACGCAGCACAGGTGTTTAACCAGACCGATGCATCATGGCAAAAATTCAAAATCTAGCAAGATTTAGCAAGACAACCATATCCTGACCTATTTTGCTATATCTTGTGATGCGATGCATTGTGGCAAACATGCACACGATTATTCAAAACCTAGCAAGATTTAGCAAGACAACCAAATCATAACCTTATCTCACTATATCTTGTGTGTTGGCAGAATCAGCACTTAATTGCTCTGCGGCTGATATCAGCAGCACTCTAATAATAACCCAGACACGTCCTCCCTGTGCACTCACACAGAACAGTCCCCAGTGTGATTACACCAACCGGAGCACTGTCATACAACCACCTCTCCAGATGGTACACGGATCCAGTCCCACACAGGGCCCTAAAGGGCTGGTTCCACCATCAGATAGATTTGCCATGGTATATCTTGGTATATCTTGTTATATCTTACAGTGTAGCGATATGTCGTACCTCCTTTGTCGCGATACATGGCAGTGATGATATGTGTACTTTTTTGTGATGTTGTGTGTATATTTTGGTGCTCCACGACACCTCAGGATCTATTGCCGACATATCGCGGCATACCAGGGTCTATCGTGACGCAGCACAGGTGTTTAACCAGACCGATGCATCATGGCAAATATGCACGCGATAATTCAAAATCTAGCAAGATATAGCAAGACAACCATATCGTGACTTATTTTGCTATATTTTGTGATGCGATGCGTTGCGGCAAATATGCACACGATTATTCAAAACCTAGCAAGATTTAGCAAGACAACCAAATCGTAACCTAATCTCACTATATCTTGTGTGTTGGCAGAATCAGCACTTAATTGCTCTGTGGCTGATATCAGCAGCACTCTAATAATAACCCACACACGTCTTCCCTGTGCACTCACACAGAACAGTCCCCAGTGTGATTACACCAGCCGGAGCACTGTCATACAACCACCTCTCCAGATGGTACACAGATCCAGTCCCACACAGTAGTGTAAAGGATCCTGTCCCTCACATCACACTCAGATCCCCACAGAGCGTCCACGAAGCGTCCGCCGCAAGCCCCGAGCGTCTCTCTGAGCGTCCCTGCCGCGTTCCGCCACACTCTCCCCCCACCAGCGCTGTCCACTCTCCCCCGGAACCCTGCGCGGTGTGCAGTCAGTGGTCCCCATAGGTGCACGGCAGCACCATGGTCCACTCCTTCAAACTCACGGTCGGGATACGGAAAGCCATCGACGATGTCCCTGTGTACTTCAAGCTCGACGGAGGCAGGTTCGAGAATGAACGGACACTCAAGCTGAACATGAACACTAAGTATGCGTTGGAGATCGCCACCAGACCCAGTCAGGTTATCAGGTGAGTGTGTCGGGAGAGTGTAGAGATTTGAGGAGACGCCCACCACCGAACGAACGCCCGCGTTCCCAGCCGCAAATCGGTCGCTGGTGATTGGCAGGTGTCGTAGAGTTTTGGGTAGTGTGTATACACTGAGCGATAACAGAGGAATTTGTGTGTTTTGGAGTATCACTGCAGAATTGTATCATCGCCGAGGCATTTCAGGGAGTTGTTTCATAAACAAGATGTTGTATAAACCTGTTGTGTTGAAACAATCACTGACAGTCTAAGACCTCTTTGGATATAGTTGTCCCAGGTATGATAATTTGACTATGCAACGAAAACGGTCACTATCATCGATCCCCATTACTATAAAACACCTCCCTGGGGCCTGTTTAATAATCTAGGCTCGTACATGGAGACCCCTTTCTGAACGCCAACTATAGACCCAGGGATCATGTGTGTAAACTTTATAGAAGACTTGTGAGGTAGTAAAGAAGAAATCAACAAGTTTCGGTTAAAGTCGTGGTTCTCCATGAGTTTCATGTGAAGTGATATGAACGAGGTGACAGCCGAGTGAATAACATGCAGCATACAAACAAGTTCGAGAACAAGAACTTTGACCATAACGAGTTGCTTTCTGTATTTATCTCACCCCTGTAAACAATAAAAGAATGGACAACACACAGGATATAGACTATAACGAACGGACTGCAATACTCATAGGGGCATAGAGAATGCGTTCCCAATGTTAAGCCTATGGCACTCAAATACCAATGGCGGGCGTTACCTGGCCTAGTATGTGAGTGAGCACATAGGCCAAGCTTCCAGGCTAGAGGTGCTACACTAATGACACCTCTGAAAGTCTTGTACCGTGACTAAACAATGTTATTTGAGTGTCCATTTTGACAGAGAATCCCAAACCACAAAAAACTATATACTATGGCTACCCTTCTCGCTGAGATACAGGGACTGGTACAATCGGTAATGGTGTTGGATTTCTGGCGCTGTGTAGCACCAGTATTTCCAACACTCTCCATACAGATATCCTGGCTACTGGTCAGGATATCTGATGGGAGATTAATATCCTCTCACTTTGATCTTAAGCAGGTCACAGTCAGGAGTCGGCGAAATATATTGCTATGACAACACAGGCGGCCAGAGAATTGGAGGAGGGGAGGGGGGAGGAGGAGGTGTAGGGTTACAGGGAGTGGCTTGGGGCCATAAACAGGAGATTTGGTTCACAGTGGACAAGTCTTTGATTTATGGGCCAGTCAGAGAAGGATACATACTATAATAAACTTTATTCTGATTGTGATTAATCATTTAATGAATGTCCATAATCAAAGACTTGAGCAAGTCCACCTTGTAACCTGTACTTTCGTCGACATAAGTCATTAAACAGGCCCCTCTTTGTTGAAACATAGGAGGGTGGTTGTGGCCCCTAAGATTCGAGGTCAACTCTCGACTGTATAGCCCTCCCAAGGCGCTATAAATATCACGTAAGGAGGTCAGGGTGAAGGTCGGGGTTTGCTGCGAATGCAGTCATTGGCTACTCGGTCTACTCTATTCCTTATATGGACTTAAGGTAATGGGACAACTCCATGCTGGAGGAGCTCTTCTGGAACGATCACTGATGGTCTAAGACCTATTTGGATATAGCTGTGCCATACATGCACATGTATGATAATTCAACTATGAAACAAATGCAGATCACACTTCTTATCTACTAATTATGATAAAGGCTTTGGCAGATCTATGCGTCTCTCTGCCATATAAATTACATATTCTCCAGCTGATTATGTAATACCACTAGAGTAAACCCCCGCTTCCAGGACACCCCACTTAAGGGGTCACAACGTCTAAGGGGACAATTTGCTCGGAATGGAAACTTATCCCTATATTAAGAGTTTATTTTAACCCTGCTTAAGGGTTTTTTATTTATCCTGGAGGATCTACGTAAGTCCCTGTTTTCAGTGCTCCAGCTTTAGAGGACACCCTGCTTAAGGGGGCAGGTTTGGTATAGAATGCTTCTTAACCCCGCTTAAGGGGACACTTTGGAAGGACACCTTATCAAATCTGATGGGACAGTGTGGGGACAACACTCGAGATTATCTTGATTAATTGTTTATGGTGTGTCTGCGAGGCGGGTAGACTGTTGTCTAGACAGTCTAGACTCCAAGCAATGGCCTGCGTAGGCTCCTGTTGGCATCAGGTAGGTGTATGTGCGTGTGTTTGTCTGGTCATAGCAGTGTCTCCATGCCATAGTGTCACCTGTATAAAAGTATTATATGCAGTGAAACCCCGCTTAAGGAAACACCATCCGTTCCGAGAAAAGTGTCCCCTTAAGCAAGGTACCCCCTTAAGCGGGGTTAAAATATACTAAATAAAGATTTCTGTTCCAAACAAAGTGCCCCTTAAGCGGGGTGTCCCCTGAAGTGAGGTGTCCCACAGGCAGGATTTTACTGTACATAGCTTAACCATCGACTGAAAACCCCGGTTAAGGGGACATCCCTCTTAACCCCTTCGCGGCGGGTGATGCCATACGGCATCAACCGTGCTGGGGCGGGATGTTGCCATATGGCATCAACCGCGCTGGGGCGGGTGATGCCGTATGGCATCATTTTTGCGAGATCTCGTCGTAATGTTTTCAAATGCCGATAAAACCTATAATAATGAATGGATTCACCTGATTTTTTGTATAGACTTAGGAAACACATAATAGTATGTAAAAAAAATAAAATATCATATCGTGTTGCCATGGCAATATTTCGAAACATCGAACGAACACGGAGGCACGAAGCAAAATAAGCAGACGACGCCCCCCACCTCTCCAACATGGCGGAGTGGGGATCTTCAGATAGCGATTGGGATGAATGGGAAGACGACTTACCAATAACTTCCCTCGCAATTCTTGATGAATACGATACAAAAAGATGCCAGACAACCACACAGACCACCCATCACGAGGATTTATCGGAAAATGAAAGGAATTTGACTCCCACGGAAGATGACAGCGCGGCTGAAGGCGATGCCCCCCCGGCTAAAGACGATGGAGATCCCCCCCCGCACTTGATGCCCACCCCCAGACCTCAGCAGATGGCGAAAGCGAAGTGAAATGGAAAACGATCAAGTCGAATACGCCAAGAAAAGGTGAAATGGATGATTTTGACGGATCTAGCAGCGGGATTTCTCCTGAATTTAGAGAAAAAAGATCACCCATGGACTTTTTTAGACTCTTCCTGACAACCACCTTCATACAGAGTCTGGTCACTACCACCAACAAATACGCCTCCGATAATGATGCCGATTCTTCATCAAGAAACATGAAAAAATGGAAGGATGTCGATCAACCCACAATGAAAATATTTCTTGGAATATCTATGTTGATGGCTTTGGTCAAAAAAGTAAAAATAAAGGATTACTGGACGACCGTACGGGAGTTGACAACCCCCTATTTCTCCACTGTCATGACTCGTGATCGCTTCATACAGATACTACGGTAAGTTCGATGTCAATATCTTCAATTCATTTACTATTACTTCCATACGTTGACACCTGACATTATATATATTGAAATAAACCTCAGAGTCCCAGCTTTGCTCCCACCTACTTCCCTGATCTTTTATCTAACGTTAAAAGTCCATACGAATTGATTTTCAAATCAACATCTAATGCTGTCACTGCCGTGTCAACCCCCCTCCGCAGTAGACGCTATGTTGAAGCAAGCCAAAAAATGAACCGCGTAAGGCGCAACGGTTTAATTCGATCATCAAGTTAATTCTCCATCAAAATGTAAAATATCATACGGGAACCAACCTCAGACTGTGGGGAATATCCTCGTATAAGTCACTTTTCATATATTTAATGTTAAATCCTTGTGCGAAATGATTTGATAACTCGCCCAGATTTGCTTGTCGTAGTCGCCGTCTCCCCCCACCACTGAATAGACAGCCCGGTTCGATGTCAATATCTTCAATTCATTTACTATTACTTCCACACGTTGACACCTGACATTATATATACTGTAATAAACCTCAGAGACCCAGCTTTGCTCCCACCTATTTCCCTGATCGTTTATCTAACATTAAAAGTCCATACGAATTGATTTTCAAATCGACATCTAATGCTGTCACTGCTGTGTCAACCCCCCTCCGCAGTTGACGCCATGTTGAAGCAAGCCAAAAAATGAACCGCGTAAGGCGCAACGGTTTAATTCGATCATCAAGTTAATTCTCCATCAAAATGTAAAATATCATACGGGAACCAACCTCAGACTGTGGGGAATATCCTCGTATAAGTCACTTTTCATATATTTAATGTTAAATCCTTGTGCGAAATGATTTGATAACTCGCCCAGATTTGCTTGTCGTAGTCGGCGTCTCCCCCCACCACTGAATAGACAGCCCGGTTCGATGTCAATATCTTCAATTCATTTACTATTACTTCCACACGTTGACACCTGACATTATATATACTGTAATAAACCTCAGAGACCCAGCTTTGCTCCCACCTATTTCCCTGATCGTTTATCTAACGTTAAAAGTCCATACGAATTGATTTTCAAATCGACATCTAATGCTGTCACTGCTGTGTCAACTCCCCTCCGCAGTTGACACCATGTTGAAGCAAGCCAAAATATGAACCGCGTAAGGCGCAACGGTTAAATTCGATCATCAAGTTAATTCTCCATCAAAATGTAAAATATCATACGGGAACCAACCTCAGACTGTGGGGAATATCCTCGTATAAGTCACTTTTCATATATTTAATGTTAAATCCATGTGCGAAATGATTTGATAACTCGCCCAGATTTGCTTGTCGTAGTCGGCGTCTCCCCCCACCACTGAATCGCCAGCCCGGTTCGATGTCAATATCTTTAATTCATATACTATTACTTCCACACGTTCAAACCTGACAATATATATATTGAAATAAACCTCAGAGTCTCGGCTTTGCTCCCACCTACCTCCCTGATCGTATATATAATGTTAAAAGCCTTTACGAATTGAATTTCAGATACTTCAACTTTCCCGGAGAGCCAGCAGTACCTAGACGAGCAGGGCGGCCTCGTACAACAGCAGTGGCCAGGGTTCAATGGCTGATGGATCATTTTAACTCCATAGCGAAGAAAATATACCATCCCAGACGAGAAATCGCAATAGATGAAACAATGGTCAAACACAAGGGGCGATGTGAGCACATCCACTACATGCCAGCTAAACCAACAAAATGGGGGTTGAAGTTCTGGGTCGCCGCAGAAAGCGTGACAGGTGAATAGATTTATTTTTTGCAACTTGGCGTCTACTGTCATCTCTTTCTAAATTAATTTGTACAGGCTTTTAACGTTAGATAAACGATCAGGGAGCTATATAGAAGCAAAGCCGAGACTCTCATGTTTATTCCAGTATATATATTGTCAGGTTTGAACGTGTGGAAGTAATAGTATATGAATTAAAGATATTGACATCGAACCGGGCTGGCGATGCAGTGGTGGGGGGAGACGCCGACTACGACAAGCAAATCCGGGCGAGTTAGGAAATCATTTCGCACAAGGATTTAACATTCAATATACGAATAATGACTTATACTAGCATATTCCCCACACTCTGAGGTTGGTTCCCGTATAATATTTTACATTTTGATGGAGAATTAACTTGATGATCAAATTTAACCGTTGCGCCTTACGCGGTTCATATTTTGACTTGCTTCAACATGGTGTCAACTGCGGAGGGGAGTTGACACAGCAGTGACAGCATTAGATGTCGATTTGAAAATCAATTCGTATGGACTTTTAACGTTAGATAAACGATCAGGGAAATAGGTGGGAGCAAAGCTGGGTCTCTGAGGTTTATTTCAATATATATAATGTCAGGTGTCAACGTATGGAAGTAATAGTAAATGAATTAACCAAATTCTCTTCACCATTGTATCATTGCAGGCTACGTGTGTCAAGTTCTCCCCGTGTTCGGTCATCGACCAGGAACTCCCCCCACACGGATTTACGAGGATGTGGTGCTCAAACTGCTGAAGAATGCAAACTTACTTGGAAGAGGCCATCATTTATATTGTGACAGTTATTTTTCTACCCTTCACATGTTCAAAGATCTGTTGTCTCGTTTCGGAACCTACTGCTGTGCTACACTACGACTGAATCGGAAAGGCTTCCCCTCACACTTAATGAAGAAGAAAATAAATTCGCTCAAAGAACGTGGACAATTCGTTTTCTCGCAGGGTGGTGAGCTTTTGCTTATCGTTTGGAAAGACAGGAAACTGGTGCGAGTTTTAACATCTATACACGGTTCTGCTATGTCGAGTTGCCTCAGGAGGCAGAAAGATCCTCGTACACATAAATTCGCTAGGAAGGAAATAGGTTGTCCGGAAGCCATTCGGGATTATTCTAAGTTTATGGGAGGGGTGGATCTCTGCGATCAACTCTTTCAATATTATTGTTTCGGGCGTAAAAGTACAAAATGGACGAAAAAGGTATTTTGGTTTATGTTAGAATTGTTTAAACTGAATGCTTTCGTTATGTTTTCGACCCTGAACCCAAAGAAAAAAAAACAACTCTCTACGAATTCACACTAGACCTTGTGAAAGGGTTGATCGCAGAGGCCCACTCCTCCACTTCTAGTTCTAACCCTAACAATACAGGTTCTACACAGGCAGAAAGGTTAACGCATAGATGCATGCCATTTAGATTCAACCGAAAATCATGGTGTAGGGTTTGCTACAGGAGATCAGTGAATGGAGTCGGCCAAGTCCGACAGAGCCGTTTTGGGTGCCAGACCTGCAATGTACATTTATGTGTTCCAGAGTGTTTCACTACGTATCATACTGTAGATGATTATTCTTTTGCTGAAAATAAATAAACAATATATATATATATGTATGTACTCACGTTTTGTTGTCTTCAATGCACCCACAGCAGCGTAAGCCTATTCATAAATCGATGACAGTTGATCGCAGACAACGCGCTGGCCCAGCCTCGGTATGAGACGCCATGGCGAAGTCAGTCCGGGTGATGTCCAGATTCATAAATTCATTTTATAATTTCTCCACTCCTCCAAACCAGGAAATATATATATGTAGATGAACCTTACACTCTCTAGTTTGCTCCTATATAATTCCCAGATCAATTATCTAACGTTAAAAGTCCATACGAATTGATTTTCAAATCAACATCTAATGCTGTCACTCCCGTGTCAACCCCCCTCCGCAGTTGACGCCATGTTGAAGCAAGCCAAAAAATGAACCGCGTAAGGCGCAACGGTTTAATTCGATCATCAAGTTAATTCTCCATCAAAATGTTAAATATTATACGGGAACAAACCTCAGAGTGTGGGGAATATCCTCGTATAAGTCATTATTCGTATATTTAATGTTAAATCCTTGTGCGAAATGATTTCCTGACTCGCCCGGATTTGCTTGTCGTAGTCGGCGTCTCCCCCCACCACTGAGTCGACAGCCCGGTTCGATGTCATTATCTTTAATTCATATACTATTACTTCCACACGTTCAAACCTGACAATATATATACTGGAATAAACCTCGGAGTCTTGGCTTTGCTCCCATATAATTCCCTGATCTATTATCTAACGTTAAAAGTCCATACGAATTGATTTTCAAATCGACATCTTCTACTGTCCGTGCCGTGTCAACCCCCCTCCGCAGTTGACGCCATGTTGAAGCAAGCCAAAATATGAACCACGTAAGGCGCAACGGTTTAATTCGATCATCAAGTTAATTCGCGATCAAAATGTAAAATATCATACGGGAACAAACCTCAGAGTGTGGGGAATATGCTCGTATAAGTCACTGTTCATATATTTAATGTTAAATCCTTGTGCGATATGATTTTCTAACTCGCCCAGATTTGCTTGTCGTAGTCGGCGTCTCCCCCCACCACTGAGTCAACAGCCCGGTTCGATGTCATTATCTTTAATTCATATACTATTACTTCCACACGTTCAAACCTGACAATATATATACTGGAATAAACCTCGGAGTCTTGGCTTTGCTCCCATATAATTCCCTGATCTATTATCTAACGTTAAAAGTCCATACGAATTGATTTTCAAATCGACATCTTCTACTGTCCGTGCCGTGTCAACCCCCCTCCGCAGTTGACGCCATGTTGAAGCAAGCCAAAATATGAACCGCGTAAGGCGCAACGGTTTAATTCGATGATCATGTTAATTCTCGATCAAAATGTAAAATATTATACGGGAACAAACCTCAGAGTGTGGGGAATATCCTCCTATAAGTCACTGTTCATATATTTAATGTTAAATCCTTGTGCGAAATGATTTCCTAACTAACCTACATTGCCAAGTGTTTCCCCACCCACACAGCTTAGTGCGTAGTTCGATGTCGGTTATGTTTTATTTATTTTCTATTTATCTAACCGTTTAAACTTTACGAAATTTATATAGGAACAAACCTTAGAGTGTGGAGATTCGTTGTATATATGTCTCCACTAATTTCCTGAAGGTTTAAACCTTGTGCCAGATAATTTTCCACATGTTGTCTTTGCACTGCGGTGAAGGGAGTTGCTGGATTTGAAAGTGCCGACCACAAACACGCCAGGCTGGGGCGAAGCCACATATACAACTCCTTGGTGAAATCGACTCGTACAGAACCAGCAAAGAATATAATCATATTAATATCACAGGGGGGAGATTCAGCAGGCTTTTTTGTTTCTTCCAGTATAATCCAATAGCGATGTCATAACGTATTGTAGGGGAAATCAACCAAAGCCGAAGTGAGGTGATGGCTAAACGATTCGGCTTTCGTTGTATTGGCTTCATTGACACCGCACTGTGTAGAATGTCGATAGGTTCGGTGCCTTGGTAAATATCCATTTTCTCCCGTTATTTAGGGTCTATATGAATAAACCAGACACTGCCAGAATCGTGAAGACTTGTAGAATATTCCCAGGGTGATGATTAATGATGTCAATGCATTTTGTATGGGTGACACACCAGCAAAGTTATAACTCTCCAGAACCGCACCTTCGCAGCCTGGCGTTGTCAATATAAACTACTGGCACAGTTATTTTTTGATTGATGTCTCAACTTGTTCCAGGCCGTACGGGTTGATCTGCAGGCTATTTCTCCAAAATAACAACCCACACACGTAGGGAATATATATATATTGCTCCTCTTCCGCTGGCAGATTAATATTCGAATAATCCAATATATAAATCCAGGTTCAAAGACATAAGATGCTTGCCAGCGTCTGTGCCCTTGCGGGCGCCATTTTTTTTTGGTTTGAATCTTGTCCAGTTACCCATACTTGTTTCTGGATTTCTCTATTATTCTTTATATATACCATACCAAATTCTCAGAGGAGTTAGAATATAGTCATAGGAAGACAACAGTGTCAACAACTTTTATTGTTATTTACCATCAATTCGATAAAACAAATAGTTCTAACCAGACATCGTGGCGCCGACACAGATTTGGGCCGGAAGCGTATATGGGCCCGCCCCCACGCGAGTGATATCGGCATTGTTACCTGGTTAGTTCGCGCGCTCGCTGGGATGGGGGCCCGCCGCTAAAGGGTTAAGGGTACAGTTTGCTCGGAATGGAGCGTTTCCTCTTAAGCGGGGTTTTACTGTACATAATTATATGTTAGCTGATTATGCAGTTCCAGTTAAAAACCCGCTTAAGGGGATACCCTCCGTTCTTAGCATATGTCCTACTTAAGCTGGGTGGTCCCCTTACAAGGGGAACTATCATGAACCATCATGAAATTTCATATGATGGTTTATATGGCATGAATTGTCTTCGTGGAATGATATCACGAAGTAGAGCTGAGTGATATCTGTAGCGGAAGACAACGTGTCACGTGGTGCACCCCTCTCATAAGATCTCACACTCTCTAAGTGGTATTCTGTACAAGGTTCTCACTGCGCTCTATGGGAGAAGAATTCTTAATGAATAAGGCATAGAGCCTTGAGAATCCACTGGCCTGCTTCCCATGCTAAGCAGGTACATCAGATTCCTATAATGATGCCACCTAGCGGGAATACTGTGTACTTGGTGCCCTTGTGGCTTTATTTGGACTGGAATACAAAATACCACTTAGAGAGTGTGAGATCTTATGAGAGGGGTGCGTCAAAGGAGGTAAAAAAAAATCGTAATACTGTAAAATATAACAAGATATACCAAAATATAACACAGCAAATCCATGTGCTGTTGGAACTAGCACTTCATGCACTTCCCCTTGAGCCTTTTTGAGTGTCTTTCAATAATTGATTTGAACACAATTTACCGCTATGATGATTATTTACCAACAGCGGCTCTGAACAATATGCAGCATCCAGACATTATGAACATTGTCGGTAATATTGTCGTACCACACAGTATGCTGGTATGGAAATAAATACCCACATGCTCTCAATATTTAATTGATGCAAGCGAGTATAGCAGTGTATCGAACGATAAATAACACCGAGAAATATTTAATATCACTGTGAAAATATAAAGACAAATATGGTAGAATAATTACAACAACATATACTGAGAACTTAAAAGTATTAAATACTTTTTAAATTAATTAAACATATATGCTCAGAGTGACTTTTGCCATACTACTCTGGATAGCGGCCAGTTTTGAGTAAATATATATATATTTTTTTTTCTATAGCAAAACCTTTATTCAGCATAACAAAAATGCAATGGTATATTCTCTTCACTTACATTTTTCCAAACTTTTTCATGACATACAACAATGATGGTTAGATAGGTGTGCTCTCTCAGTCATGTGTTTGCTCCTATTTTTATGATTTTTAAAAATATAAAACACCCTATAAGGACAAAGAAAATCTGGTCTAGCTAGAGCCTGACTGACTAATCTGTCATTTGTTCTTATGCGATTGCCACTCTCATATCCTTAACATAATATCCATCAAACAGTTCAGAAGGCCAGAGTACAAGGAATAAAAGGAAGAATAAAAGTGCAGAAAACGACTGGATCATCATTGATTTTTACAATTCTTACATCATAGTTTAGGGTTCAGTAGGGTTATAGCTTACAGGGTGATGCCCAGTCACAAAAGTTCAAGAACCAGGGTAACTGTCTAGAGCCAATACAGGTCTTTCCATGGTCTTCTTTACTGAGCAGGACATTCTAATGTAACAATGGCTTTTTTTTATAAGTTACAAAAACGTAGATGTGCTTTGAGCACCAAAGGGTATTGTTCTTAAAGTGTGGGTAAATATTTATTGAGATTTGGAGGTACACAATGTATAAAATGTAGTAAAATGCATTTAGCGAGGCCAATAATGTAACCTGCTTGTATCGGAAACTATACTTAACAAACGTGGTACATACTGAACTCCCACTAAGCTGAATATGTTTCACTAAAAACTGATGGCACCTTCGCTGGCTACTAAAAGCTGTGGTGGATAAGAGAACTAATGGAAATGTCACGTGACTAGAGACCGCCATAATGGTGTAGAGCAGATAATTTATGCAACCAGAGCACTGGTTTAAACCGGTTCGAGCGCAACAGCATATTTTTTTGTGGTTTGGGATTCTCTGTCAAAATGGACACTCAAATAACATTGTTTAGTCACGGTACAAGACTTCCAGAGGTGTCATTAGTGTAGCACCTCTAGCCTGGAAGCCTGGCCTATGTGCTCACTCACATACTAGGCCTGGTAACGCCCGTCATTCTGCTGATGCATCATGGGTAACAGCCGGCATTTTTACGCTGGTTTACCTACTAGAGGGTATGGCAGAATCTGTTATTCTTTTAAAGAAACATTCTAATAAGTCATCTTTTATCTTTTGAAAGGTTGATATTACTTTATTTTGTGTCATCCTTCATTATAAACAGGTACTTGTAAGGTATTTGGAGAACCTCATGAGGGAGAGGGGTTGTGCTGGATCTCCATGCTACTGCAAATCAGCAGGGAACCAGCAACTGTTCAAAGTCGTTCACTCATTGGTCTAGCTGAGCGTTACCTGTCCCATTGTTTAATGGGGCAGGGAACCAGTCTATAACACCTCGAGCAACCAACCGGAAATAACTGGTGCCTCCTCAGCGACTAGTTCCCTGGAACAACCAGCCCGCTACCAGGGAGGCCTTACAATAATAGCGTTATAACTAATTCGTATCTTCTCTTCCATCTACCCTTACTACTCTTGTTCCTCCTCCTTTTTATCCACCCTCTTCCACCCTCCTCCTCATTCCTCCTTCATCCCCACCAAGTTCTCTTCCATATTCTCCTTCGCGTCCTTCTCTTTTTGTTCCTTCTATTCCACCCTCATCCTTTATATCCTCTCTCTCCATCTCCTAGTTTTTCTCTTACTCCCCCCCCCCCATTTCTGCTGCTGCTGCTTTTCCTACTTTTCTCCCTCCTTCTCCCACCACCACCCTCCTCCTCTTCCTACTTTCCTACCTCCTTCACCTTCCTCTTCACCTCACTTTTCTACCCCTGCATCTCCTCTTGCTACTTTTCTAGCTCCTCCTCCACCCTCCTCCTCTTCACACTCTTCTACCTCTTCTTCCCTCTTTCTCTTTCCAATTTTCTACCTCTTCCTCCTTCTTCCTTTTACTACGTTTCTACCTTCTCCTCATACACCTACCTCCTACTTTTCTACCTCCTCAACCCTCCTCCTCTTCCTACTTTTCTACCTCCTCCACCCTCCTCCTCTTCCTACTTTTCTACCTCCCCCTCCACCCTCCTCCTCTTCCTACATTTCTACCTCCTCCGCCCTCCTCCTCTTCCTACATTTCTACCTCCTCCACCCTCCTCCTCTTCCTACTTTTCTACCTCCTCCACCCTCCTCCTCTTCCTACATTTCTACCTCCTCCACCCTCCTCCTCTTCCTACATTTCTACCTCCTCCGCCCTCCTCCTCTTCCTACATTTCTACCTCCTCCACCCTCCTCCTCTTCCTACTTTTCTACCTCCCCCTCCACCCTCCTCCTCTTCCTACATTTCTACCTCCTCCACCCTCCTCCACCCTCCTCCTCTTCCTACTTTTTTACCTCCCCCTCCACCCTCCTCCTCTACTTTCCTCCCCATCGTATCCTCTTCTTTTCCCTCCTCCTTTACTCGCTCAGCCTCCTTCCCACCCCCACTGCCCCCTTCTCTTCTTCTTCTTCTTCTTCTTCTTCTTCTTCTTCTTCTTCTTCTTCTTCTTCCATTCTCTTCTAATTGGATTCATATCTCACCTGCGATGAACCATGGAATATACAGACAATGGTCGCTGGTTTTGTGGATAGACGGCCGTAAACCATGAGAGGTTGACGCGCCGTAATACATATTGTTTACATGGCGTTTGTTGTCTTCTTCTACATATATAACTCAGCTCCGCTTCGTGATATCATTCCATGATGACAACTCCCGCCATATAAACAATCACATGAAATTTCGTGATGTTTCATGGTAATATTGGAATGATGTCATGGTGCTTACATATAGGCGGATGTTGGCTGACATGATCTATGAAATGAGTGATGTAAGTTGGGTTTCATCTGTAGAATTGACACCACCAGGAAATATAGAGATATCGTGACTAGACACTGAAATATATTGTCAACCATTTATTATAGACATCGTTGCACAACATCATACGACAGGTTAAGAGAAGGCTTACAGGTATAATGTAGATCATAAGATCTAAGGTGTATTTGTAAGTGTGAGGTATAAAATATGATTTTTCTTGTATTAATTTATATAGTGATGTAGATCATGAGATCTTATTCTGGGTACGAGTATTAGCTATATAAAGTGGTATAATATGCTTTATTTACCCCCTTATTTGTTAGAGCGTGCTTGGACGCACTATATACATCATCTAGAGGTAATAAGAGGGGTCCATATAGACTTTCAGGGTACTGCATACAGACTATCTCTTCACTATCTGTGTGCTATTCACTGAGCAGGTAGCCAGAGTCACAGTCTCTTAGAGGCGTGCCCAGCTGACCATGACCAAACACTCAAGACCAAAATACCTCAAGACCCACTGGTGCTTGATATGCAATATGGATCCTAGATAGGCAATTGCAGAAATGGCAAGCTGACTGGGTGAAAGTGGGCTACAGAAAACTATCCATAGGCTGAGTTTAACTCAAACCTGTTAATTGTTATTCATATATAATTGCATGCTCATTCATCAATGATGAACATAATGTTTGCTCCTAGTTCTGTTATGTCCTGTCATGTTTGTTTGTATCTGTTTGGCTTATGATGGAAGACCGCTGTGTATCGGCGAATTATTTGTCGTTATGTTTGTTTACTGAATAAAAAAACCAAAAAAACCCAAATATACGATAATATTGGACACATTAGTATTCCACAATGTGTGTTTTATGAGCGTTGGGTATACACTTATATATGCTGCGTAAAGGTTACAATTGTCACATAGACTTTGAGCTTGCTGAGTGTGGTCCACACGCTCATATACGCTGCCTAAAAGTTAGAGTGGTCACATAGACTTTGGGCTTGTTGAGCGTGGGCCACATGCTCATATACGCTTCCCAGAGGTTAGAGTGGTCACATAGACTTTGAGCTTGTTGAGCGTGGGCCACATGCTCATATACGCTTCCCAGAGGTTTGAGTGGTCACATAGACTTTGAGCTTGTTGAGCGTGGGCCACATGCTCATATACGCTTCCCAGAGGTTAGAGTGGTCACATAGACTTTGAGCTTGTTGAGCGTGGGCCACATGCTCATATACGCTTCCCAGAGGTTAGAGTGGTCACATAGACTTTGAGCTTGTTGAGCGTGGGCCACATGCTCATATACGCTTCCCAGAGGTTAGAGTGGTCACATAGACTTTGAGCTTGTTGAGCGTGGGCCACATGCTCATATACGCTTCCCAGAGGTTAGAGTGGTCACATAGACTTTGAGCTTGTTGAGCGTGGGCCACATGCTCATATACGCTTCCCAGAGGTTAGAGTGGTCACATAGACTTTGAGCTTGTTGAGCGTGGGCCACATGCTCATATACGCTTCCCAGAGGTTAGAGTGGTCACATAGACTTTGAGCTTGTTGAGCGTGGGCCACATGCTCATATACGCTTCCCAGAGGTTAGAGTGGTTACATAAGACTTTGAGCTTGCTGCAAAAAGCTAACCCTTCACCATCAGCGTGCTAACATTGTGATATTGGGAAAGGAGCAGAGGGCCAGTGTCTCAGAGTGCCAGTAAGTTACAGAAACTGACTCATAGACTGAATAGAACCCCCACCCTTTTAATTGTAATATATTTATAATTCCCCGCTCATTCATCAAAGATGAATATTTATATAAGACTGCATCGAGAAAACACAATACTCCACGAGTTTGGATGGGCCGCAATCGTCATCGAGGTGAAGCCTAGTGACAATTACGGCCCATTCAAAAGAGTGGAGAATTGTTCATTCTACAATTCGAGTGCGGTTCTGGATTTATCTCACCCCTTTTACTGTTAGAGACGTTTAAATCTATTGTCTTGTCTTCTCTCTGAAATCCTGGCTACTGATTGGTCAATCGCCTATGACGTCATCTCATATTCACTATGCTACGACCATGGCGTAGTATTTTCACTTTACGGGGGCGTGCGTCGAGTATTTTTTTCTAACGTTATTCCTACGGCAAAACTTGTACCAGCGGTGAGATTAAACATTTGCTTCTATGAGCCATCCATAAAGTATGTACGCAGAATTTCCGAATTGTTTTACCCCACCCCCTCCCCACACATATACACTCCCGATTTTGTAGGCAATAGGATAAAGAAGCAGCATACGCAAAATTCCGAAATTCTTTACTTCCCCCCACCCCTTTGTGCATATGTACTTTATAGATTACCCCCTAGTTATATAGCAGTGTTTCATACCCAGAAATGCAGAGTAACCATAATGCAACGTTCCAATACCGCTTTCCTCGATGGAATTACAGGTTCTCAAATGTTGTCATGATTATTGTAATTTTGCAGTAGTTCTAAGCTTGATGTATTTTAATTACACACTTCATGTCCAAGTAGGCGAAAATAACTATATTTACAGAAGCCTAGCTACTCTAAGGTCGCTTCAAGTTCATATTTTACAACCTGAGAGTGCATTGGTAGGTTCATGTATGCACGGGTCGCTTCATTTGGAGGTAGATTTACATCATCTAGAGGTTAAAGTGGTCACATTGAACTTTCAGTGTGCTTCCAGAAATCTATCCCTTTGCTATCTGCATACTGATCACTGTGATAGTGAGAACAGCCAGGGAGCCAGTGTCTCAGTGTCTTAGATGTGTGCCCAGCTGACCATGACCAATCACTCAAGACCAAAATACCCCAAGACCCACTGGTGCTTGATGTGTTTTGATCCTAGACTCAGGCAGTTAGAGAAATGACAAGTTGACTGGGTGCAGGGGGGTTACAGAAAACTATCCATAGACTAAATCTGACTCAAACCTTTTAATTGTTTTTCATTCATAATTGCACTCTCATTCTACTGTGATGAACATACTTTTGGCCCCCCGTTATTTACAAGCATTATCTTTTCCTATGACAAAAAACAAATCCAAATTTATATATCCATGATTTATAGGTTGAAGCACATTGGCCATAATCCACGTTGGACTAAACTAGAAAATATTGAATAGATTTACATTTTCTAGCAAATAAAAAACTTGGAGCAAATGGTATGTTCTTCATTGATGAATGGTCGTGGAATTATACATGGATAACACTTAAAAGGACTGGGTAACATTCAGTCTATGGATAGTTTTTTGCAACACACTTGCACCCAGTCAACTTGCCATTTATGCAACTGTCTGTGTCTAGGATAAAAACATATCAAGCGACAGTAGGTCTTAATGTATTTCGGTCTGGAGTGATTGGTCATGGTCAGCTGGGCATGCTTCTAAGACACTGAGACACTGATACCCTGCTCCTTATCCAATACCACAGTGCATAGCATACAGATACTAAAGGTATATGTGACCTCTCTAACCTTTAGGCAATGTATATAGCTGGGTTTTCCGACAAATGATGGAATTCCGATATTTCGTATACACCGGCAACACTAGCATATGCATCAATTCATAGCCATTCTGTTCCAAACCTATGTTATAGATCATTATTTCTATAAGTGTTCCTACTTTATATTTTTATAAGTGTTCCTACTTTTTCCGCAGTCCAAACTTTCATCCCTGATATAGTACGTACAAACACTCTCTAAAAATAACTCAGAGTTGGTTGACATAGGCATATATAAGTGCAAAAAAGGAGTCCAAAATAACCTATAACCCTGTGGTACATCAGCTAATCCTATTAGATGACTATGAAAAGATGGTCTAAATTTAGCTCTTCTACTTACATTGCCCTCTCTTGCTGATGGATGTGGGGATAAGGTGGTGGGATGCAGAATACACGGAAACAGAGTTTGCCATATATGGTCATATGCAAAGTGGTTTGGCACTTAAAAAGGGAGCGTAAACAAACTTTGAAAAAAAAATGAAAAAAAAATTCTATGAGAATGACGTCTCCCCAACATACTCGCAGAGAGTCAACGGGAGAAAACCCAACTCAGAAGACGAAATATTGAACGAAACTTTGAAAGTATATATGTTTGAAAATAGGCAAACTCACTGGTGAGCCATCCCATAACGTTTTATGCAGAGCAGTAGGGACTTGCATATATGAGCTCAGCACTTGCATTACATTTGATGGTCACAGATGCTGCAGGCTGTGGTGTGGCATTAAATGCAGCCTTTGTGTATTTTTTGTTGTTTAGGAGAAACCAAACGAGAGTTAGTCGTGTTGTTGTTTATCGCACGACGGCAATGTCGTGTATTACTGCTCGAGGCGAAGCCGAGTGCAGTGAGGAGCAGACATTGCCGGTGTGCGATAAACAACAAGACTAACTCGAGTTTGGTTTAGAATTTATCCTACCCCCTCTAAATTACTTCAGCAAATCAAGAAATAACATAAAACTCACCGATAATCAGTGATAATCATTGGTCGCATTTCAAATGACGTCATTTGACAACCGTATCCCACTAGAGCGATAAATTTCATTTTCCTGCACCGTAGACCAAATACAGTCCGCTAATGTCAAGCCTATGGAGTTTTTTACTAGGGGTAGGATAATGCACAGATATACTTCCATAGTTTCAGTTTATTTAACCTCCCTAAAATGAAACCCTGTTTTCGTGTATTCTGATTTGTCTTAAGTAGGTCTGATCTCCTATGAGCCTGGGGCCTGTTTAATAATCTAGTCTCGTACATGAAGACCCTTTTTTGTACGCCAAGGTGGCCTAGGGATGATGTGGGTCAACTTTATTCATCACTAATGGACGACCTTATGGACGGCTGATATTGTCTAAGCGAACGAATTTAAACATTTCTAAATGATAGCCGTTTGTGCGAGGTACAGAAAAGGGTCTTCATGTACGAGCCTAGATTATTAAACGGTTACATAACACAATATTATTAGTATGTAGCCGGGTATTATTTCATACATGATTCCACCACATGTATATGATAATTCCTTTCATAAGTGTGAGTTGAACAAACGGAAAATGACGATTTTTATTTTCAATTTGTCATGACGATCACACATATCCCCCATTCACCATATCCATTATAAAGTTACTTTATGTTACGTCGCTGCATTCCCAGGTGTAGTACGCCGTGATGCCTGGTGACATTCCTAGGTGTAGTACGCTGTGATGTCTGGAGACATTCCCCGGTGTAGTACGCTGTGATGTCTGGTGACATTCCCCGGTGTAGTATGCTGTGATGCCTGGTGACATTCCCCGGTGTAGTACGCTGTGATGTCTGGTGACATTCCCCGGTGTAGTACGCTGTGATGTCTGGAGACATTCCCCGGTGTAGTACGCTGTGATGCCTGGTGACATTCCCCGGTGTAGTACGCTGTGATGTCTGGTGACATTCCTAGGTGTAGTACGCTGTGATGTCTGGAGACATTCCCCGGTGTAGTACGCTGTGATGTCTGGTGACATTCCCCGGTGTAGTACGCTGTGATGTCTGGTGACATTCCTAGGTGTAGTACGCTGTGATGTCTGGAGACATTCCCCGGTGTAGTACGCTGTGATGTCTGGTGACATTCCCCGGTGTAGTACGCTGTGATGTCTGGTGACATTCCCCGGTGTAGTACGCTGTGATGCCTGGTGACATTCCCCGGTGTAGTACGCTGTGATGTCTGGTGACATTCCCCGGTGTAGTACGCTGTGATGTCTGGTGACATTCCTAGGTGTAGCACGCTGTGATGTCTGGTGACATTCCTAGGTGTAGTACGCTGTGATGTCTGGTGACATTCCCCGGTGTAGTACGCTGTGATGCCTGGTGACATTCCCCGGTGTAGTACGCCGTGATGTCTGGTGACATTCCTAGGTGTAGTACGCTGTGATGTCTGGTGACATTCCTAGGTGTAGTACGCTATGATGCCTGGAGGCATTCCCAGTCATGGTATGCCATGATGCCTGGAGGCATTACCAGGCATAGTATGCCATGATGATTGGAGGCATTCCCAGTCATGGTATGCCATGATGCCTGGAGGCATTCCCAGGTATAATACGCTATGATGCCTGGAGACATTCCCAGGTATAGTATGCCATGATGCCTGGAGACATTCCCAGGCATGGTACACCACGATTCATTGAGGCATTCCCTGGCATAGTATGGTATGATGCCTGGAGGCATTCCCAGTCATAATATGTCAAGGCATTGCCAGGAATAGTCTGTCAAGTAATTCCTAGGCAGAGCATGATTTAAAGATGCCATGAGGCATCATTTTTCAGAATATCAATAACTGCTATATTCCAATAAAATAATGCAAAATAAGTATAGCTCACTATAAAAGTCAAACACATGAATTGCACAGAATGAAGGATGATAACCATAAACCGCTTATTCTGTGTACAGAGTTGTGCCTCAGACATTGTCCTACCCTAATAAAAAGCACATCCGTGGCATATGGCCTCAAAGCCATTGTATACAGGAAAATAGGACTTTTGTGCTTTTGAGCAAAAACCTAGTCCCTATGGATACATCCTATATTATGGCAATCGCTTGGTTTAATTTATTGAAGAAGATGGATAATAAATACAAAAAGCGATGGTTCTGTTGACAGGCAGCTCTGTAAAACACCCAACGTTGACGTAGTAATACACGAGCATCAACAAGTGTATTAATACGCATCAACCTCATGGTATACAGCTGCCTTTCTACATGATTATTGCCTATTTATTCTATAGGGCATGGCATAAAATGATTTTTTCTGCAACTATTCATTTCATCGCAAATCGTGGAGACGGGGTATGATAAATACTATACAACCCTCAATGAGAAACAGATTGGAGAGTACTGCTACTGTCACATGAAGATCACTATTCGCATGGGCACTGTTACATAAATCCAAGTCGACTCTCACCTCGGATCATTTCTATCGTAAAACTGGATGAGGTTTAATTTTGGCCACCGTATGCCACAACTGGAGTTTGGCAAAGTGATTTCATGAGGCGAAGCCGAGTGAAGTCCGGAGCCAAAACTTCAGGAGTGGAATGCAGTGGCCAAGATTAAAACGAATCAGGTTTTGATTTTATCCTACCCTATCTCCTCGATTTTGGAATATTACGTGATAATAATGCTGTATGCCACTAGTGGCATATAAAACTCCGTATGCCAGTCAGACTGGTATACGGAAACCCAATGTTAAGCCTATGAGATTTTATATTAGGGGTAGGATAATACAAATTACTATATACCCATGCCATACTGTAAATACGCACCGTTTCGGCATATGATGTAAAAATACTGTACGGACCAGTGGACCAGATAATACGGACTACCTTTCCATATACATTTATTGAAATATTAGTTGTTAAGCTAAATGAAATTGATTTTTTAAGAAATATAGGTTATATAGTAAATATATAACGTCCAACCATGCTTGTACAAGTCACAGAACTCGATGCTAATTTACCATTTGTACGGAACTCGGCGTAAACACCTCGGTCTGTACAGACGGTAAATCACCATCTCGTTCTGTGACTTGTACAGCATGGTCAGGACGTTCTAAGTACTGGCATCAAAGTATATTTTAAGCAGTTGGTGTGCATCAACTTGTATTCTTTTTTATTTTTAACAAGTATTTATTCAGGATAAGATGTTCAAGATCTTGTACTCGCCAGGCTCGGCCTAGGCCGTTCTGCCTGGTCCCTCTATATGTTTTTCAGAAACATAAGATAAAAAATAGGAGATTGTAATATACAGGCATGTGGAATCGTATAGTACTTATCACTAAGATTTTTCGAGGCAGGCCTTGAGGAGGTATAGACCCTATTGAGGTATCCCGTAATTCAGTCTGTTGACCAAGTTCCGGGTTTCGCTGGTTACCGACGTAGTATAGTGATGGACCCCTTGCTCGTAACTCAGAATTAATGCAGTTTAACGGTTTTCAAACATCCTCAAATTGAAATTCTGATGTCCGAAATGGAAATTTCAGCTATTTCTACATGGGAATCCGAAATTATATTCAGTTTCTCCAATTATAAATCAGAAAACTGTGTTTCATTTTGTCGTAGTGTGCCAAGTCTATCGGGAGCGGAACTTTGCTTTACCCGGGGCGATAATCGGGAGTTTAGTGACCTCTGGAGGCTCTATGAGATGAGATGAGTGAGGTAAACGGGTTGTATAGTCAGGGTATAATTTAGCAAACATATAGCACTCGAGAAGGAGTTGTACCATGATACTATACAAAACCATCAGTACCAATAATACAGGTATATGGGCCTCTCTTCTCCTTCACCCCCAGCAGTGGTAGATTTACTGCTATATCAAAGACCAGTCCTTCTCATACCATGTCTATGTGGTGTGGTGTTTAGCCAGCTTTCTCCTTCAACCCCAGCAGTGGTAGACTGACTGCTATATCAAAGGCCAGTCCTTCTCATACCATGTCTATGTGGTGTGGTGTGCAGCCACTCTTCTCCTTCACCCCCAGCAGTGGTAGACTGACTGCTATATCAAAGGCCAGTCCTTCTCATACCATGTCTATGTGGTGTGGTGTGCAGCCACCTTTCTCCTTCACCCCCAGCAGTGGTAGACTTACTGCTATATCAAAGGCCAGTCCCTCACATACCATGTCTATGTGGTGTGGTGTACAGCCACCTTTCTCCTTCATCCCCAGCAGTGGTAGACTTACTGCTATATCACAGGCCAGTCCTTCTCATACCATGTCTATGTGGTGTGGGAAGTAAAATAACTCTCACCTTGGCAAATGTGTAGGGGTGAGATTTCTACCTAAATTCATTACATAGATTCCATCACCACCCTTTTGGTGTAAAATAGCTTTGAGAAAGCCTGGTAAGGACCTTTAATGGAGGTCAATATACCCCAACAGAACTTTAAACATGCAGTCCAGTGCTCTAGCCACTTCTGCTTTCAATGAGTATGAACTTTTGTCCTGTAATTTTGTAAAAAAAAATTGTTTTATGACAACCAAGATGAAAATCATGTATCTGATATATATGAACCATCTATCAATAAACTATTTAAAAAAAGCCCACAAAGAAATGGACGTTAAATCAAACCAACCAATCAACCTGGGATTATCATATGACAGTCCTATAAGAATCTTTTCAGATAGATAATAAACGATATGACTGTCCAGGTATAATCCTTTCAGATATCAAACACCCCCCTGGAAGGACATTTCAAGTCTCTGTTCTTCTCCCATTCCCTTTAAAGGACAATCCATGTTGTTTTTTTAAGACGTTTATTAATACTGGCTGATGCCCAGTCCCAAGGGACTGGTCTTAACGCACAGCCAGTTTCCTATTGTATACATTTCTACCTTCTTTTGTGGCGCTTGTACGCAACATATATACAGTCAAAAAAATATATATATAGAAAAAGAGCAGTATTGTAAATATACGTTCCATGGTAAAGGTAATATGGTTAGAAATTTTAGCAGAGAGAGCCCAGACAGGACTGGTCCAAACCATTAAACTCAGATCATCCTCTGACAGTCCTATGACAGTCCTAGAAGAATCCTCACAGATATTAAACGGCCCCCTGGAAGGACATTTCATATCTCTGTTCTTCTCTCATTCCCTTGAAAGGACAATCTATGTTTATTAAGCACAGATCATCCTCTGACAGTCCTATGACAGTCCTAGAAGAATCCTCTCAGATATTAAACGGCCCCCTGGAAGGACATTTCATATCTCTGTTCTTCTCTCATTCTCTTGAAAGGACAATCTATGTTTATTAAGCACAGATGATCCTCTGACAGTCCAATGACTTTCCTAGAAGAATCCTCTCAGATATTAAACGGCCCCCTGAAGAGGACAACGCTTGGTTAATAGGGAAACTCCACACCCATCATTATTATCCACAGCAGCAGCAGAAACAAACCTGGTCAATTATAAATAAACCTCCCGGCGGCAATTAAATCCTCCACACAGGTTGCAGCCATTCCTATTCACAGACTCGAGCCATTAGGTGGCTGACATTTAAGGCCTACCCACCGCCTACCCACCGCCTACCCACCGCCTACCCACCGCCTACCCAACTCAACGTGGTGTTCAGAGGCGGCACTCTCCCAGCAGATCCTGGGTGCCGCTGGGGCTTCACAGCACCTCGGGATCTCTGCTGGGGGAGTGTGGGGGAGGCTTGAAGCATCTCCCCCGCTTCAAACATGGACTCAAATATTATGGCACGCCGTTTTGGATATTGTTATTACGTCTATATTCTGTCCACTGAATCTTTGTAATTACGTCTATAGTGGACCCCGAATTCTTCGAGATCTTTTTTTTTGACACTTGTGGTCGCTACATGCTACAACACACAACGTCTACATAAGATACATCATGATTTATTTAACCTCATTTTGGCAGGAGATTTCAACTTGACAGAATCTTCGGGTAGTTGTTTCCAGGTGCTCTATACATTTTTTATGGAGACTTCGTAATCGGTGGATAATATAGACGAAATGACAATGTCTAGTACAGAGCCGTCTGTCCACATAACCATCGTTTGTTGCATTTATTATCCATCTTTTCGAGTAAATTTAACTCAGGAATTGCCATATCAAAGGGTATAACAATACGGACTATTTCTTTGCTCTATAGTACAAATGGACTATTTTTCCCGTATACCATGGTTTTGAGGCCATATACCACAGATTTGAATCCGTATACCACAGCTGTAGTATCTTACAGGTTTAGTATAATGACTCGTTGTTTACTGAGTCCCCATACATTTTCAATGGGGACTTTGCATACAATGGATAATAAATCTATGCGTCATTACATCCACGGAATAAGTTTTAGACTAATTCCTTGGACGGAATATAGACGAAATGACATGAACGGCTCGCCATACTCAAATGTTCCCATTTAGATTTTACACTGGGTCAAGGTGGGAGCTCGCCTCGTAATGAGGGCGTGAGGCGGAGGTGCGGGCGATATTAAGGAGAGGACAGTGCATTATTAGGCTCTTTAATTGACTAGTTCAGCTCCTACATGAATGCAGGCCATTATTAGTTTGTACATGCTTCTGGATTAACGTCTTGATTATTAGTATTGTGGTAAGAGCAATTTAATGTCACGGGTCTGGTTTTTATAGTAATAATGTTTATAGATACAATAAAAATCTAAGAATCTCCGCTGTTGTATAAGAAATCCTGAGTTATATTGCTTTTTATCCAACCCCATATATAAATCTCCATAAACTTAACATGGTGTGACTGTATATATGCCACAGTTTTGCCATATAATATTTATATGCCACGGGTGACATATGCAATTGGAAACAAGTGACGGGGTAGGATAAAATCTAAACGTCACTCACTTTCATATAATTATTTACGTGGCGTTCGTTGTCTTCTGTTACAGATATCACTCAGCTCTGCTTCATGATATCATTCCACGAAGACAACTCACTTTATATAAACAAGTGTATGAAATTACGTGACGTTTCTTGATATCACTATCGACCTAATACAAAGTGTCCATAGAAAACACATAGGCAGTGTGTATCACCATACCCAGAGTATACAGATATATCCACCTAAGACAAAGTGTCCATAGTAAACACATAGGGAGTGTGTATCACCATACCCGGAGCATACAGATATATCAACCTAATACAAAGTGTCCATAGAAAACGGAGGGAGTGTGTATCAACATACCTGGAGTATACAGATATATCCAACTTATACAAAGTGTCCATAGAAAACACATGGGGAGTGTGTATCGCCATGTCTAGAGCATACAGATACATCCACCTAATACAAAGTGTCCATAGAAAACACATAGGGAGTGTGTATCAACATACCTAGAGCATACAGATATATCCACCTAATACAAAGTGTCCATAGAAAACACATAGGGAGTGTGTATCACCATACCCAGAGCATACAGATACATCCACCTAATACAAAGTGTCCATAGAAAACACATAGGGAGTGTGTATCACCATATTAAGAGCATACAGATATATCCACCTAATACACCATACTCGGAGCATGCTTAGAGCCAACTATAAGGTGAATTCAACCATGCAGATCAGAATTATGGTAATGCTGTATTTATCACTCAGCTTTCCAAATAAAAATTATCAAAGGAAAGAAAAAGTAACTGCCGATCTTCTCATTAACTACTTTCCACACCAGGGACTTTTTTTCCGTATTATCCTAGGGGAATATGGCTTTCCGTATTCTACTCAGAAGCGATCTGTAGGCTCCATAGGTTTATTATTGAGAATCCGTATTAGGTGAACAATAAGATTTAACTGCTACGTTAAGACAATGAGGTTATAACCCTGGTATTTTCCCATAGACCTAATATTGGGAACTCATACTCAACGTCTATGGAGTAAGATGCAGAGATTCCAATGTTTTCATTTACAGAATGAAAAAAAGATTTCTCATGGAATATCAACAAACCAACTGATAAATTACCCAATTCAGCCAGAGCCCTTGATCCCCCACTGAACCTCCCCACTGACCCATGTAAAAACTCGAGGTTTCCCTTGATTCCCCACTGCATTGTGAATTTAATGAATAAACCCCGTATTGCAACGTGAAATATTTCAATTTTTTCTGACCCTAACTGGCAACCCTGAAGAAATACGCAATGGGTATATATGTCACCTAATTAGTATGTGATAGGGGTGAGATAAAATCTGAACCCCACTCGATCTATAGCCACTGAAAATCTCACTGGGCTTTGCCTCAGTCTGGCTCTAGAGCTTCCCTGCATAGGTACCATTCTTCCAGTCACAATCTAGTTCTAGAATATGTCTCCATTTAACTGCAGTTTCGACCTTTATTCATCATTGCTGAGTCATCACTAAAATTGGTCATGTTTGGAGAACAACCTCGCGACACCGCAGCGTTCATGCTGTGCTTCGCGGAGTTGGGGATCGATGATTGGCTCCATAATGTCACGTGATTACAGGTTATTCCCAAACATTGCACCGAAACTTTCTATTTTGCCTCAGCAGCGCTAAAGGTCCGTCGGTGGTGCCTGACTGTATATCGGTGACGGCCAATGGAAATGGGGTATTAGGAGAACTCAGAAAATCTACACCGTTCTTGTCGGCCAATGGAAACGGGCCTTATGGTTGTGGCTTGGGACACACCAAGCGAGAAATACAGCGATTTCCGGAATCGCTAATGCAAAATGGGGTGTATTATATAGTGTGCTATTTTTTCATCAATGGGACTTCAACACACAACCTTAGTATTACTAGTCCAGTGTTTTAACCACTGAGCTAAGTCCACAAACACCCAATTAGTTGTATTTTTTTACTTTCATTGTCACAGCAGATGAATATATATATATATGCAATGAAGCATAAATCATTCAAGTAGATCCAACAGTACTTTATACACACTGCATGAAAACCACCGTTTTACATATGAATGCACCCGGCGTATATAGGTATGCTTTTGCGTATAGAAGGTCGTCCTATTCCCCTTGTGTATACGCCTCATCTGTAGGCGCCTGATTCATATATACGCCTGATTCATATATATACGCCTGATTCTGGTGTATTTACACCACTATCCAGTAATTCCGATCTCTACCACTTGGGGACACCACTGGTAGCATATTTCATGTTCCATTAACCATCCAAGTCTGTATTTTATGCAAAATGCAATCTTATATAAGCAATTTATTTTATAAAACCTTTATAAAACCTGATTGAGTATAAATTGATTAATTACATATAATAAACCCTGCATTATGTTGGCTTTTTTTTTACCGTTTTTCTAATAGATTTTACTTTCAAACACCATTTCTATGTGTAGTCAGTTAAGGTCCAGTATATGATCGCCCTGTTCAAGCTTAGAGTTCACTCCTAAAATTATCTTACCCCCCGCCGGCTAAATTAAATTGATAATTTTTTATTTTTTTTTATCAATTTCGGGTATATAGTAAATATAGAATGACCTACCATGCTTGTACAAGCCACAAAACTCGATAACAATTTACGGTTTGTACAGAACTCGGCGTAAACGTCTCGTTCCGTATAAACCATCTATTGTCATCTCGTTTTGTAGCTCTATAATAATATTTATCAATTTCGGGTATATAGTAAATATAGAACAACCTACCATGCTTGTACAAACCACAAAACTCTATAGCAATTCACTATTGTCATCTCGTTCTGTAGCTCGTACAGCAGGGTCAGGAAGTTCTATATAATTACTACACAGTGCCCGTTGAAAAAATCTAAGGTCGTACATGAAGATCCTTTTTTTGTACCTCGTACAAGGGTTATCGTTTAATTATCTTTAAATTTGTTCGCTAAAGAAGTCTTAGCCGTCCATAAGGTTGTTCATAAGTGTTGAATATAGTTGACCCACACCGTCCCTGGGTCTCTATGGCCTACAGAAAAGGCTTTACATATACGATGCTAGATTATTAAACGGGCCCCACGAGACCAGCATCCTATCTGGCCAATGATACCTTCTATATGGAGCTACGTAACTATTTCATGAATACGGACACAGTCACCCACTCCCTCCCCTCTAGACATGATGTAATTATTCAAATAGCGCCCGCCTGGTATCCTGAAGGGTAAAAATGTACTTTTATTATCCGTGGTATGCAAAGTCTCAATTGAGAATGTATGGGGACTCAGTAAACCACGACTCTATATTATAAGACCTCTCAGATACCATAATTGTGGTATACAGATTCAAATCTGTGGTATACGGCCTCAAAGCCATGATATACGGAAAAATAGTCCCTTTGTGCTATAGGGCAAAAAAAGTCCTATTGTTGTAGCCTTTAACACGACAATTAATTTACTTGAGAAAATGGATAATAAATACAACAAGCTATAACAATAGTTATGTGGACAGGCGGCTCTGTAAACCACTCGAGGTTGACGTCGAATTACACTCTCTAGCGCTCGTGTATTACTACGCATCAACCCCTCTTGGTTTACAGCCGCCTGTCCAAAAAACATCGTTTATTGTCTCTATATAGAACGACCTACCATGCTGTGCAAACTACCAAACGAAATAGGAACGAGGCCTTTGCCTGAATTCCGTGGCAAACATCAATTCCCATCGAGTTTTGTGGCTTGTACTGTATCTTACGTTATATGGCGAAACGGTGTGTATTTACAGTATATACGGCATGGGTATATAATGAATAATGTGATTTATCTACAGTATGAATAGGGACTATCGTAAAACCGGATGAGTTTTAATCTGGGCTCCCGTATGCGACGACTGGAATTTTGGCTCCGGATATCACTACGCCAAACTCCAGTCGTCGCATATGGGAGCCCAGATTAAAACGAATAAGGTTTTGATTTTATCCTACCCCGTGAACGATATTTTTATGTGAGGATAATAACAAAAAAACACGATAAAAACTTTCTGAAGTCCTCCATAGAGCTCTCCTTGCTGCTCTGAAGGCGCTTGGAACTACTTTCAGCTGCTGATCTCCGATTGGTCCATTTTTTGTACGCTCCTAGGAGCGATTTTTTATCCGTATGCGACATATGGGGGCATACAGAAAGTCAATGTTAAGCCTATGGGATTTTATATTAGGGGTAGGATAATAGTTTTTACTCTCCCTGGACGAAGGGAATACAGTAAAACCCTGCTTCAGGGACACTCTGCTTCAGGGTACACCCCTCTATATTCCCTCTATTAAGGGTTGATTTTAACCATTTTTTATGGGACAGCTGTTCCGGTACAGCTGCGGCGTCGGGATGTGTTTATGGCATGGAAAGACCTCGAACGGCCACCCCTTCAGGCTCAGTAACCACGTTTTCTCTTAGTACCCCCCCCCCCCCCCTTTAACCATATACTATTGTCACAGGTCCCCGCATTCAATGGTTAATGGTGACAGCGTAGAAACAAGGGGTAGAGTTAACTGTGGCCACATACATCTTTTACGAGATATCGTAATACATGGATAATTAAACCTGAATGATTAAGGAAGAACGTCGACAGATGGTAGAAGGAAGGCAGCAGGAAGTGTTAAAGGCATAGAGATTGGGAATATTAGATAACTGTCAATCAAGTCGGATGGAAAGTGGGGCCCAAAGTCCAACACCAAGAACTCATAAGAAGGGCTGGCCTGGAGAACGAGGAACAAATGGTTTTATTATCCACATAATGCAAAGTGTCCATAGAAAACACATAGGGAGTGTGTATGGACATACCCGACGCAATACTGCACGGACTTCTAATCGGGGCATGGAGAACGAGTTCCCAATGTTAAGTCTCTGGGACAAAAATACCAGGGGTGAGTTATACTCCGATACTCTGCCTATAGTTTATGGAGTTTATAAAGACTTTCAGTGTGCTGCAAAAAAACTATTCCTTCACTATCTCCATGCCAATTCTGTGACATTGGTAGGGTGCAGAAAACCAGTGTGTCTTAGAGGTATAACCAACTGACCATAACCAGTCACCAGTGACCAAAATACCTCATTGACCCACTGTTGTTTGGTATAGCTGCACCCTAAAAAGACCGTTGTGCCAATGGCAGGCTGGGTGCCAAGTAGGGTACAGAAAATGGCCCATAGACTGGATAAAACCCAAACCTTTTAATTGTTATTATTCTCATAACTCCATTCTCATCCATCAATGATGAGCATGCCATTTTGTAAAGACTACAGTGTAGACTAGCTAGATAGCAAGTTAGGTGTAGACCTTAAGAGGAAGGGAGTATGAACTCAAACATAGATGTACTAGGTACTACTATGAGTCAAGAACTTAACCGATTTTAATGACAGATTTTTCAGCTTATATGCAATCAGTAGGTAGCATTTTTCTACAGGGTAAGCTTGCAAGCCCTTTACTGGAATTGGCTATTGAAGCAATAGCCAATCAGTCCCAGTCTCATTCTGGTCTGCCGCTCATGTCACTAACAACTCAGAAGTCATGTCATTGCGCCCTGCCCCCATTTTGGTAGACCAGGAACTAGAGTGAGCGATAATGAGGGTAAACATGCCATTCACTACATGGCTGCCATACAGTAAACATACAAGATGTTGACTGCCCTATTGCAGTCTTTTTGATACTAATAAGTACAGACAATTTATATGACTAATCTCTTTGCATAGAAACCAAGGTATAGTAAAACCCCACATTTGGTACACCCAGCTTGAGAGCACACCCCGCTTAAGGAGACAATTTGAATGGAAAATTTTCACTCTATTAAGATTTTTTTTTAACCATGATTAAGGGGCCACTTAATTGAACACCCCGCTGAAGGAGAGTTATTTCTGTACAAACTGCTTCTTAACCCCCCTTAAGGGGACATTTTGTAGGGACACCATATCAAATTTGACAGTGTGGGGATAACACTACAGAATATCTTGATTCCTTGTTTATGGTGTGGTGTCTTAACGATCAGACACCAGACAACAACCTGCGTAGGCTCCTGTTGGCGTCAGGTAGACCTTAGATCTAAGGTGTGTCTGTGTGGTTATAACAGTGTCTCTATGCCATATTATTATATACCTGTGCCATTATGTTACACAAATACCAACCTCTACTAGGGTATTGGCATTAAATATATACCGGCTAAGTATGGTGGTATAAAATGATGTACCACCCTACTTTGAATACAAATTCTAATTGGCTGAAAAAAATTGCACTGACCTACTCAGGAAATGCTGGCAGTGACTTGCACAAGGATCACAGGAGTTGAAGGGAAAAAAAGAGTAAAAAATGTGCTTGGAGCATATTCTGTGCTTGACTTTCACTAAGATGTCAAGAGATATACCACCACACTTTGAATCCAGCTCGGATGTTGTCATATTTCCTTATGTAATTCATCAAATACTTATATTTGAAGGTATAATATTGTTTCTTTTGTTAAAAATATTCCACTTGCTTTGCGAGCTTGTGGAAATTTTTATCGAAAGAAACGCGGTATGTGAGTATGAACTAGTAAGGTATGTACATTTTATCTTAGTATCACCTGTATAAAGGTATTATATACTACATAGCCTATCTACGACAGACTGAAAACCCCGCTTAAGGGGGAACTTTACTTGGAACGGAAGATGTCCTCTGAAGCGGGGTTTTACTGTAATTCATCACAATAAGGATGTAGAGATTGGAACTTTACAATTTGTTACAGTGCCACCAACTGGTGTAAAATGCTGTCATGGACTGGTCGATAATGAGTGGTGTTTTTGTCTACACAGGAGCCTCAACATTCACGGGGGGAGCGTGACCTTGGAGGAGAAGTCCCGCGAGGACGCGCAGGCCATGTACAGCGGGCTCTGGTTGTCAACAGGACTCCAAACGGACAAGAAAGGCGGCCGCCAAAACATACCCATGCTCTTCGAGGTAAGAGATACTCCATACACAATATTGACTGGTTTCAGATACAAGCGGTCGTATGCTCCGAGGAGTTGACGCGTAGTAATATCCGAGGGTATGCGAGGATATTGCGCAGAGTCAACTCCGAGGAGCATACAAACGCTTTTATCTGAAACCAGTCTATATTGTATTTATTATCCACCTTTTCTTGACAAGTGGCATGTCGATATCAATTCGTTTTAGTTATGCACTATTTTTCCGCACGCACTATTTTTCCGTATGCGCCACCCGGAGCATACAACATATCCGTATGCACCAGGTATGTCCATACAAACTCCCTATGTGTTTTCTATGGACACTTTGTATTAGGTGGATATATCTGTATGCGCCGGGTATGGTGATACACACTCCCTATGTGTTTTCTATGGACACTTTGTATTAGGTGGATAATAAAATTTGTTGTACTACCAGTTGATTCTACGCTCAATCATACTACACATGAGCTACACCATGGGCATAAAATTCTAGAGAATACACTGTTCATGCCTACACATACTGCCCGCTGCTACCCATGACGTATTTAAAGCCGTATGTCATACTGCGACGTATGGGGTCTGACATCACATGATTGGCTAAAATTTCGTCATTATATGGTGTATAATAATATGAAAACGGGATGACTGTCTTAGTACGTAAAAATACGTAGTAAAATTAGCAATCATCAACCAGCCGTATAGAGAATATTTAGAGAAGTACCTTACTACACTTAGTTTAAGTCTTTCATAACTTGATTATTTGAATCATTATTACAATGGATCTAAGGATCTATCTCGCCTGTTATGTTCAAACCACTGTAGGTATATGATGTTCTACCACCTTGTATGGAAGACCGATGTCACATCGAATACAAATGTCTAAATAAAAAAATAAAAAATTATTAGTCAGATACATCCCTCATCCTTTGGCATCGGGATGTATATGATCAATAACATTTCCGCGTATTTTTGACATACAAAGACAGTAAGCCAGCTTCCGTATAATAGAACATGTTGGTGGGTTACCGATATTATATATTCATATAGGTACTTACTATATACCCATGCCGTACATACTGTAAATACGTACCGTTTTGCCACATAACGTAAAAATACTGTACGGACCACTGGTCCGTACACTAAAATACGGACCACCTTGCGATACACATTTATTAGATATTGGTTGTTAAGACAAACGAAATTAATGATTTTTTTTAAATTTTGGGTATATAGTAAATATATAACGTCCAACCATGCTTGTACAAGCCACAGAACTCGATGATAATTTACGGTTTGTACGGAACTCGGCGTAAACGCCTCGGTCCGTACAAACAGTAAATTGTCATCTCGTTCTGTGACTTCTGTGTACAGCATGGTCAGGACGTTCTATATAATTACTATTTTGTCATACACACTGTTTTTCCGTATGCTCTAGTTCATGCAATCCAGGTCATACAACATATCTGTATGCTCTGGGTATGTAGATACACACTGCCCATGTGTTTTCATGTACTAGGTGTATAATAAAGTGAAACACACCCTTTAGGTAGATAATAAGGTAATCTATGATTGATGTTACTATATACCCATGCCGTATATACTGTAAATACGTACCGTTTTGCCACATAACGTAAAAATACTTTACGGAACAGTGTTCCGTACGGCAAAATACGGAACACTGTTCCGTACACGTCATTTAGCGAAATTAAGTTAACGATCCACCATGCTTGTACAAGCTACGAACTCGATGATAATTTACGGTTTGTACGGAACTCGGCGTAAACGCCTTGTTCCATACAAACCATAAATTAGGCCACTCAAAAAAAACCCAACTTGTTTCTCATCACCGCGCGCATCACAAAAAAGCGATTTTAGAAGATTTTTTTTTTCTTCAAATAGATGAACCTTGATAGAAATTATGAAAGGTATGTGTATTTAGTATCAAATTAAAGCTCCTGATGTCAGATATGCATCAAATGTATAGCCAGTAAAAATCTGGAAACCCCGCGTAAGCAGACACCCTGCGTAAGCAGCCACTTTGGCCCGGATCAGAGGGTGTCCGCTTATGCGGGGTTTTACTGTATGTCTGGCATCTTTGATATAGCAAAAAAAAAAAAAAAAAAAAAAGCGCCCTCGTCATATTTTTCATGGCTTGGTGATGAGAAACAAGTTTTTTTTAGTGGCCTTATCAACTTGTTTTGTAGCTTGTACAGCATGGTCAGGTCGTTTTGTATAATTATCTGTGTCGGTTCAGTGTTCAGTCTCTGTTTGTTACTACAACCTGCTGGTCACAGATGGAAACAAATACATGCAGGATGGTCAAGGACGCTCCGTTTACGTCCCATTAAAAAAATATTTAAATTTAACCATATTGGTGGTTAAAACTGAAATTAGAACAAACCAAATTAAGGTTTCCTCTGAAGTCCTCTGTTAGGCCACGGAAGTGTAATACTGGGAGGTGTTTTTTAGACGGGAGAATCGTTAATAGCGACCGTTTTGAGGCCATAGCCTAATTATCATACATTTGGCGATAATTATCGAACCATTAGGGCCCATGGTCATTGTATTTATCTTGAAAATTGTTTTGAATGTTTGATTATCACTATTATCGTTTTTCTAGTCCCAGAAGTTATCTGTCAACTTGGCATTTCTTCAACTGCCTTTCTAGGATCCAAATATATCAAGCACCAGTAGGTCAATGAGGTATTTCATTCTTGAGTGATTGATCATGGTTAGTTGGGCATGCCTCTAAAACCCTGAGACACTGGCACCCTGCTCCTTTCCCACTATCACAGTGAAGGAATATTAGTGAAGGGATAGTTTTTGCAGCATGTTGGAGGCATATATGTGACCCCTCTAACCTTTAGGCAATGTATATATTTTATGCAAGCACGCTCTAACAAATAAATCTCCCAATTAAAGACAATAAACTGTTGTTGATGTTTCAGTTTGAAGAGCTGGGCACGTTGAAGGTGGTGCTACAGACCAAGTTTTACCCAGAGACGGAGCGCAACCACAGCCGCTGGGGGACAGCCATCAGCCGCATTGAGTATGACTGTACCGTGCCCGACAATGCCAGCTACATCGATGTCGTCAAGACCACCATCCGCTAGACAACCATCCACATCCAGTATGACTGTACCGTGCCCGACAATGTCCAACAACGCCAGCCAGATCGATGTCGTCAAGACCACCATCCGCTAGACAACCATCCACATCCAGTATGGCTGAACTGTACCCGACAATGTCCAACAACGCCAGCTACATCGATGTCGTCAAGACCACTATCCGCTAGACAACCATCCGCATCCAGTATGACTGTACTGTGCCTGACAATGTCCAACAACGCCAGCCACATCGATGTCGTCAAGACCACTATCCGCTAGACAACGATCCACATCCAGTATGACTGTACCGTGCCCGACAATGTCCAACAATGCCAACTACATTGACGTCCTCAAGACCACGATCTGCTAGACAACGATCAACATCCAGTATGGCTGTTCTGTGCTCGACAATGCCAGCTACATCGACATCCTCAAGACCACGATCTGCTAGACACTGCCACCCGCCCCGCTGCTCCTTCTACACGCAACTCCCTACACTATCCTCCTCATCCGCCCCGCCGGTCCCTCTACACGCAACTCCCTGAACTACCCTCCTCCTCCTTAGATGAGACCAACCCCAGTCTGTGCTGAGCTACGATATTACAGTACAATAAACTGTTTAAGTTTGAAAAGCTGGGCACGTTGAAGGCGTGAAGGTGCTGCAGACCAAGTTTTACCCGGAGACGGAGTGCAACCACAGCTGTTGGGGGACGGCCATCAGCCGCATCAAGTATGACTGTACCGTGCCCGACAACGCCAGCTACATCGATGTCGTCAAGACCACAATCCGTTAGACAACCATCTGCAAAGATTATGAATGTATCGTGTCCTACAATGCCAGTTACATCAATGTCGGCGAGACTACCATCTGTACAATGCCTGACAATGCTAGTTACATCAACGTCCTCAAGACCATGATATGCTAGACAGTGCCACCAGCCCCGCCGCGCCCTCTACACGCAATCCCCTGCACTATCCTCTTCCTTACACTGGTCGCCAGAGCTACACTACACTAGCTCTCAGAGGAGGTGTGAAGCGCAGCACCCCCTATACTGACTCGGTTCATATATACGATTGCGGCTGCCTCACAGTGTCACTCTCAAACATGCCAGCAAGGGGGAAAGAGCTCTGAGAAGAATCCCCACCAAAAACATGAAAAATGCAAATAGCTCTTGTGTCATTAATAACAGGCCGATTTTGATAAACAAAACATTGTTAGAAACCTAAGACATGGGCCTATTTAGTGATATACATGTCATGTACCTGTGCTATGGCTAAGGTTTCCTGTCGTAGGTTGAACATTGGAATTTGTGAGAAAAAAGGCTGTATTCCACAACACAAAACAACCATAAAACATGGAGCTCTATTGAGCTCTATTGTGGTTTGGAGTACATTAGATGTCACTTTATCAATATCTGAAAAGATTTTTGATAGAGCTCTAACAGTTTGTATGTAGTAGCTGTTACTATTTAGCCTAATTTTGCTATACTTTCGCATAGGAATCTGCCTCAGCTGTCATTCGAGTCCATGCCAAAACGATAGGGGGCGCTGCGCTTCACACCTCCTCTGGCTAGCTCTGGTTGGGTTAAATCTGTGGCACCTTGACCCACTACCTGTAAGTGTCTGTTACTTTCCCATCATATTTCTATGTGACCTGGACCTATGCTTGGAGAGTGTGATATTTCTCACTCTTGAAGTCATTTTTACATATTCCTATTTTCCCTTGTGTGTATTTTCAATAAAATAACCATAAAGGTAGACTTTATTATCAATTTGGTGAGCAGTGAATATTTCTGCTTTCAAAACCCATGAGAGTGAGAATTCGTGGACACGATCTGTATTTAACCGTACCAATACACGGAAACAGAGTTTGCCATATAAGGTCATATGCAAAGTGGTTTGGCACTTGAAAAGGGAGCATGAACAAACTTTAAAAGTATATCTCTTAAAAATTGGCAAACCGGCCATGTAGCCATTGCATAACATTTTATGCAGAGCAGTACAGACTTGCACATCCAACTCTATGAGCTCAGCATTTGCATCCCATTTGATGAGATACAGATGCTGCAGCCTGTGATGTGGCATTAGATGCAGCGCAGCTTTGGTGGATTATTTTGCACCAATATACTTCCATGATCCGTTTGTTTACACTCCCTAAAACGAAACTCTGTTTTCGTGTATCTCCAAGTTGGAATAGAGTGTAGACAGAGGCGGTGGCGAATCTTCCTCCTCCTCCACCCAGTGGCGCCGTCTGTAGGGACGCAGGCGAGGCATTCCTGCAGCGGCCTCAGTGCAAATTCCCTTTTTGTGGTCTACTGCAAGGTTAATCAGTGATGGCATTTTTCTACATTTCCATGGAAATCCTTGCTTTCTTTATTTCCAGTTTATAAAATCCCTTTTCATGTACAAAACAAATAATGAATAAATCAATACTAGTTCATGCCAATAAAACAGTGGTTTGAATCTTCCCACAGGTAACTGGACCGATGGCACCTGGACTGATGGCACCTCTTTTCAGTGTTACCTGGACTGATGGCACCCGTGCCTAGACTGATGGCACCACTTGCCTAGACTGATGGCACCACCTCATTTTTTACCTGGACATGGGAACCACTTGATAGATATAGTATTAATGTGCAATAGTCATCTAATAACAGTGTTTCCAGTTTAGTTTTCAAGTTTTTTTTCTGATTTCTGAAAAAAACCCTCATTGATTTCAGGAGACCAGCGCTGCTTCCGCGGTGCCATCAGTCCAGGTGTCATCGGTCCGTGGTGCCATCGGTCCGTGGTGCCATCGGTCTAGTAATCTCCCCATACATCCCTCATCCCCATGGCCGACACTAATGCGCTTCCATGTTTTCTCAGTGTCTTCCACATCAAAATGGTTCCACCTTTTTTCGCTGACCCCAGCAAATATCCCTGGCAAGAAATGATGGGTAATTTTTTAGAGAAGCATACTTTTTGTATAGATTACTATGGAAAGCCAAGGTGAATCCATTAAAACGGCAAATACCCGTGCTCAAAATACCATTTTCGGATGACAGTAAGAATGACGCTTAGTGCTAAAGCTATTGAGTTCGAGGCTAGACATTTTTTTTGGTCTTGTTTGCCACTAATAAAGTGTACTTAACTACAATCATCTCTGAATAAGTTTGTCTCGAAACTACGATGACAGCTGTGAAGTGTATCAAAAATATGCATCGAAAAGATTGGAGAATGAGACATATAATCTCTAACCTATATTTTTATTTCTTTTCCTTTTTTTCTTATCAATTTTTATTAGGGAAATGCAAAACCGGATTCGGCTACACTGCCGTCCTTCCATCCATTCTATATAGTCAAAGTACTGAATGTCTATATCCGGAAATGGTGTTTTGAGCACGGGTATCTGCAGTTTCAGCGGGTTCACTTTGGCTCCCTTTGAAAGGGTTACTTCAGCGAATATTTGATGATGTAAAAATATCTATTTACCTCAACCTACAGCACTACTATTTTCTTGTCATTTTTAATCTCTATAACCCAAAAGAAGCCCAGAGCAGTCTTGTATTTCGCACTTGGAATATATTTTGTATCTACCTTCCTGGTATTGTCATACCATGCGCGAAAATATGTAAATTAACGTCACTCTCCTAATCGTAGTCTTAGGCGCACATTAACTATGGAGAATATTGACTCCATGATTGGTGCTTACAAATAGATACAAGCACATCGGCTCTTGGGTATATAGGTCTATTTTCTATTTAGTGAGACATTATTGTCCAAAATGTCTATATTTGTTATCTCAAAAAAGCATTATATATGATATAATTCCTCAATCATAAACTGCTTCGCTAGTTCTATTCTTGACCATCGATGGACATGGATTTGAATACTCTCCGAATCTTTTTGAATAATTATCTTGTACAAAAAGGTAATATACGGTGGAATGGTTAATCTTCGTCCATTGCTAAAATGAAAAATAAACCTATATTTAGGTTAATCAGAGATGGCAGTTTTCCGCTTTTTCATGGAAATCCTTGCTTTCTTTATTTCCAGTTTACAAAAATCCTTTTTCATGTACAAAACAAATAAAGAATAAATCAAGAGTAGTTCATGCCAATAAAACAGTGGTTTAAATCTCCCCACACATCCTCATCTTCATGACCCACACTATTGCGCTTCCATGTTTTCTCAGTGGTTACTGTTCTGCAGCAATTTTCATCAACCATGTTGTGCTTATCCAATACAAATGTTCTCTATATTTCTATAATATTTTTGCAATTACACTATTGTCATATACCTGTGGTGAGAAATCTATGAAATATTACTGCTAGGGGTGCAGTATTAATAATGGTTGCACACTAGGGCAGTAGTGAATGACTGCTAGCATGTAGTAATTAGAACGACGTGTTTCGAGGATATTCAGGTATATAATAATAAGGAAACATAGTTACTGTTGGCAAATTGATGTCCGTTCTCAGTCTTTTGATCTGGAAATACATCCCTCTGCCTTCAACATTGGGACTTATTCCTGGCACAAAAAAAACCATGAATGGACATAATGCACCCAGAGTAAGTATGTTTTCTCATATTATTTATTAACCAGACCTTCCTCAGAATTCTCCTCTCCCAACAAGTTGGTTTGCAAATTCAGCACCAGGAGGCAATAGTATCGACGACCCGCCAATCTGGGCAGCTTTGAAATCCTGTAGGTTACTTACCCACCAAATATATTATGATATACAATGTACATACATTATCAGGCAGTATCGCCTACATATACCGCCCGCTCCCACCCATGTTGTATTTATTCCGTACGCCACCGGCTGATGTATGGGGTATGTATTGAAATATTAGGCTATAATCGACAAGACAACAGCCACCACTGAGTGTGTGCTTAGAGGGCTGTCTAGTACGTATTCGTCGGAACCAATCAGATCTTGTCAAACTGATGCTATAGATAGAACAACAAACCACGTTATCCCTTTCACCACCCAGCTAGGAAATCCAGGTCGTCAATATCAGCCATGCTCTCTTTGACCATCACAGACCTATGTCTTTACTCTGTGCCATACGTACCGGACTATTGTAAGCTGTACTGTGATTGGTTCCAACAAATACACACTAGGCAGTGGTGGGATCCGTCGGAACGTACCTATGCAACTGCCAGAAGTCGGTTTATTTAACCGTGAACAAGTTCGCTGTGTACAGACAATGTTGTAAAAGTAACACAAATGTAAAAGTGAATAATTTCAGCAATATGTCATCATATGACTAATTAGAATTTCGCCTTTTCAAGACATGTAATTTTTGGAAACAGGTTGTCTTCGCACATCAAAAATACTTAGGAAATTGTCCCTTTACCTTCGTCATCGAAGTATAGCTGATGTCATGATGCTCTTCTGAGTAATAAGTCTAAGGGAGATTTCTAATGTGGGGACCGCTATTCTACCATATGAGGAAACATACTAACTGTGAGCGAATCGATGTGTGTTTGTGGTCTTTTGTCCAGGAAATATTCCCTGGTGCTACATGCAGAGGGAGGTATTTTCAGGACAAAAGACGAGGAAGGACATCAATTTCCACACAGTGAATATGTTTACTTATCATTATATACCTGAAAATCATCAATAACAGGCGTAGCTATCAATGGATTATAATAGCGGTTATCTTCCACCAACAGAATACATACTTAATGGGTGGCGCCTCTTGTGTTATCATAGACCTATGGTCGAATGTCTATCAAATACTACCCACTCCTAGCCATGACATGTATAATGTTTGTGACCAAGTCTGTAATCAATGACCGCTAGAGCAAGTAATTAAAATGGTTTTAAAAATAAAAATTTCAGGTATATGAAATTAAGGAAACATGTTTACTGTGTGGAAATTGATGTCATTCTCCGTCTTCTATTATAGAAATATGTCCCTCTGCCTGTAGCACCAGAACATATTTCCAGGACAAAAGACCACAAACACTACATCAATTCGGTCACAGTTAGTATGTTTCCTCATATTATTATGGGAGAGTTACTTTATGAAGTAACCCTTGACATCATCTCATCCCATCTCATCATCAGTGTACAAGCTTAGTTTATGCCAGAGAAAATACATCTGAGTTTATAGTGGGCTTACCCCTTGCCAACAAAATGATCAGATATTTTGAAGAACCACTAGGGGCCATCCATAAAGTTCATACGCACTGAAGGGGGTAAGGGTTGGGGTTGGGGGTAAAAATTGTCGCGTATGTTCCTTCTTTATTCTGTTGCATACAAGATTGAGGGGGGGGGGGAGCAATATTTTCAAAAATTTTGCCTTGATACTTCATGGAGACCCCCCTGGTAATAATATGCAAATAAGGGGTGGAGGGTGTGTAATTAATAAAATCAACACAAAAGATCGACGATTTTGAATAGTATGGCTGTGTTTCAACTCGCCGAGTGACTTTCTTTATCTCACCCCTCGTACAAGTTTAGCCATAGGAATAACATTAGAAAAATATACTCAACGATCACCCTGGTAAAGTTACAATACTAAGCCACGGCTGTGGCGTAGTGGATTTGCTAAGTATATTCCGATTATTCTGGAGTTGTGATGTTATTTAAACGATAGAAAGGGGTAAGATAAATCTAGAACCGCACTCGAATCGTATAAATAGACAATACTCCACTCGTTTGGCTGTGCCATAATCGTCACTCGGCTTCGCCTCGATGACAATTGCGGCCCAGCCATACTCGTGGAGTATTGTCTATTTATACGATTCTCAATGCAGTTCTATATAAATACTGCCCCTGAAAAATTTAACTTGTGTTGAATTCCTCAGCGACTACTTTGTTGAGTGGTGCCCCAAAACACACCAAAAATCAGAACATTGATTGGTCATTGACTATTTTTATATGGCTGTTTCAAATAGCAGATTCATAAGAAAGTTTTAAAAATTTGATGGTGGTGGCTGACAAATTTCTCGGTATCCAATTATCGGCAAGTGCAAACAAAGCTTATGCTAGGTTTACACTGAGCCCATGAGGCCCCGGTGGGCAGGTCTCGTTGAAATGTAGGGCACCATTGCAGATGGTCACAGAGCCATAAATTTGCGTTTACACTAAGTTCCCAGCCGCCCCGGTTAAGGAATGTTTAAGGGGTCTGTTTGTCCACAGTTCCCTGTACAGCCGGCTACGGTCAGTCACATCCCTCACGTTTTGTCCATGGTTCCCTGTACGGCCACCTGCGTTCCCACATGTTCAGTCACGTTGTGTGGCGGTCAACACGTCTCAGTGCGACTGTTATTAACTCTGTGGCTGACCATGGCTGCCGGGCTGATTAAAAAATCTTCGCCTTTGGCCGTGCTGTGTCACGGTCTGTCATGTTTGTCCATCCCGTCCCTCGGAGTTGTGCCACGTCCCTCACATATGTGTCCACGGTGCTCCACCGCGCACCGAAAACTGGCTGCTGTGGCCCGGTGTAAACCTAGCATTATGAGTGTGTAGCTTGATCCTAGTCATACGCCTTTGTGTAGAAGATATGTAATAAGACATTATTAATCACATGTATATATATACATATTGATGTTGCGGGAACTGTACCCAGTGTCCACCCCATACATAATGACGAATACATGTGCATTGTCTATTTATAGTATGACCTCTTCTTCCAGATAGAAAAGATGAATAAAATTGAGATACTGGAACTTTACTCACTGTGTTTGGTATTGGTGTATGACTGTAAATGTCTCTATATTATGCCACGAAAAATAAGCGGGAATAACAATTTAGTGATGGTGGAATAACTTCTATTATTCGAATGATTACAAAACTTGCTTGAAGCCACCTACACCGATGGTTTGATATCCCTTAAAGACAAATGCTGGTAGTTGGGTGTTTTCTAAATTTTATTGACTTTTGCAAATAACTCTGGCTAATATAAGTTCCATATATCAGAAAATAGAAAATGCAAAAGAAATTGGCATGTCACCATGCTAACTTCTATGGGAAGGCCATCAGAAAATGTAAGTGCTTAACAATTGGTGTCTATGGGAAACTGCAATATTTTGACTTTGTTGCTAAATGACACTGATGTTCTATTGCTATCTTCAAATAATTCTGGATTATGATAGTCGGGAACATGTACAAATGACAAATGCTTTAAAAAAAGTACTATGTCACCATGTTAATTTCTATGGGAAGGCCATCTGAAGAAAGTTAGTGCTTATCTATTGGTGTCTATGGGAAACTGCTATATTTTCATGAAACCAGATGGCAGCACCAGTGTTGAATTTAGTAGACACAGGGGGCAGTGCGATACTTACCCGCATTTGTCTTTCCATTGAACTTACCGTGAATCAAATATGATATAGTGTAAGAACCCACAGTGGACTTCAAATGCTGCTGTTGCACAGTGTTTGTAAAATCCATATGAGAGGCCTAAGCAGGCAGGAAATTCCCAACTTGGTGATTTTGTGATTATGACCTGTGCAGAAATTCCTCTGAAAGTGGCACAAAGGAATAAAACAGTTGATTTTTTGTTTGTCAAATGATTCATAAGAGACCTTTGAAGGTAGGGGTGCATGAACATACACTGCAATTGGCAAAATACCGATAGACAGGGAAACCTGTTTTCTTCTTGCTTGAAAAGGATAGGAATGCTCTCTGACTGTTGGCCAGACAGGCAGAGTTTCTCGGTCTATGTTTCCAGTCTCCTGTCATACTGCTGTGTGGCCACTACCAGTGAGCGTTTTCCCTCCTCCACTACACTGATTGCTATAAAAGGCCACTGTTTGGTCTGTTCAGTAAGTTTAATGCTCATTTGTGGTTGTACAACTGCTCCCAAAGAATGTCCTTTCCATAGACCTTTGGGGTATCAACACACTGAACAATATAAATAAAAACAACTCAGTTTTACATAACAACCTTTCATTATAAACGTATAGAATCTACAGATCGCTACCAAGTAGAATACAGATAGCCATAATTACGGGGGGGGAGAGAAGATTGGTGGCCATTTTCTCTTTCCGTAGTTTCCAAAGGAACATGCCCTTTACATAGACACGCAGAACAATGTAAACAACTCAGATTCACATAATATTATTTATTATCCGCCCTCACATGAACCTGCCATCATAAATGTATAGAGTCTAGGGATTGCTACCTGAGAATGCACACACTCGTATCAGAAACTGGTTGATATTGTGTATATTTCCCATTGAGAAACGGGGACTCAGTTACTAATTCTTACATTCAGGATAGTATGGTGGCGCCCTATAGCGGTGTTTTTAATAACTGATATCTTCATTTATAATATATCAGTAATTCTCCATCTAACACCTCCGGTTTATATTTAACACGATACCTCTAAGGCTGTCCCATGCCAGGAGAGGTAAACGAGACCTTGGACAGTTTGGGTCACCCCCAAGATGCATCATAGAAGGCCTCTTCCACCAACCACAAGATAAATCGAGAATTGTCTCAATTTGGTTGTCTTGATAAGTCTTGCTAGGTTTTGAGTAATCGCATGCATATTTGGTGCGATTGAGCACCAGTGCCGTGTTCTTGTTGTGCTAGATAGCGATATGCCGCTACATGTTGGCAATAGATCTTGAGGTGTCACCGTGGTGGAGCACCAAAATATACATACAACATCGCGAAAAAGTACACATATCATTAAGCGCTGTGTTTCGCAACACAAAGGAGGTATGAAATACTACAACGCTGTAAGATATAACAAGCTATACCAAGATATACCATGGCAAATCCATCAATCTGGCGGAACCACCACTTAAATAGATGATACCCCATTGATTGTGGGCTACAACTTCTCCACGATACATTGAATTATCTAACCACAACCCTCGTATGAACTTTCCTCAGACCTTTTATTCTCGTTGGCGTAAAAAATAAAACTACCCCGGGGTATTTCTAAAACTAAGAAAGATAAGGACTATAAGATTATGATAAGAACCTACAACAGCGATCCTAACTGAGATATTTATGTTAGTCCATATCTTGAACATGGTAGTCAGAAAACAAAGTCTCTAGAAGTTTTCATGTAATTATTTTTGTATGGGAAGATATTTTGTTATGTACGATAGATTTTTCATAGCAACGGGCATTCCTCCCCCGTGGTCACCACCGACCAACATCTGTCACTTACTTTGGGGAATGTTTGTCTTCTGGGACCGTCCGGCAGTCCGAGAGGACCAGAACGCAACCTGCTGACCGAGACCGGACAACGCCTCCACTCCCAGAGTCTGTGTACTGTCTGTGGCGCTGAGTAGGGAGGTAGGTTACGATGGGCTGCTACCATTGTTGCCACTAGACTCTGTATCATCGTTGCTTCTTGGGACGTCCAATTTTCTTTTCAGACCGTTGTCGTTTGTACTAGCGACTTCGTCGAATCGTATTTGGCTAACCCCACCCCAAGCCCCTGCCATTGTGCCTTCTAGCGGTTAAACGGAAAACCATCGTAAAAAAACATACGCCATCTGGTGAAAATCGGCTGCATTTAACTACAGGTCCTTACAGCTCCTATTATTTCGATGACACAGGTATTTTGCCAGAAACCAGCGCAATAATCTCACAGATTGATCTCAGGCCAATGAGATTGCAAAACTACTGTTTTAAATTATGTTTTCAGTATGGCAAAAAACAAATCATAAGAATAAAAGTCATCTGTGGAGAGGAAAACAAAAAAAAATAGCAGGATTCAGTTAGGCATTGTACGAGAATCTCACTCTCGTGGCTCTTCAGTCTCCAAGCCTAAGGTTGGTTCACTTTGTCTCTATGTGCGGGAGCATCTCCAAGCGGATGTTATCGGAATTTACACGTTTTATAATAGGTAGGTAATCAGTAATTCTCCATCTAGCACCTCCAGTTTGTATTTAACTCATAGTAAACATATTTCCGCTAGTTTGAATTAACAAAAAAGCTCCTATCTGTTATTATGAACCACCCACGATACCTCTAAGGCTGTCCCATGCCAGGAGAGGTAAACGAGACCTTGGACAATTTGGGTCACCCCCAGGATACATTAAAAAACTTTGGCCTCTTCCACCAACACACAACATATATCGATATCTGTCCCAATTTGGTTGTCTTGATAAGTCATGCTAGGTTTTGAGTATATTTCCCGGGATGCATGGGTCTGGTTGAGCACCAGTGCCGTGTTCTTGTTGCGCTAGATAGTGATATGCCGCTACATGTTGGCAATAGATCTTGAGGTGTTGGGGTGGTGGAGCACCAAAATATACTCACAACATCACGAAAAAGTACACATGTCATCATATGTTGCGTTTCGCAACACAAAGGAGGTATGAAATACTGCAACGCTGTAAGATATAACAAGCTATACCAAGATATACCATGGCAAATCCATCAATCTGGCGGAACCACCACTTAAATAGATGATACCCCGTTGATTGTGGGCTACAACTTCTCCACGATACATTGAATTATCTAACCACAACCCTCGTTCAAACTTTCCTTAGACCTTTTATTCTCGTTGGCATAGAAAATAAAACTATCCGGGGTATTTCTAAAACTAAGAAAGATAAGGACTGTAAGATTATGATAAGAACCTACAACAGCGATCCTAACTGAGATATTTATGTCAGTCCATATTTTGAACATGGAAGTCAGAAAACAAAGTCTCTAGAAGTTTTCATGTGATCATTTTTGTATGGGAAGACATTTTGTTATATACGATAGATTTTTCATAGCAACGGATCGAAAAAAAGGTAAAGGTTATCGCCTTCTCGATAACAAAAATTCACGCTTTTTCAGTTATCGCCTTGTAAGACAATCCTCCAAAGATTACTAAAGCTAACGAAAATGCAACAAAGTCCACGATAGGATCGATATTTTTAGTTTAAGTGTCTTCAGGGTGAAGGGAATAATATGAAACTGTTGACATACTACTATATAGTTATGGCGAACATGTGAGAGTTAATGGCAAAAGGAGTACAGGTGCTACGCTAACTCCTCCTCGAGTCAAACACAAGAACTATAGACTCAATCGCGCCACCTACCGATTCCCAATATCTACACAACTTCACGTGACGTCACTGGAATCTGTGCACGCTCCGCCATCGTGAAAACACAACGTGTAGATAATATCAGACCACCCACCCACCCCACGTGGTTTAAAAATTATTTTTTTTCGAACTTACCACAGTTCTCTGAATAGTTCTGTTGGTTAAATGTTATATAATGTCTTCATACTTATGTCATGTTTATATAAGTATAACAACATATACTCCTATTTTCATTACCAAAATGGTAATTTAATACTTCGGTATTACAAACATATATTTCTTTTCATTATTACCAACATGGTAATTTAATACTTCAGTATTACAAACTTTGTTAAGAATTAACAAGGTAATTTCAAACCTTAACTCTCAAAGTTCATGTTACAACATATCACCATGTTCTATGTTTAAACAGTTATCGAGAAATCTTTAACGAAATCGCATGTACTCGTATTTTACCTAAACTAGCGACTTCGTTGAGTCGGAATTGCTGTCACCCCTACCCCCCTCCCCCTACACTGGCCACCAGAGCAGACCTTACTTACGCACGTTAGTCACATCTCAATCTATCTGAAGGTGGTGCCCTCTCTCGGCTGCCATTTTCAACTTTAGGTCAGGTCCTATTATTTCACGTTACACAGGATTTTTGCCAGGAACCAGCGCAATTATTCTCGTGGCTGTTCACGGGGCAAGGCAATTTGAAAACTACAGTTCTAAATTATGATTTCAGTATGGATAGAAACAAATCCTAAGGATAGAAGTACATCTGTGTAGAGAAACACTAAAAACAGTAGCAGGATTCAGCTAAATACTGCACGAGAATCTCACTCTCGTGGCTCTTCAGTCTCCAAGCTTAAGTTTGGTTCACTTTGTCTCTATGTGCAGGAGCATCTCCAAGCGGATGTTATCAGAATTTACACGTTTTATAATAGGTAGGTAAACATATAAAACGTGTAATTTTCGATATTATCCGCTTGGAGATCTTCCCGCACATAGAGACAGAGTGAACCAGACATAGGGATGGAGACTGAAGGGCCACGAGAGTGAGAATCTCGTGCAGTACTTAACTGAATCCTGTTACTATTTTTTGTGTTTCTCTACACAGATGTACTTTTATCCTTAGGATTTATTTCTATCCATACCGAAATTATAATTTAAAACTGTAGTTATCCAATTGCCTTTCCCCATGATCAGACACGAGAATAATTGCGCTGGTTGCTGGCAAAATACCTGTGTCATCGAAATAATAGGAGCTGTAAGGACTTGCAGTTAAACTCCGCTGATTCCCCTACCGACCAACAGGCTAAGTATTTGACACCTCTATGGCACCTATCTTTGTGGAGCAGTCGGCTGAGTCTTCAGCCCGAATGCGAACGTCGGAAGTTCGTATCCCGCTATCGGCGGTCTGTCAGTTCTTTTTCTATATTTTTCGGACTCGAGGAAGTCGCTAGTTATCTACTATATTTAAAACGGTAGAATTCCGTCGAATCCGCTTGGAGAATCTCCCGCACATAGGGACAGAGTGAACCCAATCTAGGGTGGGAGACTGAAGGGCCAAATTGCGCTGGTAGTCGGTAAAATCGGTGTCACGTGAAATGATGCTTGGGAACTATTTTGGTAGTTTCCGGTATTAATAGTAGGTGGCGCCACTAAGCCCTCACCCTATTTCAAGTACGACGCGACGAAGTCGCTAGTAGTATATAAATACTCTCCAACTCACATGAACTCGTTGTTTGTCATTCTGTCAATTGCAGATGTTATAAAAAGAAAAAATTTATCTCAATGACACGCACGTCAGTGCTAGAGATATATATATTTTTTATATAAAATGCAGATGTTATTCACCTTAAAACTGCAAGATTGAAATCTGAGAACAAGTCACAGAAGCATGATAGAAATAATGAAGAATGGCATGTGGTAATATTTTATTATATCATCAAATTATTAAATTTGTCTTCGACAGAAAACCACCGCATTCCTGTTTTTTTAAAAATAACATCTGTTTAAAGAATTAATGTCATGCAATCTCTGCTTGAGGCTTTCAGTGCAAATCACAAGTCCATTAACCATTTTGTACTCGTTTGAAAAAAGGTGATGTCAATTAAAATGCAGACGCTGAGGGGATGTTTTCAGGGATTCCATTAGGATGTGCTTATTTTGAAAACTGGTTTTATTATTCCAATGTCAACTGCCCTTTCCTTGGCCTTGTCAAACTGGTCTCTTGTCAGTAAAGCAATTTGAATCGTTCCTTGCTCGGAGCAAGCAGGTGAAAGTAACTATGTGATTAATCACGAACTCATGTGAAGTGTTCACAGTTTGTGATGAGGTTGGTTGGATCTCTAAAGCCCAATACACATTTACCGATTTCGGAACATTGATGTACTTTTGGCGGCGACAAAGGAACGGTAATTTATCTCAGGCGAGCCATCCTAACAGAGTCAGCCCTTGTCAGTAGATGTAGGACAGCTAGGCAAGGTTCAGCCAATGATTAGTAACCCCCCTCGGTGTTCTTTTGTAACCGACGATTTGTCGATCGCCAAAGATTTATCAACATGTTGATGAATCTAGTCGCCCAAACTGTACGGCATACCAAAAATCAGTTGAGTATTATGGTGGAATACATTGGAATACGCTACCAGCTTTAGTTCGCTCTACCCCAACGCTTAAAATGTTTAAATCGCTTACAAAGAAAACCATGCTGGATTCAATTGTTTAAATCTACAAACCTGTGAATGATATGACATGTGATATACTCACCCTGTTTTCATGTAGCCCCCACATATTGCCCCGAACCCGGATTACTGACTTATTGTGTGTAGGAATAGAAATGTCCAACGATGTACATATGATAGGGATCACACGTAATACAAATGACATGCCATAAAATGTATGTACTGTAACAAATACAAATACACAGGCAACTTATTGTTATAACATGTTCATCAAGTAGCCAATGAAAACCAGCCTCGGCTGATGGCTACTTCTTTATTGGAAAAAATACTACAATGTTATCACCCAAGCGGAATTGTAAACGATATATTAAACCAATAAAGACTGCTAAAAAAACACTAAAAAACCCAACGGAATGTTAGTAAATGGCCCCTGATTGGGTGGCCAACACGGGTGGAGGGGTTACGTATTTTGCCTGCGACAAGTTCACCGACTCCTATACGATTTGGGAACTAAGTGGTCAACCCTGAATCAGTAGATGTGTATTGGGCTTAACCATCTTGTTAGTACAACAGCTATGACAATATTGTTAAAGGCATATCCTACAACTCCCAGTGGCACCAGCTGGTGATTTCCAAGTATTCACATTCATCTCACCCCTGGTACAAATTTGGACATTTATGTAACCAAAATATGAAAAATACAAATATATGTTAACTAGCATGTAATAAATTTGGCTGCTGGATGAGAGACACTACTAAAGAAGACACATGGTGTAATCACTGAATCTCGAGAAAGACTTTAATATGGACTACCAGAGCTAATTGCCTGCAAACAACAGGTGACCATTAGGTCACAGGACATTTATATTGTGATACAAATTGTGTTTTTTTGCATACATTCATCCTAACTGAAAATATACTTTTGTATAACGAAATTCTGTATGTTGCTGTAAGGACAGTTAAACAGGCTGGATAAGCCTAAGTCCTTGCAGACTAAATAAAAAAAAAGGAATAACATTTAAAATATATAACAACGATGACCCACGTAATGTGATAATGCTACACCATGGTCGTAACAGAGTGATGTGAAATGACGTCATAAGCGACTGGCCAATCAGTGGTCAGGATTTGAGAGAATAGGCAAGACATCAAAATGAAGATTTAAACCATCTTAACTGTATTTGCAGAAGAAATCTGAATTATTCTGATATTGTGGTGCTATTCCAATGTCCCTGAAACGGATGAGATAAATCAAGAAACATACTCGAATCATGAAATAAATATGGTGGAGGTATAATCACGAAAAACCAGACACAGTTGTTTTTTTATTTGAAGGTGTTGTTATATTTGACCAGGATGACAATCAAAGTGGTTTCAAGAAATATCATTCAAAGGATCACGACGTTTCGCGCAAGATCAGAGCGCTTCATCATAAATAAATAATATTCCACTCATTTGGATGCACTGTAATTGTCACTCCACTTCACCTCGATGACAATTATAGCACATCCAAACCTGTGAAACATTGTTCATATACACGATTCTCGATCAAGTTCTATATAAATTGTTTGAATTAGTTATTTATCATGCTCTAGTGGCTGAAACTCCTTGAAAAGCGTAATTCAAGATTGTTGAAATGTTCTAAACTGAAGGAGATGTGAATATATTTTTTTTCGATGAATACAAATTTCTTGTATTTCATAATGAGGATATCATTGGAGAACGTCGTTTCGATGACTCAAAGGAGATTTGCTAGACTCCGCTTTCTTGTGAAGATGATACGATACCACAGAGAGAAGCAGAAGATATGAAATCAAGCCAATCCTGCCTTTATCACAGCTTCAGTGATTTTAATGTTATAATACTTATCGAGTTCTGTACTACAGTAAAACAGTATCGTGCATGTTAATGTTTTAATGCAAATCTGTGTAAGAATATCAACGATTCAAGAGGTATCCAATGATCCCTTCAGTACTGCGCATGTATGATTCAGATCTTAACCCTTTCTGGCAGGACTAAGAAGGAAATTGATGAGTGTTTGGTCTGTGTCCTCGTTCACCATCGAGTTGGGAGTGCGCAGATAGCCGAGTGAATATTCTGAAACACTCCAAACGAGACCAAGCACGAATATGTTTCCGATTTTATCTTAACCTGGAAATATTTATCTCTTTATCACCCGTTGAGAACGAGTTACCGTTCTCGCTAGCCTGTTGAGAACGAGTTCGTAATGCTTAGCCTATGGACGTTTATACCAGGCTAAGATAAAATGCCATATGGCATTCCCGTATGGAATGGATGAACAATGCTGTATCTGTTCCTTTGTAATTAAAAAAAAAATTATCGCAGAATTATGATAATTATATGACATATTAGGCTAAGTGTTGTCAGTGAGTGTCTAAAATATCGGAAAGTTCTGATATTAAATACAGATTTACTGGAATTTTTAAATTTATATTCTTTTTGGACAACATTGACGGCCATACAAACCCCACAATTGGTTCAGGTGCCTGCTGTAGTATGGGTACAATGATGTGTGGTTCTTGAAGGGTTAAGAATATATCTGTATCAAATGATTGTAAATGTTTCCCGGCTCTCCAACGTATCTAAAATCCCAGTCTTTTCTGTGGTTGCATGTACCTATTTGTAAAACTCCTTATCTCTATAACACTCCATCTTTCTCATCCAGTTATACCTGATGGAAAATGCTTGTTAACCTATGGCTGTATGTTATTCATGGAATACCTGCCAATAGGCAGAATAAATAAATGTTCAACCAAAAATAAGTGAAGGGTTAGATTTTTGCAGCCAGCTCAGAGGTTATGAAACCTTTCCAACGTCTATAACCTTGAGTCAGCATATTTGAGTGTTAGAGGGGACCCCCACCTACCACGATAGGCCACGACATGCTTCCCGATCGCTACGATTTGAAATGGCGAAATCGTGACCTATCGGGAGGTCCCCGAATTGTAGACCTCTGTCGTGATCCAATCGGTGAATCATCCGCGCTGACCACGATATCTTCCCGATAGGTTACGATACCCAACGACAGGCTACGAAATTTCCAACATGTTGGAAATTATCGGGACCTCTACGATTGGCGTTTTCATCGCAGCCTATCGTGAGCTGTCGTGGACGGAATCGCAGAAACCTGTCCCACCTACCACGATTTTGGCTGACCTCACGCTAGAATCGGAATGGTGTCGGGAAGGCCGTCGTAAGGCCAATCGGGACCAGAATCGTGGTAGGTGGGGGCAGGCTTTTACACTGGCAACCAGAGCTACACAAGGATAGCTCTGGTCGGGTTAAATCCAGAGGCCGCCTTGACCCTTGGCTGGTTCCCACCTGTGTAGTAGTTAGACCTTTAGCCAGGGCTCGCCTGTTACTCTCCTGCCAGACATTTTGTACTGCTTAGAGAATGTGTTATGTTCTAACCTCGAAGCCAATTTACTATTTTGTTATTTCCTTTTGTGTGTATTTTTCTGAATACTAAGATAAAATGTATTACCTTATTGGTACGTACTCGTATACCGCATTTCTTTCAATGAAAATATTCCATGAACTCGCAGAGCGAGTGGAATATTTCTATTGAAAGAAACAAGGTACACGAGTGTGTACCAGTAAGGTAATACATTTTTATTTTATTATATACCTTCAAATATAAGTATTTGATGAATTACATATGGAAATGTGATGACATCCAAGCTGGATTCAAAGTGTGCTGGTATATCTGTTGACATCTTACCAGAAGTTGAGCACAGAATACTCTCCAAGCACATTTTTTACTTTTATTTTGCTTCAACTCCAATGATCCTTTGAACATATAAATTAGCAGGATGCTGCAAGTCACTGTCAGTATGTCATAAGTAGGTCAGTGTGATTTCTTTTCAGCCAATCAGAATGTGTTTTCAAAGTAGGGTTGTACATCATTTTATACCACCATACTCTGCTGGTATATATTTAATACCAATACCCTAGCAGAGGTTGGTATTTGTGTAATATACTTGCACAGGTATATAATAAAACAAACATACAGCTAGGATCCCTTATCAAATTGTTAAGTTATGAATACTTCCTATTTAGTATTTCTGCTTGTAGAGAATACATACAACAAAAGTACTTGGATCGAGGCGCACCCCGAGTGATACCGTGTGTGATTTAACCCGACCAACCCCTATATCGTATCAGGGGTTGGTTGTCAAAATAATTTGAGTGTGAACATCCCAGGTTCTATGAACATGAAACCTGCAAGATGGCGCTGTGGGCGATAATAGAGGAAGCTGTGAGAGGTTAGCGTGACCGTGCTGCCACCTGTCGGACGGTAGAGGGAGAGAGTACATGGGGACGTCATGACTGGTAGCAGGGTACACTGGTCACCAGAGCACACTACGTTCTCAATGGTGGGGTTTAATATGTTGCCACCTTCACCCACAAGCATTTATATTCTAACGTCCTGTGTTATCATATACTTATGGCCATATGACCTACACATACTGCCCGTTTAATAACCTAGGATGGTACATAATGACCCTTTTCTGTACCTCGAACAAGTGTTATCGTAATATTCAAGTTTGTAATTGGCTAGTTCGTTTTTGTAATCTACGAATGGTTATGGACATGGTTATGGTTCAGATAACATCTGTTTCAACAGTTTATCACAATCTTTATATTTCTCAAGTTTCTTTTCTAATTAACATATGTATTCCTCTACATGGAGTGTACGAAGAAATTCTATTGACAGATCAAGGAATTATCATGAAATAGTTTTTGGTGAAAAATACTAAATTTATTGAAGCAATTAATGAAGTATAGGATATGTTCATTATCAATATATAGTCGCTCTCCCTATTTTCACAAGTGTTTATGTTCCCCTCTTACCCCTTCCCCCCTCTCCATATCTGTTTTTCAATGGTTGAGAAAAAACTTTTATCTCACTCCTGGAATAAACGTCCATAGGCTCAACATTGGGAACTCGTTCTCTATGCCCCTATGAGTATTGCAGTCCGTTCTCCATGGTCTATACCCAGTGTGTTTTAGTATGTACAGGGATGAGATAAATACAGAAAGCAACTCGTTTTTGTCAAAGAAGTCATTCTCCAACTTGTTTGAATGCTCCGTGATATTCACTCGCCTGTCCCCTCGTTCATATCACTCCGCATCAAACTCGTGGAGAACGACGACAAAAACTTGTTGGTTTCTACTTTACTCTCCTATTGTCTCCTGTATGTCTTGTCTCCCCCTGTGTCTGTCCTATTAGATATCCTTAGGATTAATACCTCTGAATCTTTTATAACAACACTGAAATTCTGTAGGACCCATTTTCATACTGTATTTTGTCGGGTGAAATGTCCATAAAAAATAAGCAGCAATAATTTCATCATTGTATTACTCTTTATTGTTTGAATTGGTATTTGGTAATTGATATTTGCTATTCTTCCTTTATCATCTTGCTGAAATGATATCATGATATCTCATTGTAATTGAATCTTCCTCGGAGTTGATTCTACGCAATATCCTCGCATACGCTTGGATGTTACTACGCTTCAACTCCTTTGGAGCATACGACCGATTGTACTTGAAACCAGTCAATAATGTGTATGTATGCTCCGAGTATGGTGATACACACTCCCTATGTGTTTTCTATGGACACTTTGTATTAGGTGGATTTATCTGTATGCACTGGGTATGTCCATACACACTCCCCATGTGTTTTCTATGGACACTTTGTATTAAGTGGATATATCTGTATGCTCCGAGTATGGTGATACAAACTCCCCATGTGTTTTCTATGGACACTTTGTATTAAGTGGATATATCTGTATGCTCCGAGTATGGTGATACACAATCCCTATGTGTTTTCTATAGACACTTTATATTAGGTGTATATATCTGTATGCTCAGGGTATGGTGATACACACTCCCTATGTGTTTTCTATGGACACTTTGTATTAGGTGGATATATCTGTATGCTCCGGGTATGGTGATACACGCTCCCAATGTGTTTTCTACTGACACTTTGTATTAGGTGGATATATCTTTATTACATACCTCATACAAAGTGCCCGTTGACATAGGGAGTGTTTATGGACATACCCAGGGCATACGCCTGCCACCTGCCACAAATCCATCGTTTGTTGTATTTTTTTATCAATCTTCTTGAATATATCAAACCCTGGAACTGACATATTATGAAGAATATGTGTGGGAACTGTTCTGGCATAAACCGGTACGGGTATGTTGTATGCTCCAGGTGGCGCATACGGAAAAATAGTGGGTATAGAAAAATGTGCCACTTCTCCAGAAAAGGTGGATAATGAATACAATATAGACAAGTCTCAGATAAAAGCGGTTTTATGCTCTTCGGAGTTGACTATATGCAATATCCTTGCATACACTTGGATATTACTACACTTCAACCCCTTTGGAGCATACGACCGCTTGTATCTGAAACCAGTCAATATTGTGCATGTATGCTCTGGGTATGGTGATACACACTCCCTATGTGTTTTTTATGGACACTGAACTCGAGTTATCCTTCTCAATGTTTATACCACTCTGGTCAGGTCTGCTAAGTATGCTCTGGGTATGTAGATACACACTCCCTATGTGTTTTCTACGGACACTTATATATTAGGTGGAAAATAAACTTACCATCTCGTTAACTTCTTCTAATTTGACCGGGAATGAGCCTGTACTAAGAGTGCGCGCTCTCCATGCACAACCTTGCTCGACTCTCGCGTCTCTCATTTCTGTTTGAAGAAAAATGTCGTCTGCTACGATTGAAGTGGGATGCTGGGAAAACTGGCAGGATGCCAATGGTATTCAGTTAAAATGAGGCCACTTTGATGTCGACTAGAGTTATGGCTCCAGGCGTCTTGTGGGAAAAGCAGCGGTTTCTTTTTTCATATCGTCTATGACGGTTTTTCGATACTAATCTAATAAATGATTAGGGACCAAATGTGGAAAATGGAGTATGTTCATTCTCAGGTCACTTAGACAGCTGGAGAGGTTATATTTATACGGGCAATAATCGTAAATCACGAGAGGTTGACGCATAGTAATGTACGAGCGTTAGTGAGTGTATTACTGGGTTTAGCCTGAGTAGTTTACACAGCCGCCTGTCCACAAAGCCATCGTTTGCTGTATATTTTATTCATCTTTTTGAATATATTAAACCATGGAACTGACATATTATGAAGTATAACATTATGGACTATGTTTTTTGTTTCCAACCTAAATGGACTGTAATCAATGGTTATGGTTTCTGACAACATAAAAACAATGAGTAATGGTTTTTTCTCACAGATATCACTAAGCTCCGCTTCATGATATCATTCCATCTCACGCCATATAAACAATCATATGAAATTTCGTGACGTTTCTTGATAATTCTTGATTCTCGTGATCTCAGATTGAGTTATGATTAATACTCTCGGCTTCAGGTAGGATTTTAGCATTGCATTATGATTTGTTTCGGATAGAATTGTAATATATGGAGACATGGTTAGTGTACCTGAATGGAACATGTTCCGAGAAATCTTAGTTGGAAATATTCATCGAGTTTGAAGAATGAGGTGACTATTCCAGACCAAAATATCGAGGAACAAATGGAATTCAGGTTCACTATGTCTCAAAACTCAACACTCACTTGACTATTACGGCCCAAAATCATGGAATGAACAATTACCGGATAAAAGAAATACTTTTACCTATGAAGCCTTTAAATCATTCCAAAAGAAACGACACAACTCTAATATTCCATAAAAACTAAGTTATACTCACATACGTTTCAACGGTAATGTTCCCAAATGACCTTAATTGATGTGTATGATCTATTGTCTGAACGTTCGTTTCACTACTATATTTGTCGCAGCTCTGTATTTTTTTATGTGTTATACCAGACTCTTTATGTTTATTGGATTTATGTGGGAATCACTTCATGACAACTGGTCGTGCAAGTAAACCAGCGTCATACGACGCTGAACTATGGCCAGTCTAAATAAAAGATTCTAAAAAGAAATGTCTCCTTATCATTATATACCTTGAATTGATTAAAACCCTATTTTAGAACTTACTCAGTGACGAACAGAATCCGTACTTCTAGTCAGTAAAAGTGAGACATTCGCAGATATTTAACAATATGGAATTTTATCTAAAAACAGATAGAATCATAGTACCTCATTCTAGCTGTTTCATATAGAATCAATCTAGAATTGCAGCATTTCAAACAATGATGATAGAAAAGCTGGAAACAATATCAATGTTATCTCAATTGACTTATCTTTATTAGAAAACGCTAACACCCATATCAACATAGCATCTGGTTTGTACCTATACACACACAGTAGTTCTGACCTCTTGTATCTCTAGTGCCTTTCATACCAGGTATGTCGAAAATGAACAGATTCACAGATTAGAGGTTTACATGAATGTATGGTATGTTGGATGCTTTGTATCAACTAACAACAGGAGGTTTGTTAAGGTTGCAATGCAAAGAAACAATTTCACTCCACTCTTCATATATTACCCGGACAAAACCTTACCCACCTGGGCTCTGTTGAATAACTTAGACCTATGAAAGTACAGGGTATAAGAAGACCTCGTATGACGGTTTTCGTTTAACGATTTTTTTTTCAGTAGGCTCCAGTGGCCAATAATTGTCGTCACGAATGATAAATACAAATTCAAGGTCGTTCGCTGAAACAGTCCTAGCCAGAGGAGGTGTGAAGCGCAGCGCCCCCTATACCGACTTGGTTCATATATACGATCGCGGCTGCCTGACGGTGCCACTCTCAAACATGCCAGCAAGGGGGAAGGAGCTCTGAGAAGAACCCCCACCAAAAACATGAAAAATGCAAATAGCTCTTGTGTCATGAATAACAGGCCGATTTTGATAAACAGAACATTGTTAGAAACCTAAGACATGGGCCTATTTAGTGATATACATGTCATATACCTGTGCTATGGCTAAGGTTTCCTGTCATAGGTTGAACATTGGAATTTGTGAGAAAAAAGCCTGTATTCCACAACAAAAAACAACCATCTATTGAGCTCTATTGTGGTTTGGAATAAATTAGATGCCACTCTATCAATAACTGAAAAGAATTTTGATAGAGCTCTAACAGTTTGTATGTAGTAGCTGTTACTATTTAGCCTATTTTTGCTATACTTTAGCATAGGAATCTCCATTCAGCTGTCATTTGAGTCCATGCCAAAACGATAGGGGGTGCTGCGCTTCACACCTCCTCTGCGTCCTAGCTGATGGAAGGTCATCCATAAGTGTTGAATAAAGTTGACCCACATCATGTTTGGATCTTGTGAGTGTATACGGCATATAGCCTATGATCCATGGGGGCCGCCATGATGCCCCCCGAGTAGGTGTTCTTCACTAAAAGAGGTGAAAAAGTAGGTGTTCTTCACTAATGGAGGTGCAAAAGAAGTGAGTGATAATTGGGGAATGTCACTTTTCTTGCCTTGCTCACATATGTAAATAAAGTGTTCCATGTGAAAAACATCATGTCCTGGGTTTTAGCATTATATCTTCCTGCTCTCGGATGGGTCTAGAGAGTCAAGGGAACCATGATAAAACATGGAAAGACAGTTGAATTTGGTAAGAACAAAGAGCCAGAATATAGGTTCTGTACCCCGACCACCTAGTGACTGTTTCATGAACTAACTATGGCTCTGTCCCCTATAGAAAAAGGTCCTCATGTACGAGCCTAGATTATTCAACAGACCCCTGCCTCACATGTACACAAGGAATAGCATTGTGTGACTTTCAGGGAGAACCTTTGATATAAGCACGTATTGAATGCTTGGTTGACCTTAGAATCCTGGCCTAGTATATATACACTATAACTCTAATACATATATACAGGATAACAGTACAGCCTTAAGCGGTAACAACGATGTATAATACATTTATGAATCCATGATAAATCATTCATTCCGTATAGAAAAATCTCAACATTAGAAGCCGTGTCCTGCGCCAAGGATCGCTCCTATGACCCTATTTATATTCATGCGGAAACACCAAAAACACATTTTTATCCATCTGGCCATCATTCACAGCTTTCACTTAAAGCATACAGTTTATGTACTACTAATGACTCATAATTCAACAACGTCCCAGACTGTTTCTCGAAAAAAATCCTATCAATTCGCATCTAACTGATATCAAAACCTATCGTCGCTTGTCTTTTTTCCTGATTCAGTCGAATAGTTTTTTTTTTACTCATATCCACATTCGTAACGATCATTGTTGATCTTGAGAGCTCAATAGAATCTGATGATATCTCATGGAATGATCCTATTGGCTCATATTCAGTCACGTGACAGCATGTGGACGGTGCCTGGTCACGTAATCCCTTTTTTAATGACGTCATAGCATGAGTTTGGCAATGACAAGTAACCATGGTAACCGTTTGGGTAACAAGGCAGCTGAGTTTTTTTGTGTGAATGTGATGTACATTCTTACCACATTACTCGAAAAATCATTCTTATCCTAGTTTAGTTACAGTTTCACACACTAGGGGGTTATAGACATGTTTATGCGTGAACAAATGAAAGTTTCCACATATGAATTCGGTTAGGAAATGGAAGGTCATGTGAATAGAAAACAGGGGTTAAATATTCGAATACAATCGTTATTCTTAGAATTCGGGTAAATGATATCTTAAAACTTGAAATATTAATATTCAGATACAGCTACACAGAAATGATCACTTCAATAGGATGTATCATCATAGAAATAAAATCGTATACCAATTTTGGCAGCTCAAAGCTTTTATCACCACAAAGTGAATTGAAGCATCCGTTTCAAGGTAGAATGAGTTTTGAGTAAATCATTTTTGTGATGTTCAACTTTCCTTTTGATAATCCAATCATAACACTCCAAACAAGTATTGGACAGAAGATATATTGAGTTGTCGGCACAAATATAGGCTTTCACACTCGAAAAAATAAATATGAAGACTTTTTCTTGAGAATACAAAATGATCATACAAAGTGTACATGAAACAATGGCTCCGACTTTGGAAAACTCTGGGCGATATTAGGGAGACAACGGAAGACATACAGTTGAATGATTCCATTTTCCAGACACTAAAACGTCTCCCCATAAGAAAGCTACACATGTGCTTGGAGATCAGTCTGGGGCGCATGTGCTTGGAGATTGTTGTTAGGGGTCCTTATAAAGAATATATAAAAAGGAAACAAAAATAATCTCAATGGTTCTGTACATCTCCTGACTAACAATAATAGGCGTACTCTATGGTGTTGTTGGGTGGGGTATTATAAAGAAACTGTTTGATGATGCGTGTTAATGTCTCCTTAGTTGTGGTCGAGTCCAGAGGTCGAGTCCATGCATACATTTTTACAGATAATGTGTGAATGCAAGACTCAGATTTTTTTACCTAGGATATAAAAACATATCTATTCACTTATAAGAATACCCTGAGCTTTCTTAAAGAAGGAACACTATTCTCCAGCCCAATGATTCCATCATGCCCTCCCTTCCTTTTCATCAATGGGACATATATGGTTGCACATCGAGCCTCACAGTCTGAAGCCCATGTTTATAATGCTCCTTTTCCAAGTCGCACACAGAGGGGACTCCTTTGATAAACAAGACTCGATAAGATGAAACATTTTTTTCGTCAGACATCGCTATTCTCCTGTGAGAATAACTGTGGTTTAAAATCACATGAGTCTTCCTGTTTTATGCATTGTGAGAATATGATTATTAAGTCGACTTGTTCTATGTGTTTGTAGATAAGACTCTATATGATAAAGCTAGGGATAGTTTCCTGTACCTCAGTTTATACGCATAGTTGATTATTATTTTAAAAAAAACCGAAAAAAAGGAGCAGAATGTATTATAACATTTACAAAGAAAGATGTTACAATTAAAGGTAAAAATGACATCATTAGAACATTGGAAATCTCGATGTGAATATTTTCAAGGAAATAAACACTGCTAAATGAATCATATGAGTCTTTGGTATTATCCTTTCTCTGGGATACAATCTTCATCACCATCATATCGGATTTTAGTACAGTGACGGCGCCAGTTTTTCTACCAGCCACGACAACAATGTGGTCGAGTTCATAACATACCTACTTCAACAGTAACCTTGGTTACATAATAACAATGCTGCGTAGTCATGGTGACGAGGAACACGCATGCGCACCATCCATTCTATGATAACTTCCTGAGGAACAAAGCGTCTTCGTGAATGGAGATATATTTGGCATGTTATAGCAACTGTGTGCATTTGCATCAGAGATTGTTTTCCCATTTGGAGAGTGGGGAGTAGGTTTTATGCCTTTAGGGCACATAGCTATTGTGTCATGGAAGCAGCCATCTCCATATAGGGCACATAGCTATTGTGTTATAAAAGCAGCCATCTCCATATAGGGCACATAACTATTGTGTTATCGAAGTGGCCATCTCCATATAGGCACATAGCTATTGTGTTATAAAAGCAGCCATCTCTATATAGGGCACATAGCTATTGTGTTATCGAAGTGGCCATCTCCATATAGGCACATAGCTATTGTGTTATAAAAGCAGCCATCTCTATATAGGGCACATAGCTATTGTGTCATGGAGGCAGCCATCTCCATATAGGGCACATAACTATTGCATTATGGAGGCAGCCATCTCCACATAGAGCACATAGTTATTGTGTTATGGAAGCAGCCATCTCCATATAGGGTACATAGCTATTGTGTTATGGAAGCAGCCATCTCTGTATAGGGCACATAGCTATTGTGTCATGGAGGCAGTCATCTCTATAAAGGGCACATAGCTATTGTGTTATGGAGGCAGTCATCTCCATGTAGGGCACATAGCTATTGTGTTATGGAGGCAGCCATCTCCATATAGGGCACATAGCTACTGTGTTATGGTAGCAGCCATCTCCATATAGGGCACATAGCTATTGTGTTATGGAGGCAGCCATCTCCATACAGGGCACATAGCTATTGTGTTATGGAGGCAGCCATCTCTATAAAGGGCACATAGCTATTGTGTTATGGAAGCAGCCATCTCTATAAAGGGCACATAGCTACTGTGTTATGGTAGCAGCCATCTCTATAAAGGGCACATAGCTATTGTGTTATGGTAGCAGCCATCTTACCCCTGAATCCCAGCAAAGCACCTGGTGGTGGGTCCAGTCATCTATGAATTCTATTTTTGGTGTTTTTTCTGGCTTGCCATCGCTGGGTTTTAGCACTCACAATTATCAATGGATTATGACAACTGATAACAGCGGTTGTCCCATGACTACATTTGTGCAATCTTACAATTTCCTGGTGGATGATGATGATGAAACTCTGTGCCCTATAATAAACACTCACACCATTGATCATAGTCGATGTGCCCCCCTTTATGTACTTCTCAGTAAATTCCCCCAGTGGGTTTTCTTCTTTTTACCACAACAAGAAATCACAATTGTATGTTCTGGTTATTGGAAATATTAGTTATGGTAGGTTATAACTGTAAGGATCCATGGATATATAACCTCATGCCTTTAAGTTAAGATACAATATTTACCTTTTTATCATCAAACCCCTGTGCACATGGTTCTCTTATGGGTACTGACTTCTACTTCCTATATCGTAAAAACCATATACGGCCTACTGTGCCGTACACTGTTGTACGGCCCTGATTCAATTGGACTTCGAATGGCGAGTAAATGTCATTTTGAATGAATTTAAAACATTTAATGAATTTAAAACGTTTGTAGGTGGATAATAAAAAGAAAACCGACTAAACTCTAAAAATTGTTACCCATGGACACGGGAATTCGCACCTCCCGCCTTACGGCATAGAGGCAAGTATTTATGGTCTGTGAGTTTATAACAATTAACAGATTAAGCGCCCAGTCTGTTTTCCTAGTGTCTGACATATTGTGTTATTTGGGTATGGTTCCAGATCAGTTCTCATAAAGCTACAATGGCTCCGTCCCCACGAAACTGGTCCATACAGATTCTCTGTATGGTCAAGATGCCACCTGGATTAGACCTCCGCAGGGAGAGTAGATTGGTGGTCTGGCCATGGAATGCCCGGATGTGTACATGTTCTACATAACTCTCTTTATTATCGCCACTTAAAGGCATATCCTACAATACACAGTGGCGCCACCTGGCGATTTAGAAATACTGAGAATTATCAATTCGAAACGGTCTTCTGGAGTTGTTCTAATGCCAAATGAGTGAAATATAACATTTTGTTGAGTCTTGACCTAACCCAATAGGTAAATTACGTAGATTGATATTTGATTAATTTTTATAGGAAATGTACGGAAATTCTTTCAAAAATATGCCTTAAATTGATAAAAAAAAAAAAGACAATTGAAGGACTCATTAAGTCACACTCACAGTGGGCACGAACATTATTATTACTGCACCACTAGCAGCGGGCAGTATTTCATAGACATTCGCACACAGGTATATAATAATATGTATATTTACTATATTCTGCAAAAAGAAATTTGAAGAACACAATATGTGTTTTTCTCTGTAAATTCCATAATTTTAGAATCTCTATATATTCTGTTATGATGGTATCATTAAATTTGCCTCGATTTAAAACTAGCAAAGTGGCTTTCAATGTTAAAATTACAATTGTGTTTTACTACACTTTGGGATAATCATATTGCGTTTCCAGGAATACGACAAGGTGAATTTTCAAGGTGAATTGACGGATATGCCTTTATCGTGCTCGCCGTTGAATAATGATTTATCTTCAAGTTGTAACGGGTTGTAACATGGCTGACTGTGTGAGTTATTGAATAATCCCGACAGATGTCGCTAGCGTAATGATGTCAAATCTTTATAACATCATGCAACATCGCAGTGCTAGCGCCTACCCTATAGCCTCCTCTCATTTCACACACTCTCCCCTCACACCCCTCTCTCCAAAATGCCACACCAGTTTCACACCCATCTGATGCTTAAGCCTAACACACATCTACCGATTTCGGAACATTAATGTACCTTTATCGGCGACAAAGGAACGGTACTTTGTCTCAGGCGAGGTATCCTAACGGAGTCAGCCCTAGTGGGTAGATGTGAGGCAGCTAGGCAAGTGTCAGCCAACAATTAGTGAAACCACCCCGTTGAGATGTTCTTTTGTCGTTGACGAGTTGTCGGTCGATGTTCCTAAACCGCTCACCAAAAGTTTATCAACATGCTGATAAATCCAGTCAGTGACAAAGGGACATTGGCAATAACCCCTGTTGTGCTGGCTGACAGGGGCGATAGAGTACCTACACTAATAAACGCCCCCACTAAGGGCAGGGGTAAATAATCATATATCTGTCGGTAAGTGTAGACTTTGTATGTAATTTGCCTGCGATAGGTTCAACGACTCCGATACGATTTAGGAACTAATCGTTCAACCCTGAATCGGTAGATGTACATTGGGCTCTAGCCTCCGGGATTGCACTGGCCAAACTCCATATCTAGGTATAGTAAAACCCTGCCTAACAGACACCCCGCGTTAACGGACAGTTTACCACAGAACGGAAAGTTTCCCCTCTATTAGAAAATTTCATCAGGAGGTCAGGAAATCGGTGCAGTGGACCACGATTCTATGATTGACTCTACGAAAGCCCACAATTGGATACCGATAGGCTACGATTGGAAACGCCAATCATAGAGCTTATAATTAAGATCCAACATGTTGGATTTTTTCATAGCCTATCGTAGCCTTTCGGTAACTAATCGTAGCAATAGAGAATGATTCACCGATTGGATCGCGACAGAGCTCTACGATTCAAGGTCTCTTTCAAATACCTCCCGATAGGTTACGATTTTGCCATTTCCAATCGTAGCTTATCGGGAGTTGTACCTTAGACCATCGGTATTGGTGGGTGGAAGGCTTTATGCTCAAAACAAGGCAAGAATATTCAAATATAGTCACGGAACAAAAGGGATGCGTCTACCATTGACCTAGACTGGGTCCCTGCCTCAATGAAATATGGGTCAGGTAACGCCCAGCGAGAGCAACGCCCAGTGATCGACCTTGAACTTCTGGTCCCCTGCTGATTTGAAGTGGCAATGAGAACCAGCCAAACCTCTCTCCTTCACAGGAATCCCCAAAATACCTTATTTCTACTTGTTTATAATAAAGGATAATTTTTTATTATCCTTTGTTATAAACAAGTAATGGCAACCTTTAAAAACATAAAAGATAATCTATCAGAATATTTCTCTAAAAACTGACACATTCCACAGACCCCCCTAGCGGATGACCGGGGAACCAGCATAGTACCATCTGAACGCTGTTATCCATGATGCACCGGAAAAATGGCGGGCGTTACCCATGATGCACCAGAAAGATGGCGGGGCGTTACCTGGCCTATTATGTGAGTGAGCACATAGGCCAGGCTTCCAGGCTACTATTGATGTTGCTTTTCCACCTACTCACATTACAATGTATGTGAATTCAGGGGGCTGTCTTATGCGGGAGGGAGGTCAACCCTTCCTTCGCATCCCTCATAGAAGTATTGAGGCACCATTGACATTCCCGTAATCCCAACCACATTGCACTAGCTTTGAAGCCCCGGCAAAGACAGCATCCCCAGACGCAGCCACGCCATGTAATTTAATCAAGTCTTTCTTCTTTTCACCTTTCTTTTTTCTTGAACCCATACGAAGGTTGTTCGGAGAGGTGCTTAAAATAGAAATAGTCCTGTAGTGAAATCTTCATTACTAAAGGGAAGATTGCTCAGAATGGAAATGTGATTTGGGCTGCCAAATTAGGTTTAGCTTTATTGAAGATTATGAATGAGATCAAAAGTGAATATGAAATATTTAGAATGCCACATTACCATGAAGATGATGATGTCTAAACCAATGCCACAAAATGTTGATATATGAAGGCTGCGGACACACCAAGCGAGAAATACAGCGATTTCCAACACAAAATGGCGTGTATGTAAGCTATTATTTCATATTTCACCTGGTTAATGCATCTTGGGGTCGTTGCTTCTAGAAATGTGTGGAAAGCGTTGCACCAGTAATATCAGATCGTGTCGTATGGCATCGTTATATTCATGTTGTACCGCAACCTTTTAGAACACCACATTTTCTGTGTCGTAGGTGAAAGGTTCATTAGATTTTTAATTGGATATAGATGGCGAAATAACTATGACGCGATCCGTAAAAAATCTGGAGCAACACTTTAGACCTCGGATCGCTATTCTGCGATCCGCAAAACGTGGGGCAACGACTCCAAGGTACCTAAATCATCGGTCGGTCTTTCACTATGAAAGAATATCTCATTGAAATATATGAAATATTTAAAAAAAAATTCGAAGCATCGAACCAAATCGCCACGACGACGCAACGGGAAAAATTTGAACCTACATGAAATTTTGTGTTGGCAATTCCAGAGCTAGCTGGCTTGACTCTCATGGTGTGTCCCCGGCTTAACTTGTGCCTACATCATTGCATTTTACTACAGGCTGTGGGTGAACTGTAGCCAGATCATTACAGATGAGTCATGATGAGAATTCTCACAGGTTGTACCAGATCTGATGGGTTGTTTGATGTCCATGCTATTAACCTTGCCTTTCCCTACTCGCTTTACAATGAATTCAGGGGGCTGCCTTGTACCAGATAGGAAACAACCCTTTTTCACATCTCTCACTGAGTTGAATTCACACGGTGGGATTCATGTACCTCACAGGGTTAAAATCTCATGAGATTCTGTTCCATTTTAAGTGGGATTCACAAGGTGGGAATCATGTACCTCACAGGGTTCAAAATCTCATGAGATTCTGTTCCCTTTTAAGTGGAATTCACACGGTGAGATTCTTGTACCTCACAGGGCTTAAAATCTCATGAGATTCTGTTCATTTTTAAGTGGAAATCCCATGATGGGATCTATTTGCCTCACAGGGTGTTTGTCTGAGACAAATCCTGCCGAGATTCCGACTTAGAACACAATCTCTTCTTCTAAATTGTAGCGTTCCATTTCACTGAAACATGTTTTTCGCCTATAATTGTTGGCGTCATTTACCCCTAACAAGGAATCGAATCTCATGAGGTTTTGAACCCTGTGAGATACATGAATCCCACCTTGTGAATTCCATTTTTTACTGGCTGACGAAAACGGCACCGATTAGTTGAGTTCTCCTTAAAGTCAGTCAGTCGTGGCCAATGACTGCACATGCTCTCTAAAAATCAGTGAGGGTGCTGTGTATGCCTTGTTTCTGCTGCATTTAATAGGTCCATACTATAGAACTGTCCTCCAAACACAATTACCATCGCAGTAGTGGCCTTATTGCATAATCTATACACAACTAATTGGTGAACACTTCTCTGCATGTCTGTTTCCATTCACTGATCTGCTATTGGTGGTTCCTGACGCCAGATCGGTGGCAAATAGTTGGCCAGTGGAAAATGGCTTATACGGTCTGTTTCAATTGGCCGATTTCCCGTCACCGATCTAAAGTCAGGAACCGCTGACAGAGTTTTGGCACTGCTGACCCAAAATCGGTCAATGGAAGCGACCGAGCTCGTGAAATGACCCACGATTTTTTCTGATTAGATTATGCAATGTGGCACCACCCACCACTGAGTGAAAGCCTGGTCACTGAGTGAAATCTACTACCCTCACCGACTTTTCAATACCGACACACAGTCGATGGCACCACCGACAGACTTTTAGGGTAAGGCCTGGCGTCCACCTACTACGATAGAAATTTAGACCTACCGATATGGCACCGATACAAACATCAAATAGCGGAGACATATCGGGAAGGTGCAAAATCGTAGACATATATCTAGACATACTAATCCACCACGCATTGTATAGGGTTTATATCGGTGTCTAATCGCAGAGACGTGGTCAACTGCCCCGATATTTGGTGACCTTCCGACACGATTTTGATTTTGTATCGGGAGGTGCATCGTAGACCATATCGAAGCCATATCGTAGTAGGTGGACGCCAGGCCTAACTTAAAAAATCTCTGCTGTTTTTGTCGGCCAATGGAAACGGGCCCATAGAAGTATTACGACAGCATTGACATTCTGGAAATCCCATCCACACTGCACTGGCTTTGAAGCCATGTCGGCACAGCAGCCCGTACCTCATTTATGCCTCATAATCATGGTAATGTAATCGAGATTGTAGTTTTTATCTCTTTTTCTTTTTAACCTTCACTGAGGTCATTCAGCCAGATGAGTTAAGAGCAAGCAGCTCCTGGGTGAAATTCTCATTTTACAGGAGACTATTACTAAAATATCATTTTAGATAATTCTAGTTTTACTGAATAAATTTGAATTTGCTCACAAAATGATGAAGAAATATTCAGAATGACAATTTATGGTTGGTGCTGAACTCTATACTTCATATGTGATTTAAAATGTTAAAATCATGACTACGCGCACAGGAAAGAATGAAGGTAGATACTAGCATGTTTATCAAGACCGAAAATCATGGTTATACACTCAGGAAATAATGAATGTATTATTAGTAAAATCAAGAAAGAGCTTGCTCAATTAAAAAAAATAAAAAATTCAGAATGCACATAGCGTCAACAGTGGATTCATGTATGTAGCATATCTATATAGACTCCCTCCCTTTAACCAGCAAGTATTTAATATTACTCATGCCGTATATACTGTAAATACGCACCGTTTCGGTATATGACGTAAAAATACTGTGCGGACCACTGGTCCGTACACTAAAATACCGACCACCTAGCAGTACACATTTATTAAAATTTTGGTTTTTAAGAAAAATGAAATTGATTTTTCGGGTATATAGTAAATATACTCGATGCTAATTTACCGTTTGTACGGAACTCGGCGTAAACGCCTCGGTCCGTACAAACGGTAAATTAGCATCTCGTTCTGTGACTTGTACAGCATGGTCAGGACGTTCTATATAAATACAGAGACATGCAGCTATTGGTGCATTTCGTGCTAATCATGGGAACAGCCACCTTCCTACACACACCATCCCCTCCTTCCTCCCACACCACTTCAGCAACATCTAGTGGTCACCCACTGGCTCGAGCACTAGGTTAAGCCCAATACACATCTACCGATTCAGGATTGAACGATTAGTTCCCAAATCGTATTCCCTTCAGCAACATCTAGTGGAAACCCACCACTGGTTAGAGGACTCGGTTAAGCCCAATACACATCTACCGATTCAGGATTGAACGATTAGTTCCCAAATCGTATAGGAGTCGGTGAGCTTGTTCCAGGCGAATTGCGTAACACCTCGGCCTGTGTCGGCCACCCAAACAGGTGCCAGTTACCAATGTTCCATTGTCGGGGACTAGATATATCAACATGTTGATAAACCACCGATTTAGGAACATAGAAACCACAACTTGTCCGTGACAAAATAACATCTTAAGGAGGGGGTTCAATAATCATTGCCTGGTCCTTGCCTAGCTGTGCTACATCTACCGACTAGGGCCGACTCTGTTAGGATGCCTCGCCTGAGACAAATTACCGCCGACAAAGGTACATAAATGGTCCGAAATCGGTAGATGTGTTTTGGGCTTTACACTGGCCACCAGAGCTACACTAGGTTAGCTCTGGTCGGGTTAAATCAGCGGCCACTTTGAGCCTGTAGCGGGAACTGTTTGTTACTCTCCAACCAGACCTTTTATACTGCTTGGAGAGTGTATCATTTTGTACTCTCGAACCCAATTTAACATTTTCTTATTCCCTTTCGCATATATTTTGAAAAAAATAATGAACATAAAGCTAGGTTTCATTGTCAATTTGTTAAGTTTTGAATATTTCTTATCGGATATTTCTGCTTTTAGAGCCTACACAGAACAGAACTGCTTGGTTTGAGGCGAACACAGAGTGATACCTTGTGGGATTTAACCCGACCAATCCCTATATCGTAGCTCAGTGTAGACAGGGGTTGGTTGCCAATCTACAGTAGTGGGAACTGTTAGTTACTCTCCTACCAGATCTTACATACTGTTTGGAGAGTGTGTCATGTCATAACCTCGAACCCAATTTGCCATTTTCTTATTTCCTATCCTGTATATTTTTTTCTCTCGAAATATAATGAATATAAATCTTGGTTTCTTTATCGATTTGTTGGCTATAAATATTTCCTATAAATTATGTCTGCTTTTAGAGTATACATAGAACAAAAGTACTTGGTTGGATACCATGTGGGATTTAACCCGACCAACCTCTTAGCCTGAACAGAGTGGAGACAGAAGTGGTGGCCAATCTAGTGGCCACCTACCTCGAGGACTAGGCCTTCCAGATACCTGATCGATATTTTAATGAATAATTGATAAGACTACCTCTAGACTGACATGATTATATGGCCTCTTGACTATAAGCATAGGCACTCATATGTTGGGGTTGAATACCATTGGACAATATCCTTGTAATCATGATATAAGATTCCTTCAACTTTTGTACCATCGCAAATAGTTCATCAGACTCGCAGTATACAAGATGCGTGAGCACCCATGGGTGTGTATAAACGTAATGGAAGTTGAATGAACCCTGAAGAGTTTTTTGTTGGAAATAATTCCGATATCATAATATCATCACGTTGTCAGCAGAGTAATATGTCCGTACAATGGCCGCCACTCGCGGTTAGCCTCGATATTATTTGTTTTCATCCTCGATATTGTTTGTTTTTATATACGGCACATAGCTTTCCCTTCATGGCCACCGCCATTTGCTCCCCACACTTTGCCACCTGGCATCCCCATTGATTACATAGACAATAAACGATGATTTTGTGGACAGGCGGCCATAAACCACGAGAGGTTGACGCGTAGTAATACACGCTAGTGAGTGTATTATGACATCAACCTCGAGTGGTTTACAGAGCCGCCTGTTCACATAACCATCGTTTGTTGTATTTATTATCCATCTTCTCCAGTTAATCTAACCCAGTAATCGCCGTATCATATGGTATAACAATAGGGACTATTTTTTGCTCTATAGTACAAAGGGACTATTTTCCCATATACCACGGCTTTGAGGCCATATACCACAGTTTTGAATCCATATACCACAGTTGTGGTATCTGACAGATTTTAAATAATGGGTCATGATTTACTGAGTCCCCATACATTTCTAATTGGGTCTTTGTATACGATGGATAATAATGAATAATCAAGGGATGGAATGTAACGAAGGTCGGCCCCCGATCGGTGGCGACCTCTCATGGGTAGCACTGGAACTCCACTTGTGCCCTCTAGCGGATTGCCAGGGAAGCAGGATAGGATATCTATCTTCCCCCCCTATGTCATTTTCCTGTAGACTTACATTGGGAACTTATACTCAATAGCCATGGAGTATTGTAAAAATATACTCAATGGGTGATAACATCACAAACATGAGCCAATCTGGCACTGATAAGGGGTGAGATAAAATCTGAACTGCACTCGATCCATAGCTGATGAAAATTGGCCATTTGATAAAGAATATTGATTTGTTTCAGATACAAGCAGTTGTATGCTTCGAGCAGTTAATGCTTAGTAATATCCGAGCACATGCAAGGATATTGCGCAGAATCAACTCCTCGGAGCATACGACCGTTTTTACCTGAAACCAGACAATATTGTATTCATTATCCACCTTTTCCTGACAAGATGCGTTCCGATATTAGTTTATTTAGGTATGCAATATTTTTTTCATAGCATACTTTTCCATATGTGCTAACTTTTGCAACCCGGAGCACACAACATATCTGTATGCTCCGGCTATGGATCTCGATACAGTTCCCTTTTCGTGCCTTTTCATTAAGAAGAAACCAACAAGTTTTGGTCAAAGTCGTTCTTCTCCATGAGTTTGATGCGGAGTGATATGAACGAGGCGATAGCTGAGTGAATATCACATAGCGTTCAAACGAGTCGGGGAACAACAACTATGACCAAAACGAGTTGTTTTCTGTATTTATCTTACCCCTGTACACACTAAACCATTGGACAACACACAGGATATAGTCCATGGAGAACTGCAATACTCGTTGGGGCATGGAGAACGAGTTCCCAATGTTAAGTCTATGGGACAAAAATACCATGGGTGAGATAAAAAAAAAATTCTATCACTTGGCTTTTCCTCGTGAGATTACCCCACAACCGAAACTCAAGCCATATTTTCACTGACTACGGATCTCGATGCAGTTCCCTTTTTGTACCATATAATCATATCATAAAACTGGATGAGTTTTAATCTTGGCCACCGTATGCCATGACTGGAGTTTGGCATAGTGACTGCACGAGCCAAAACTCCAGGAGTGGCATGCGGTGGCCAAGATTAAATCGAATCAGGTTTCAATTTTATCCTACCTCGTCTCCTCGATTTTGGAATATTACGTGATATCAATCCTGTATGCCACTAGTGGCATATAAAACTCCGCATGCCAGTCAATGTGGCATACGGAAACTCAATGTTAACCTTATGGGATTTTATATTAGGGGTAGGATAATACGTGATAACAATTCTGTATGCCACTAGTGGCATATAAAATCTGCATGCCAGTCAGCGTGGCATACGGAAACTAAATGTTTACCCAATGGGATTTTACATTAGGGGTAGGATAATACATGATAGCAACTCTGTATGCTACTAGTGGCATATAAAATCTGTATGCCAGTCAGCGTGGCATACGGAAACTCAATGTTAACCTTATGGGATTTTATATTAGAGGTAGGATAATACATGATAACAATTCTGAATGCTACTAGTGGCATATAAAATCTGTATGCCAGTCAGCGTGGCATACAGAAACTCAATGTTAAGCCTATGGGATTTTATATTAGAGGTAGGATAATACATGATAACAATTCTGTATGCTACCAGTGGCATATAAAATCTGTATGCCAGTCAGCGTGGCATACGGAAAATCAATGTTAACCTTATGAGATTTTATATTAGGGGTAGGATAATACATGATAACAATTCTGTATGCTACTAGTGGCATATAAAACTCCGCATGCCAGTCAGCGTGGCATACGGAAACTCAATATTAACCTTATGGGATTTTATATTAGAGGTAGGATACTTCATGATAACAACTCTGTATGCTACTAGTGGCATATAAAATCTGTATGCCAGTCAGCGTGGCATACGGAAACTCAATGTTAACCCAATGGGATTTTATATTAGAGGTAGGATAAAACATGATAACAATTCTGTATGCTACTAGTGGCATATAAAATCTGTATGCCAGTCAGCGTGGCATACGGAAACTCAATGTTAAGCCTATGGGATTTTACAGTAGGATAATTAGTGGATCTCGTTTAGTGCAGCGTATTCTCATACTTGACTGACATGCTCCACTATGGGTGGAGGGACCTGGTTCTCCTCACACTCCTCATAGATATTATCCTCCTCATCCTCCTCCTTACAGGCGGAACAGTCGCACGTACACCCACCACAACACTCTGCTGCCCCCTCGCGGAACGTCCCGCTGAAAATGATGTATAGTATGAGTTTAATGGCGACGGCCGCGTAATGCGGATATTGATACACATGCTGTTTGAGCTTCTGGCGACGAGTCATAGTCCGTTCTGGATCCTCCTTGAAGAAATTCTGTATCCGCATCCATTGGGAAGTCACACTCAGGGCCCAAATGACAAGCGTGATGCAGAGTAAAGAAGCGGTGAGTTTTATCTGCGACCGGAGGCGGTGGACAAAGTTGTTGTGGTGAGGGATTCCCCCCTCCGCTGCGTTATTCTGTGCGTGCCTTTTCAGCGCCATACAGCGTATGACGATCTGGGTCAGGATGAGGGCGTTTAGTACGGGCAGCATAGTGTAGGGCATCACAGCGCTAATAAAAGTATCAATCTTGGTAAATACTCGCAGAATATGCGAGTATTTAGGCATGAACGTGCATTGCTTCTTAGCATTAATCCCTTTGGTCCTTTGGATGCCCACAGTCCACAACACCATTGAGTATATCACCATGGCAACCAGGGTAAGCACGGTGCAAACACAACGTGCGCGTTTTGTGTCATCTCGCGCAGGCGCACGGGTAGGGTGCCACATGGTGATATAGCGATCAACCTGCATGCACACCAGGTACCAGATGGAGAGGAAGTTGGTAAGGAAGAGCATATACCACATCATCTGACAAATCCCCGGTGTGCAAATAGCGTCGTGCGCATGCGTGGTTTTCATCCAGATAAACAGGGAAGAGAACATGAATCCTATATCCGACACAGCCAGGCACGAGAGGTACGGAGTCACCACCATACGACGAATATCACTCACGCGGAACACTACAAAAGCCACGAAATTCGCCAGCAACCCGAACGCAACGACCACGGGAACGTAGTACAGATTCATAGCGTTCACCATATCATCCAACGCGCGTAGCTCAGGATCGCGGCGTCGGTTGATAAACGCTGCGTCTGTCCAGTTGTGCGTCAGTGACGTCAGATGTGACGCGTTTCCGGCGATATTAGGCCCGGGCGCGGGAGACGCTGACCCGCGCGGTACTCGGGCTTCCGGTGCCGAGACGCGGACGCCCGGGACAGCGTCTGACGCGGCGCCGACCACGTCGACGGTCACGTGACTGTAGGGCGTCTGGTGCGCGTACTGGACTGTGTCCGTGGTGTCCATCTTCTGGAGGAGGGGCACGGCGGCCGCCGCGTACACCACCGTGGCGTTGGCCACGTAGACGAGATGCTCCATGGTGTCCGGGTGTCCGGTTGGGTGTCCGGCCGGGTGTCTGGCCGGGTGTCAGGTTCCCTGTACAAATGAAAATATTTTATTTCAAGAAACAGTACAACTACATGAGATTTAATCATCGACTTAATCAGGGTAAAAAATATTTTACCTATACACCCATGCCTCTTTCTCTATACTACTCATATATATATACTAATCATGCCTCTAGCATATGCCCATGCAGTGTAGAGAAAAGAGGCATGAGTAGTGTAGAGAAAGAGGCATGTGTAGTATAGAAAAAAAGGCATGAGTAGTATAGAGAAAGTAGCATGAGTAGTATAGAGAAAGAGGCAAGAGTAGTATAGAGAAAGTAGCATGAGTAGTATAGACAAAGAGGCATGAGTAGTATAGAGAAAGTGGTATGAGTAGTATAGACAAAGAGGCATGAGTAGTATAGAGAAAGTGGTATGAGTACCATAAGTAGTATAGAAAAAGTGGTCTTTCGGACAGGTTGGTGGAGGTAAGGTTTTAGGAGAGTGGCTTGAGTAGTATAGATAAAGTGTGGTCGAGTGGTATAAGGAAAGTGTCATAAATAGTATAGAAAAAAGGTCGTGAGTAGTAATAAAAGCTTGCTATAAAAAAAGAAAAGAAATGGTGGTAGTTACATGGTCCACTCAGTGCCTACATAGGCCAGGCGTCAAATCAGGAACATAAGTTCAGATGTCTGGAGGACTTGGAAAGGGAGAAGTCAAGATAAAGAGGTGATTTGAAAGAAATATCATGAAAATAAAGGATTGCTACAATGACAGTAAGTAAGAAACATGGTGGTAGTTACATGGCCCACTATGTGAGTACATGGGCCAGGGACCCGTTTATAATCTAGGACCGCACATGTAGACCCTTTTCTGTATGCCATAGAGACAAAGGGACGATGTGGGTCAACTTTATTTAACACATATGAACGAGCTTATGGACGACTAATACTGTCTTAGCGAACAGACTTAAATATCATCAAACTATAACCAATGTACGAGT